>BMAW01028718.1:0-71634 GCA_019974015.1 Nephila pilipes | reverse complement strand
AAAAAAAAAAAAAAAAAAATGTACCAGTGATAATTTAATTTCATGTGGAATATTTGTTTAATTTAAGGTTTTTCATTGTTATCATATTTATTTATTTATTTTTTTTTAATATTAAAGATAAAATATAGGATATATTATACATGAGAAAGAAACTAATGGTTCATTGAAAAGTTTCCAATATGGTTAAATCTCTGTTTTCTTTTTGATAGTGGATCAGAATGTGATATTCGGGTACTTTTCTTTTGGAAAAAATATTCCAAAGGGGTTAGGTTAAATTCTCCTTAGTAATAAAGAAATTTAGTAAATTAATTTTTATACATGTATGTACTTTAATTTCCAAATTTGCTTCCAAGCATTGACATATTTGTATTTTTTTATGATATTAGATAAGAAATGTTAACAAAAATTAAATACTGAAATCATTACACTGTATAAAAAATGTATATTTTAAATAAAAATGCTGGTATGTTTTCTTTTTTTTATATTTTGAGTTGTATATATTATTTGTAAATGTTTTTGTGTATTAAGTATTTTCTATGTATTTATCATTTTTATATATGATATATTGCTATATATTAAATGGTATCACTTTCATATGGGGAAATCACAGCACATGTGTATGCATTACCATGTTGTTCACACATTCCCCAACAGAAATTGTTGTTTGCCCTTTTAAAACTTGAAGTTATAGTTTTGTTAGGCCGAGGCATCAGACATTATATTGTTATTCCAAATGTAATTAAATTGTCTTTTGTATTTATGCATTTAAAATATTTTAATGCAGAGTGTATACATAGTAATGATTGGTATTTTTCCTTTTCACCGGCGCAAGCGATAAAGTCGCCAAAAATTATACAGCCGATGCTGTTTGGCATCGGTTGTATTCAATGTAATTCAAAATATTTTTGCTGTGTTTTATTGCCAATAAAATCTGCTTGGCGAGATTTAGGTGAGTCAGATTGGCTGCTGCTGTTTCACATGATCTGCGCATTGCATTCCCTCTCATCTAATAATGGACACCTACACTCTTCAATAAGTTTGCTGGTTAGGTATACAACCCATGCACTTTTTAAAATGAGTTCAACTTTGTAATTGTTTCTGAAAAAGAATATAGAAGAAAAATTGAAATGATTGTTGAATCAATTTACAAATTACTCCCATGGCAATGGGATATGATTGGACAACTTATGATTTAATATTCTTTGGTACTTTTATGTACAATAGAAGTTCAAATTTTTGTTCATATGACCCAGTTATGTAACCTGCAGGTTGACACCGGGCTGACCACTTGTGATCTGGAGATTGGCCTGGCCTGTGTTAAAGCTATATACTTTGCACTTTTGACCCAAATAGGCACATTTTGCTTGTTATTGGAATTCCTGATTTTTTGCAAATGGATCTAATCCTCAATTTTAATGCTTTGGAAAAAAGTAGCATTAAACTAGATCTACAAAAAAAAAAAAAAAAAAAAAAAAAAACCTGACACCAAAAGAAGGTCCCCAAGTGATACCAGATAGTTGAGCGTTATCAGAAATATACTTTCAAGTTAATATTTTAAGTAATGTGGGAAAAACTTTGTCAAGTAAACAAATGCTTTTATATGGCTACCATTGGGGATAATAACCATTATTGATATGTATTCCATAAAATTGACCAATCCACTATAGTTAAATAGAATTGAAACCATGTATTTATTAACAACTTTATAATTGAAGAAAAGTATTAAAATAATATATTATATTCTAAAATATAAAGTAAGTTGTCTCAAAATGAAAAAAATATAACTATATTCTTTTTGTTCTAACTTGTGGTGTTATCTGAGGTTTTTTAAATGATATTAATGAGTTGCATGAAATTTATGCAGAAGTGTTGTATTTTACTGATGTCAATTTGTTCAGTTTATTTTACAAATAGGAAATAATGTGGGTATAGTTTAATTATAGATATATTATGATTAGTTTCCAAAATCTTTGATGGATGAAAATTTGAAATTTTCATATTTGGCTTATCAGTTTATCTCTTTATATTCTATCGTTTCAATAATTGTTCTAGAAAAAGTTCCCACAGCTAGTTATTGAGTGGAGCTGAGTTATGTAATTCTGCAAGAATAATCTGATGAAAAGTGGCTACAACTGAAAGTTTTGCTGAACCAATTCAAATTATTATAGGAATTAATTATATCAGTTTTGATTTGTAGTACTGAAAATGTTTTACGAATCAATTTTTAAAATCGTGTTAAAATCCTTTATGAAAAACTAGCTTGCCATTATTCTAGTTACTTTTTTTCCTTTTTAATCCAATTGCTGAGCATTCTTAGTCTGATATTGCTTATGTACCACATTGGGTTTAAAAAAAAAAACTGAAAAATTTATTTTGTAATAATTTTAAGTTGTTAGATAAAATGGAACTAATTTTTGTGTCAGTTAAAAAAAAATGATGCACTTTAAATGAATAAAATAACAAGCTTAACTGTAACATTAATAGATTAATGATGTAATTATTCTCTTATTTGTTATATTTTTATGTTTCCATGTTTTCCTTGTTTTTTTAAGTGACTTTTCTGCATTTGTTAAACCTAAGAGTCTCTGACTATTTGTAAAATATTTTTTTGTATTGTGAATAAGATCTGTATGATCAGCACTTCCATAATTACATGATGCAGCCCCATAAAGCATGTGATTAGGCCATTTTTTTTTGGATAGTTCAAGTGATTTTTGTTTAAACTGATGCTTTGGGATTATGCTCTTAAGTTTAAAATAGTAACAAATTCATGTTAATTATAGTCTTTGCCTGTACAAGTATGATCTGTCAGTGATAAAATTGGCCATAGATTACCTACATTTCTGACCCTGTTAATTATAACTTTGAATCTCTGTGAACAACAAACTTTATCTTCAAACTTCATAAATGTCTTCAATAAATATGCAATCTTTAATTAATAATGTTTTGAATATGCATTTAAGTGTGGTCTTTTAAAATATGAGAAATTTTAATTTCAATAATCGTAAGGCTGTTTTTGTGTATAGGGTACTATTTCTGGAGCACTCTTTCAGTTTTAAAATTGCTCCAATTATAAATATTTTATTCTGCTTTCTTATCCTATAGAGACCAGCACATTTTGTTTTTCTATATAATTTTTAATTAAATTAATTCATTTTTACTTTTACAAAATTTAATATATTATTTTATTTTCTATGCTATGCTAAATAGGTGTAATCATCTAATAGCTAAAGTGAAAATCTGTATATTTATGAAATTTTTCCAAATTTTAAAGATGCCGTTACTTTTAAAGCATGTTATAGTGTCTTAAATTTAAATGAAAATTAGGATATTTTCATGTATAAAAATGTGTTCTTTGTTTTCTTGGTTTTTATAAGATCAGATGAAAACAGTCATAAGCTGTTAAGTTAGGCCTAGAATAACAGTAATAAAATCTATGTTTTTTAAAAAAATTTAATGTTTAAAAAAAACTGTTATGTTTGGCTATACCATTACTTTGCATTCATCAGGTTATTAATCATCAATAAAATTATATCTATAAAGATATTTGTAATGGTTTATTGCTAAATTTCACCTAATTTCAAAGTGTTTGACCCAAATATATCTAATGAATATAATTTTGTATATCATGCACATTTTAATATTATTTTTAAGTATTTTTTTTATTAAAATGTGATCGCTTTTTTCATTTGTGTTTTATTTTTAAAATTTTAACAATTAATTAAGTCGTATAAATAGTTTCATTATTTGTAATATGATAGTGAAGATTTGTAAACAAATTTATTTTACATAATGCTTGTATAGGAATACTAAGTAATTTGACTCATTTTTTTTTCAGTCTTCAATACTGACTTTTGAAAAATACTCTTCAATATGACTTCAGCAATGGAAAGTATCCTTGTTACATTTTTCATAATTTTGTTTTTGTAAAAACATTAAAGAATTTAAATGGATTTTAACAAAGCAAGATTTTTTCATTATATTTAGTGAATTATACTTAATTAGATTTAATTTGAATGACTAACAAACTAACTTTCTGAAATCAATCTTCCTACTGATAATGATTCCATGGTGATTTCCTTTTGATGATGAAATTATTATATTTTTATTAATTACTCCATTCTCAAAAGTGATTTTATTTTAGTTTTAAATCATTCTTCTACATTGTATAAAATGTTGGCAATTTTCTGTATTTCCATATTATATGTTTTTTGATATAAGACTTTTCAAGTGTAATAATGATGAGGTTGAAGTGCTGAGTAAATGAACAATTTTTTTTTCTTTCTGTTAATAACGAGTAAAAACTTTTAAACAATTTTTAGAATTTCAGTGATAAATTTATTCTTTACAAAATTATTTTATTAAAATTTGACAAATAAATTAAACATTTCAACATATTATTATATGCTAATAAAAATATTAAGTATGATTTATTTAACTAAGAACTGTAGGAAAAATAATATAATATTTATGATAAATTTGAATTTTGTAGTTCGGTCCTCTTTTGTTTCACTTGTCTCATTCATTTAAACATAAATATCTTTTATGTTTTCATTATTAAAATGTATTTTATAATTTTCAACATTTTTTAATATAAATTATGAAACATTGGCTAAGTCTACAGATCAGATTTTTCTTTTGGTTCAGTGTTTAAATAACATGTTGGTAAAAATTTTTCCTTTGTTTTCGTCCCAAATTGTTTATATATATAATACTGAAAATTTATGAAAGAATAATTTAAAATATTTAAAAAGACAAAAATCCAGAAAGAAATGTAAAAATGAAAGAAAAAATAAATGAAAATATGGAACCCAGCAAGTCAAAAGGCAATTTCGGGCTGAGGACCGAATAAGCGGGTTAAACTAGTTTAATGGTACCAACCTTCCCCCTTTGCGTCTTGGTAGGCTGTATGGGAAATTCAAATTACAAAAGAGTTCAATGATTAAAAGATGCAAAAAAGTTCAGCGATAAAATCTACAAAAATAAAATTATAATTCTTGGTAGGCTGAAATAGGAAATTCAAATTACAAAAGAGTTCAATGATTAAAAGATGCAAAAAAGTTCAACGATAAAACCTACAAAAATAAAAACTATAATTTTTGGTAGGCTGAATTAGGAAATTTAAATTACAAAAGAGTTCAATATACATATATATATATATTATTAAGGTAAGTTATATATATACATGTGTGCATATATGTATATAGTAGACATATAGATATATGCATATACATACATGTATATATGCATATTATTACATGTATTACAGACATGCATATATACATGCATACATGTATTACATATGTACATATTGACATGCATAACATTACATATGTATACATATTGTGCATATACATATATGTATTATTATTATTACATATACATGTGCAATATTATATACATGTATATATGCATATATGCAGACATACATATATGTATATGAGCATAAAAGATATATTATATATTAGAGCATATATAGACAGTATTACATACGTATTATATATTATTACATGCATATATATTGTGTGTTAGGTATAGTGATATATCATAAGGAGAGAATATATATAATACTTGACAACTTATTTTATCTGTCAAAATAAATCAGGTGAAATAGTCAATGAACAATAAAATGAGCCAAAAATTTTGTTCATACAGTGATATGTAGGGCAAAAAAGCACTTATTTTACAGTATCCTCCTCATAAGACGACAATTTTATCTTTATGTTGTCCTAATAGTCTTTGAAGATTATACAGAAGATATGTAACTCTATTCAGAATCAACTGTATTCCAACCTTATTCATTTTTTAACCATTGGTGGTCAGTAGCCGAGAATGTCCTGGTCACGCTATATTTTCACAAAAATATGACCTGGAGTCCTGGTGCCACTAATGACCTAGTTCGTAATGTGTCTAGGGGCGCAATGTTTCTATGGGATTCATGTTGGAATTTGTTGTGGAGAGTAGGATGCTAGCTTGAGGTATTATCCTTGTCACCAACTGAGGCTCAAAATTATGTGGTCCATCGCCGAGCTGTTATGATTGTCTATGTGTAATGTTAATAAATAATCACTTTAACTATTGGGTTGGCAACATGGCACTATGATTGCACTCATATAGATGGTGCCGAATTCAATTTTTAGGTTTGCAGACGAGGTACAATGTAAAACACATTATTCAGTTTGATAGTTGGCAATTAGCTGGTGCACAGTAAAAAGTTTTGATCCGGTTATGAGTTTTCTTAGCTTCGCTGAAGAATGCAAAATCAAAAGGAACATTTCGCCATTATATTTTGCTTTTTATCGAAAGGAAAACACATCGCAAGCTCATAAAGTTTGTGATGTTTATAGACGAAGCCTTAAAAGAACGGCAGTGTCAAAATTGGTTTGCCAAATTTCGTTCTGGTGATTTTTCACTCAAAGATGAAAAACGCTCTGGTCATCCAGTTGAAGTTGATGACGCCCAAATCAAAGCAATAATCGATTCGAATCATCACAGTACAACATGTGAGATTGCAGAGAAGCTTCATGTATCACATACATGCATAGAAAATCACTTAAAACAACTTGGCTATGTTCAATAACTCGATATATGGGTTCCTCACGAACTGAAAGAAACGCATTTAAGGCAACGCATTAACAGCTGCGATTTGCTAAAGAAACGTAATGAAAATGATCCATTTTTAAAACGACTGATAACTGGCGATGAAAAATGGGTTGTTTACAACAATATCAAGCGGAAAAGATCGTGGAGCAGGCCAGGTGTACACACTCAAACAACATCAAAAGCTGATATTCATTAAAATAAGGTTTTGTTATCAGTTTGGTAGGATTACAAAGGAATTGTCTACTTTGAACTCTTACCACCCAACCGAACGATCAATTCTGATGTCTACATTGAACAACTAACGAAATTAAACAATGCAGTTGAAAAAAAGCGGCCCGAATCGACAAATCGAAAAGGTGTTGTATTCCATCATGACAATGCAAGGCCACACACATCTTTGGTCACTCGGCAAAAATTATTGGAGCTTGGTTGGGATGATTTGCCACATCCACCATGTAGTCCTGATCTTGCACCATCTGATTACTTTTTGTTTCAATTTTTACAAAACTCCTTGAATGGTAAAAATTTCAATAATGATGATGATGTCAAATCGTACCTGATTCAGTTTTTGCTAATAAAAACCAGAAGTTTTATGAACGTGGGATTATGATGCTGCTTGAAAGATGGCAAAAGGTCATTGATCAAAATGGGCAATGCATTACAGAATAAAGTTATTTAGTTCCATGAAAAAATTGTCTTTGATTTTCTAAAAAAAATCCGCAATTACTTAGTTGCCAACCCAATAGTTTACATCTTTTGAAAATAATTTTAATGCAATACTTATTCTTTAAAAGAAGATAATTGCAAAAGAAAGAAAATATTTAATAGCTATTTTTTTTCTTTATTAGTATTTAAATGGTAGGCTACTAATTTTTTTTTTTATTTAACTTTTTCCTTAATAACTTCAAAGAACATTTATTCAACTTGAAGTTTGCTGCAAAAGAAATGGAAAGAAATTCTAAAAGATGTGAAAAAGAAGAAAAAGCAGAAAAGGTGAAATTGAAAAAGGTAATGTTTTTCCATCTATATGAATTTCAGAAACTAGTTGCTGTGAAGTTTGTTAAGTACTTGTGTAAAATCCTGTCAAAGGAGACAATTTCCACCAAACTAGTAGATGTCTTATAATTATACTATATTTTGCCAATAGTGGTTAATGTCCTACTCCTATTTTGTTACACTGCTTATCAAAATGATGTGACCTCAAATATGTTTTTATGTAACCTTATTGAGCTATTATTTTTAACTACAGTTCTTTTAGTTCTGATTATTAATTGCTATTTCTCAGATTTTTTTCACGTTTTTTATAGAAAATGATAAAAATTTGAACCTGCCATTATATTCTGTATCTTGATGTGTCATAATATACTAGAGTATTTTCAAAAGTCTGGAATCCTGGCATAAAAAAGCCAGACATGATTGTGTTAACAGAAATGATATGTTATGATAAATTAAAATGGACAAGTTAGGGTGGTGTAATGATACAGATTGTGACAGGAGAGTATACATTTTTTGATTTTCTGATATATCAACAACTATCCTTTTCCAAGTAATGCAAGAAATATTGAAGGAGACCCACCATTTTTTCAGACTCATGGGCAGCTTATAAAACTGAATAACAAGCTGTGTAATTTTAACATTTCAATGTTAACTAATGACTAATTTCAATGTTAACAATTTTAACTGTTTTTACAAAGGCTGGTTTGTGTACATGGATTTTGATCAAATTGTGTAATAGAAAACATTGCGGAACCACAAACCATTCCTTAAATTCATTTATATATTCAGTCATGTGGACCTACAATCAAGAAGACCCATTCATTTCTGTCTTGAAAGGAATTAAGGTTTGGGGGCTGCTAAAGGGATTGACAAAAATTCATTGGAATTGCAGTAACTTTTCATGGTCACAGAAAAATAAGCCAAATTTTTGTGGTTGGTAAGATTTTACTTAAATCAATGACTAAGTTTTTCCTTTTGAAAAATGCACCTTTTTCTTGTCAGACTTTGATTTGTGTAACTATACATTAAAAAAAATGGTTGATTTATATTTAAAATTCTTATAAAACTTTTATTTCAGAGTTGTCTAGATTTTTAATAATTAAAGTAGCAGTATTTAATTCAAAAAATGTTTAAGTAACTTAACTATTTAAATTATTTTTTAAAAAGAATTAAGCTTTTTAACCTATTTGTTCAAATATCCCTTTTTGTTTAATATACATTACTGTAATGGATTATTAGCTGAATAATTTTGATTTTCTATTTTAAAAAAATCGTACATTTGTGTGTGAGTGTATTGCAATTAAATAATTCATTCGCAATTTTTATCCTTTATCATAATATTTGGTCATTATAGATATATATATTACAATAATTTGTAATGTAAAAATTAACAGAAGGGTACAAAGAAAAATTTTTTTTTTTTAATATGTGCAAATATATATACTGAAATACATGAGATAATTAATTTTCTTTAGATGCTAAAATTAATTACAATAGTTTGAAAAAATTGCAATTCTATAATTTTTTTAAACATAAAGTAGTTTTTTTTTTGGTGCAGTTATCTTATGAGATGGTTTAATTTTTGGTACAAAATATACAAAATCGAATGCTATGTCTTGTGCCAAAGAATTATGGTATTGTCTCTAACATTTTTTTTTTTTTTTAAATATTTAATTTCAGTCATGTTATTTAATTCTTCAGTCAATCTGTTCTTTACTGTTATATATTTATTTTTTATTAAATGATTTTATTAATTTGTTCTGAACATTTAAAGTCTTAAAAAAGAAAACATCTTGATAGAATATGTATAATTTCATACTTTAATTGCAGAGATATAAATTTTATATTCTAACATTTCAAATGAACAAATTCTATTTTTTGACATTTTCACTGTCCAACTTATTTACATTCTAAAATATTTTTCAACTCCAGGCTATACAAAAGAATAATATGGAAGGTGCTAGAATTCATGCTGAAAATGCTATTCGTCAAAAAAATCAGGCCCTTAATTACTTACGAATGGCATCCAGAGTAGATGCAGTAGCAAGCAGAGTTCAAACAGCCGTTACAACCAAGAAAGTCACTCAGTCCATGGCTGGTGTGGTTAAGTCTATGGATGCTGCAATGAAAAGCATGAATTTAGAAAAGGTTAATATTTCTATGTTTTCTGATTTTTATATATATATATATATATATTCCTTACCTTTATTATTGTAGAAATTGGGAGAGGGGGGTGCCAGCTCAGGTATTGTCCTCGTCACTTGACCGAGGTTCAAAATTACGAGGTATGCCACCAATAGCGCTCGTGTTGCTTCCAGTGCAACGTTAATAAAATCAAACCTTTATTGTTGTCTTATTCTTCAGTCTTTTATTTTTATGTATTTCATTATAAAATTTATATTACTTTTAATTTGTAGAAATTTTGAGATTTCAAAAAAGTTTTAATCTCACCTGGAATATATTCAATTTTTTTTTATTTAATATCCAATCACTAAAATATTAATAGTTGTGCAATTTACATGAAGTTTAGTTATGGAATATGTATTTCATTATTTTTTTCATTCAATTATATTAATTTAAAATGTATAATTTTTTTTAAAAAAACGTATGTATATTTTTAAAACATAATTCTAGTAGAGTAATTATATCAATATTTGCTATTTCACATTCTTTATTATTTTATAAAAATTATTGTTAAATGTTTTAATATTTGTTTACCATGATTACCAAAAGCCAAAATATCTGTTATAATGAAATATTTTGATATGGAAATAAAATTCTTACTTTACTTTTATATTCTATACTTAATAAGGAATCAGTTTCTTCCTGTAACCGTGCCTGCAATTCACAGTACTCTTGGCGATTTTGAAATGTGTATGCTAGGATTTTATAATTTTTGTAATAACTAATTATTTTCAGATATTTCATTTTTTCGATCTCCTCCTAAATTTTTAAGTAAAGCTTAGTTTGAATATTAAAATAAATAAAAGTATATTTTATATCTTGAAACTTGGAAACATATAATTATGGAATAAAAATGAAATTTCTAGTGTAGCTTATATCTGGCTCAAGTCTTTTTAACTTTTTATTTTCTTTGCAATTTTCAAAAGTCACTAAAAATATATACTGGATTTGTGCATTAGTGACTAAAATTGTGGAAATTCTATAAAAAGTGCAGTTTCAGGTTTAGATGGCTCATGATTACGCTTTTTTTGGAATAATATTGAAAATTTATATGTCAAAGGAAAGATAATTTAATTGAGAATGTAATGCAATAACTTACAAAGAAATTTTTTATTAGCACAGTACTTATGAAGAAAAAATTGAAACATAAATATTTTCACCATGTCAACTAATACTGAATTGGGTTAACCTTTCACCTTAAATGCCTTCCCATGGAGTGTTAAGTTTTCTAGTTCTTCTGCTATTATAATATAAAACGAAAATTGAATTAGTTCTGTTAATTTGATTTTGTTCCCAGGGTTTTTCTTACTAACAAGTTTTTTTAGTTGACTCTATAGATTTTTAATGAGGTTAAGGTCTGGGATATTCTTCAACCAATTCAGTAGTGGAACATGGATTGTACATAACTTTTTGCATAGAACAGCAACGTAATATGGAATTGAATCCTATTAAAAAATCAATGACTCACAATCCTTGAAAAAGTGGCTGTGGAAAGCTTCAATTTATTCTCTAGTATTTCATTTATGTAATTTTTAGAATTTAAATTTGTTCGCACTTTTCTCAACCCCAGATCATAACAGTAAGTGATTATTTTCCAGTTGGTATTATGCTATCAAGTTGTGTACAAATTTTCTTTGTTTCTGTGCCATCTCTACCAGACAGTGTTATTCCAGTATCATCACTTCTAATAACATTTTCCTATTGCTCTGCTATGCAGTCAACATATGTTGTGCCCCAGTTCAATCTTTTTATTCTTTCTTAGAGAGATAAAAATGGCTTTTCAAGGATCTCTAGCATGAGACCTTTGATAAACATGTTTTGTACTTCACATTGCATTCTCCCAATTCGTTTTGTATATTCTCCAAAAGGATTTTTTTCCTCTAACATTTAGGCACATTCTGTTTACCAGTCTAGATTCAAAGTAATTAAGTCTCCTTGCACCTCTTCTAAAGCTTCTTTACTCTATTTATTATTTTTTATATCTCTAAATGGAAGAATGCTTCATTCACTTAGTATTTAAAGAACTTCCAAAAAAAAAAAAAAAAAAAAAAAAAATCAAGCAATTTGATAAGAATAATTTTTAATACACTGAATGAGTCCTTTTATGGCTTACTTGGAACATTGTTAAAAGAATATGACACTTGATATGCTCTCTGAACACTTTTGTTTATTGACTTCTTTCAAATGAAGAAAAAGTACATCAGAAGGCTGTGCATCCTTTTGATTGTTATTTAATCAAATAGAAATCTTTCTATAGTTATATAATTAGAAAATATTATTCAAAAATAAATAAATAAAAAAACGGGATTTTGTGCCATGTTTGAATAGAAGTTTTTTAAGTATTAAAAAAATTGTTTATTAACAGAACAAAAACAATTAACAAAAAGTTGAAAATATTTTCCCCTGAGAATAGTTAATAATTTTCTCTGAGAATCTTATTAATTAGAAGATTAAATGCATATAACTTATTTTAAAATTATGTATCAATTTTCGGAATAACTGTTATTTTTCCCCTCTGACATGAAAATTTCAGATTTAAGATGATAATCATAAAATAAAACTGAATATATAAATTGTTGAATTAAATAATGTGCAATATTAAATAACTAATAATAACTGAAGTAAATAACAAAAATATCATAAATGCTGAGAAATTTTAAAACGCTACAATTGATGATGAATTGTTTGTATGAATTTGTAATATATATATATATATTATAATCTTTATGTAAAATTGCTTAGTATTAATATAAATTTAAGATTAAATTAACTTAATAATCATCAATTTTTAATATGTGGCAAATTTAATCATCCTGCTGTTTTCAGATTTTGTGGTAGATCTAACAAAGAAAATAAAATAACAGATAAGTTTAAAAATTTCTGAATGTAAAGAAAAATTTTTTTTATCTTTTTTCTAAGATATTGTTACTGCCATTGTATTTAAATTGTAACAGTAGATTAAAATGATGACTTGAATTGTCAAAACAAAGGAAATAAATATTCATTGTTATATTTGTGTCATCATTTCATTATTTGCTTAAAAAGTTTTTTATGCCTTTGGATGGAGTTGGAAAAAATACATCTATGAGAAAATGTAAAACTGAATATTTATTGATGTTTATTTTTTTATAACAATTTATATTACTCCTCAATGATACAAGTATGATTGGTATCTCATTTACTCAAAAAAGAATTGTAAGGCATTGCTGTATTGTAATTTATTTAGAATGTGTTATCTTTATATGTTTAAAAGCTTTTGATATAAATTTCTAAATAAAGATTTTTTGTTAGTTTTATTTTAATTCTGACTTTTTTTTTTTTTTTTTTTTAAAGATTTCATCTCTTATGGATAAATTTGAGAAACAATTTGAAGATTTGGATGTGCAATCATCATACATGGAAAACACCATGAGTTCCACAACCACTGTAACTGTACCACAGAATGATGTTGATCATTTGATGCGACAAGTGGCTGATGAAGCTGGGTAAGGAAATATATTTTTATTCACTGATTAATACTTTGACCAATATCAAAGATAAATATATACTGTTGAATTTTACTTATAAAATATTATTGACTGATGTAATGTTGAAAAGATTATTGGATACAATATAAGTAATTATTAATTGTCGCATTTCAAGTTCTGCAAATATTGTATTATTTTCTATGTATTATTAACTACTTTTATATAAAGTGGACAATAAACCTCTTTTTTCCCCTGAAAAGTAAAAGAAATGGATAAAATGAATTTTATAGACAACAAATTATTTGGGGAATTATTAATTTTTAATTTAATACTATAGCGAACATGATTGTAGATGCACATTAATTAAATATATTAAGCTATTTTATTTTATTTTTAATCCAAGATAGTTGTACTCATTAATAATTATTTAAAAATAAATTGATTACAATTAATAACTTGGATCACATGAGGTATAATATATTATATACATGATAGCTTTATAATACATGTTAAAATTTTCATCAAAAGCTTCATGATAATATAAGTTGTTAGAAGATTTCTTAAATACCAGGAATTTGTCTAAAGACATGTCTTACCTTTTATGGAAATATGTTGCTCAAAACTTCTAAATATTTTAAAATCATTCAAGCTCATATTAAGTATTTAAATTTATTTGCTGTGAGAGTATGTCATTTTGTGTTGAGTGGTATAGTCAGAGTAAACAGATTTTTCTCTTTAATAGTAATATTTTTTTTAAAATAAACTCAACCAATATTTATTTATTTATTATAATTCAATGTCTTATTCTGTTTGTTGGCCAATTCATACTATTTGTTTGGGAGGTTTAGTTATAATATGTGTACATTTGTATTTTAGTATATGCTGAATTTTTTTTTTTTTTTTATCATTATATCCCAAAAAAGTTGCGTTTTACTTAGCCTTGTAAAAGTGAAATTTTTTTTAAAAAGTTGAGAAATATATTTTGTTATTGCAACCTGCTTTAAATTTTGAAATAAAGAGAATTTTCACTCTGTTTTGTCAATTTGTTACAATTACTATACTTACAAATGTTACAATGCTGCAGCTTTTAATGTGAAGTGTAGGTTGTAAGGTACAAAAGAGGGGATTAAAATCCAAAATTCAAAATATTTGGTTTTGCAAAAAGCTGTTAGAAGATGTTTACCCCCCCCCCCTTCTGTAAAAATAAGCAATATTTTGTAATTTTATACAGCTTTGCTTTTTCACCTTTAATGAGTAAACCTTTACACTAGGTTTACCAAGTGGTCATTTTAACCCTTCTGAGAAAACTTTTCATTAATTTTCTTCAAGAAAATTATTGCGATATTTTATGAGAATATTTTAATTAATTTTTACTTTCATTTATAAGACATATAATTGCAAATCATATATTTTCCTTTTTTTTACGATGGGGTAATTTTGACCATTCGAATAGTATTGTTGTTATTAAAATTGAGCTACTATAAAAGTACATCTTAGTTCCAAGCACAATTCCATCAAAATTAACAAAAATGAAAAAAATTACCTGAATCAATAGCATATTATAATAATACCAAGTACAGAGTTGACATGACAGACCAAATGGCTCAAAAATATACTATAAAATCGTCACTTCAAAGAAGGCCTCGGCAAGCCTTTTTCAATATCTTAGATTTGGTTGGGATATGATATAAAGAAACAACTGTTGAAAATATATTTAGGAAGGATTATTTGTTCGAGCTGGTAGAAGAACTTGCTGCTGTATACATAGGTTCATCCAAATCAGAAAATTTGAATGAGCTGTTGGTGGATGCAGTTGAGAGCTCCGGATCAAGAAAAAATTGCCAAATAGCTATAAAAATAAAATGCTAGTTACCTGTGATAGTTGCAAAAAATATGTTTGTGTTTGTTCAGAGAAAAAAATTGCAATTTGAAAAAAAGTGCTTTACGTTAAAATATCAAAAATAAAAAGAATAATAAAAACTAATTATTACAACTGATATAGTTTTATTGAGGTTAGTTTTTCTGCTTTAACTTCTTAATTGATAGGTCAATTTATATTTTTTCTAATTGAATGCCATAAGGGGTCATTTTGACCCCTTTGATAGAAATAGGTATATGCCAACTCATGGCAAACTTAGTGTTAATAAACAATAAAAATATTTTTCATTTCCAATTTTTTTTATGTAAAAGAATGTACTTCCAAGTCAGATTTTTGGGGAAATTTGTGCGTAATACATCTTGTTAATATTTGTTATGGTGACCGATGTCATAATGTGTTAGATGCTTTGCTGCCTTCAGTTACCTCCCATGTCATTGACAAAAGCAAAATGAAAACAAAAAAACTCATAGCAAAAATGATTTGCAGATTTTTATTTATTTAAAAAAAATCACCTATGTACTTTTGTAATTGAAAATACTATGTGATGGTGATTAAATAATTTAATTCAAAGCATTTTTTGCAGAATTAAATAAAAAAATCATTATTCTTTAATACATTAAAAAGATATATTGGATTTGATTGCACATTGGGAAACCACACCTGCAGTGGGCTATGCATTTTCAACACATCAGATGTCTCTTCCCCCTCTCTTTTTGTTGATGTTTCCACAAGACCTAAATCATTCAGTGGACTGAGTGTGAAAAAACTATCAGGCTGTGAAAAACTTCCACTGATAAGCTTTACTTTTTCTAATCAATTTTCCTCATATTGCCTGAAAAATACTGAGATCAACCAAAGATCAACTATTTGTGTTTTGATATTTATGGCACCATAAATTCATGTACAATTTCGGAAGATTTGATGACTGATGATTCTGGTTCTCTTTCCCAATGCTGTATGAGTACATGTGAGCTTAGAAAAATCTGTAGGAGAAATTAGGCAGATAATGCATTTTATTTTGAAGTGTTACATCCATATCTGATTCAAATTTAAAATCAGTGAAAATTTCACATAACTTCAACTTTTGGAATAATCAGAATATGGCAGTACCTTATTCAAAATTTACTGCTGGTCAAAAACTTAATAATTGAGAAAATTTCTTTCTTTGCTTATTCTGAAAATTTAATCCATGCAATGATTGTGGATAAAAGGGAGACAAATCAGAGAATTGGGGCTCTGCTACTTGATCACTTTCTATGGAAAGATCATTTGAAACTTTACCACATCAAAAGTTATTTACAAAGCTATAGATAATATCAAAAGGATTTGGGATGATAGTTGCAGTAACTCTTCATCTCTACTATTAAGAATCATCATAGATGAGAAGATCATTTACAGACTATTAAAACTGTATTGTCAAGACCTTTCTTATCATACTCAAGTGGTGGAGTACTGTTTTGACCAAGTGACTGAATCATCTTAAAAATTGTGTGGTTTTAATGAAAGAAGACATCATCAGGATAACTCTTTTAGCAGCATCTGTAATGCCCAAATTTTCTCAAAAATCTGACTTTTTAAGTACATTCCTTTGGATATGTGGTAGATTTCTAAACTGTGTTTAAATAATTCGAGATAAAAAAAAAAAACAACATTTTTATATGGTGGCAAAGTTTATTAAAACAAATTATTTGGCGGTATTTTGCCAAATGTGGCTACCCTGGTCCGCTTTGTGGACTTAACATTCAGCCAAAAAAAATCGCCAAGTTTGATAATTTTCGAAATTGCACCGAGTAGTTGGGCTAAACTCCATTATTTAAAAAAAAAATGAAATATTGGTTAAAACTTGTCACAAATATCTAAATATTGCATTGTTAGGCGATTAAGAATGATTCCCAAAGTTTCAGAGCTCTAGCTTGATGGGAAGTTGGTTAAATCAATGATCCAAAATTTGATGACACACTCGGACACACACTAAGTGAAATACATAAAATCGTTGTAAAATAGGTTCATGTATTATTGGAAATGGAAAACATGCTTTATTAAGGTTTGTTTATTAGAGGTGAAAAAGTAAAATTGCATAATTTTGATAAAAGTTTTAATTAAATAACTTCCCTGCGCAATAATTTTCCTGTCTAAAATGTCTGGGTTCTTGTTAGGTTGGATAGCTGAAGTGCCTCATTAAAATCAATAATTTTATAATGATGAAGTATAATATCAAAGAATGATGAAATTACACTTAATTGGTATATGTCTTGACTATACTATTAAATGTTTTTGTACTACAAGACTTTAATTATTAATTTTATTTCTAAATCTATACACCTTAATTATAACAGATTTTTGTACTTTCTATGCGACAAGTAATTTACCAAACTTTCTGCTAAATAAATATATCTTTATAGTAACAGCATTTTCTATTTTTTTAGACTTGAATTAAACATGGAATTACCTGAAGGAGGCACAGGAACAATTGCTTCAACTGCTGCTTCTCAGGAACAAGTAAGTAAAATAAATATTTGAAATCCTTATATTTTATGCCTTGTATGCATTTTAATTTATTTACAGTAATTTCTAATGTATTTGAAACATGTTTGGTCAATTCAAATACAGATTAGAAAAGCACTGTCTGCAGAGAAAACCTAAATGACTTCCTACAGGTTTTCTTGAAATTCAGTATGTGCATCTTGAGTTTATGATTTTCTAAATTAAAGTTACTGTTTGAAACTTTACTTTTAAAATTTGGGAACAGGTTTTTGAATTATTTTGAATATTTATTTTTAAGATGAAAATATGGATATATTTTTTTGCAATATATTTGTGATTCAGATATTAGCTTTGTTTGAATTAAACACATCCTTTAAAAAATCTTTTTTTTTTCTTTGGTATTTTTTGTTCAAAGTATCAAATAATGTGATTATCAAATTATATATATTTTGAGTGCGACTTATAATTTGCTCTGTTGCTATTAACTGTTTTTGAAAATGTGCTATCTAATGTATTATTTTTATAAACGTGTTAGTCTTCAATGTTCTAATATACTGTCTTTAAGCATTTTCTGAAAATTTTATAAATAGACAGTAAAAGATAATATCTATGATTTAAAAATGTGATTTGATAATTATAATTGTGATATGAACAACTAAGAAATTTTTATTAAATATTTAAATGCATATAATTCAGAAACAAGAAAAAACTTTTTATCAGATACTTTTGATGAATAATCCATCCTGCCATGGGCATATGTATAAAAAAAAGTAACTTATTTTAGTAATGAATTTTTTAAAAAAAAAAAAAAAAAAAAAAAATTTCAGTTACTAAAATTATTACTATATATTTTTGTGACTTGCTTCTATGTAAATTATTCATTACTATTACTTATAGTTTATTAATTATTTATTTTTTTTCTCTTTAATTTGAGGTTTCAAAATATTATGCATTAATAATTTGTAAGAATATTAAATGTTTCTGCTTAATCCTTGGAAAAAATCACAAATTTTCATGCATTTTTGTATACATGTTAAAGTTAGTAATTGTTTTTTTTTTTTTTTTGAAAATTTATTTGAAAATCCTTAGTGAATTTTAAAAAAATTAGTATTTTATTGCACATTTCATTTATTTTGTTTTTGAGTCAGAAAGACTTTTATCTTGAAGATACTTTTAATTTAATTATTTAAGCAATTTTGTATGTAAATGAATAAAAGCATGTTTTTAGCTTAAAAGCCAAACTGGTATAATTGCCAATTACAATTTTATTTCAAAATATTTTGTGTGTTAACAGTTTTATTTTCTAGATTCTGAGAATTTCATGGATTTTTTTTCTTTCCTTGTCTAGGATGAGCTGACTCAGAGATTGGCTAAATTAAGACAGTCGTAAAGACTAAAGAGTGATACAAAAATGTTATTTGTTGTATAAATTTTTGTAACATGTTGCAGATTTGATCTATTTGTGTACTTCGATCGCTGTATCATATTTTGGTCACAGAGAGAGCTATATCTAATTAGATTTTGATCAATCCAAGCTTTATACTATGTTTTGTTTTGTATTCTTGTTTTGCACTGTGTATAAATTTGAAAATTAAATATTTATTTTAATCTCTTAAATTTCTTTTATTCTTTTTTCATAATCCACTTCTAATTCAGTGCAATATAGCATATTTTAATTTCCTTCGTAGATTGAATATGAATCAAAAGCTCAAAAACCTTAAATTATTTTAAGGCCTATTTTGTCCCCATCTTCCAATGATTTTTTTTATTTGGGTTATCTGAAAAATATATTGGAGAATAATGGAAATTGTTACATATTAAATTTAATAAGGCCTGAAATTTAAAAACAGATCAAAATTAGAAGGTAAGGTTAAGCCAAACTGGTAGAATTGTTTTTGAGATTTATTGTCATTTTTGTCTCTTGACTATGGTTTAAATAAGAAGGTATGTTTCTAATATATTATACTGCTCACATGTGTGATATTAATCTAACCAATTTAAAGTCTGCCTTTTTTTATACTTGAATCAATCACAAAATTATTAAATCATTGATTTTGAATGGATTTGGAGGAATTTTTTCTTGAATAATTAAAATGGCTGGTAACTAAATTAACATCTTGTGGTTTTTGTAAATTTGGATTTATAATATAATTCTTTAATTTGTTTTCTAGATTAAAAAATTGTTGATTTTACACTTCACTGTACATTTCTTTGTCATGGTCTTTTCTTACAGTTATAAATAAAAAACTATGTATACTTTAAAGATAAGAGATTTTTATTACTTTCAGAATAGAATGTCTATAAATATATGAGTGAAGGGTTTGATTTTAGTCAATTAAAAATACATTTAACATCAGTTTTATTGAAGTGTTTCTCCATTTAGATTTTCAGAAATCAATCTCTGTTTATATTAGTATACATGCAGTCATCTGGCAGTCAACTTGTTTTATTGAATGTTTTCTTTTTCTAACCTGAGTAATTTATTAGAATTTTTTTCAATCAGTGCTAAGTTAAAATTTATGTAACACAATTTCAAGAAACGTTAACTAAAGCCTTTTCTATGCAAAATTTTTGGTAATGGAAAATACATTTTTTTCCTTCTTTAATTACACCAAATGAATTAGTAGAACTAAAAAATTTTAGTAATTATTCTAAAATGTTAATTAAATTTTTAAATTAATGAGGAATTTCTCATAATACCAAGAATTATTTCATTTGATTTGAAGTGAAATAAAAATTAATTTTAATCCAAATTATGAAAGAAAAACATGAATTTTCTTAGTAACTGAATATTAATTAAGTTGCTTCACTTTACATACATACACTGAAGTATCTAAAGTGTTATGAGATAACTCCCAATTCCCAGCAAAATGCAGCAACTCTACATGTGATTGAAGGAATTACTTGTGGGAAGTCCCCTGAAGAAATATTCAGCCATGCTGTCTCTACAGTTGTCCATACTTGCCAAAGTATTGTGGGTGCAAGATTTTAAGCACAAACTGATCTTTCAATCATGTTTCATACATGTTTATTTGAACTCATGTATATTGATCTAGATGGCCAAATCAGTTGCTGGAATTGTCCAGAATGTGCCTTCTATAAATTGCAAGTGAATTTGGCCCATTGTTATCGTGGAAAATTTCATAGTAGTTTGTGTACTTGAAATCCCTGAAAGATTACAAATGGTCTCCAAGTAGCTGACCATAATTATTTCCAGTCAATGATCAGTTTAATTTAACCAGTCTACCCAATCAAATGCCATGTAAAAACGGCCTGCTCCATTTTTGAGCCACCACCAGCTTGCTAGGGTATTGTTGACTATTTGGGTACATGGTCTGTACTACAATATGAATTTCGTCTCATCTGATTAAGCAACATTTTTCCAGTCATTTAGGGTCCTATCAATATGTTCACAAACCCAGTAGAGGCACTGCAGTGGATGGCATATTGTTAGTAAAGATACTTAAATTGGTCTTCTGCTGCCATATCCCATCAGCACTAAATTTTGCTGCCCTGTTCTCAGGGTTTTATCTGTCATACGCTTTTATTGATTGTTATTTGACTATGTTTCTTGTCTTGTAACACTTACCATTCTACGTAGATGATAATGGTCTCAATAATTAAATGGACATGTTCAACCACTTTGTTGTCCATGGTAACCTGAAATAATATATTCTCAGCACATTCTTGATATTGTACTTTGAAGAATGTTTTATTCCTTAACCCTTTGGAAAATAGAATAAACAGCTTTTGTCTTATTACAAGCAGTACAACAATCAAATGATCACTAACAGTGATAGCTGTTTTCCCTAGAGTAATTTCTGAAAATGTCACCCTTTTCTGACAGTGATAGGGATAGCTAACTGTCAAAAAAATGTCTGTAAATAATTATTTGCAGTTTATTAATGTAATATATTTACAACAATTTTAACTGTCAAAATAAATACGAAAAATAACTAGATCAACAACAATTAGATCAGTAACATTTTCCCTCATGCAAAAAATTGCATGGTACCTGTAGTGCCATTTGTATGATATCAACTTAATAATTAAATTTTGTCAGTAGGTATCATTTGTAACACATATAGCAATAATAATTACATTAGAAAAACTTTTACATGAATGAATACCAATGACAGTGCACTGCTCATTTTTACATTTCTTACACAATTCTAATGCCAACTGAATATTTGCATATTGCTATTCCATTATCAAATCTTAAGCAACATTTCAAATTGTGCCTTAATTCTGAAAAAAATCATGACATGAAATTCACACTGCACAGACACAATGTAGCACTTAAAGTTTGATAAAAGCATAGTAGCCCAAGAATCAATTTTATGCATACATTAGGAACAAAGCAGATAAAGGGTTGAAAGAATGGTGTTAGTAAAAGCATTGTCTTGCCATGAGAAAGAACAACAAATTAACACTTGAAAGACGACTGTGGTCATTTTGACGGTTTCACAATTTGAAATATGTGCTACGGTTATAATTTTGTTCCCAGGCTTCAGAAATGTTATGACTTTTATAAATTTTGCATGAAACAGGCACCCACATGTACAAAATTTTATTCTGCAATAAAGAGGTGTAGAAAATGTGTTGTATAACTAAAAAGACAGAAAGCCATCATTTTGATGGCAGTACGGAAAGCTAGTTGAAATTGATAATGCTCTAAACCATAAAAAAAAAAAAAAAAAAAAAACGGAATATGAAATAAACAAATATTTGGTTATGTAAAAGTTGTTATTTGAACTAACAGAAGTATCCTTACCTCCTACTATCTCCCCTAAACCTTTCCTCCCTCCCCTCCAAACAACGTATTTTCTTATTTGAAATTCTAAGCAGAATTTTCAAGTGGAATACTTACAAAATAATACTAGAATGTTCTAAAACAGAAGCTTGAAGGCAACTCCAAAATGAAAATTGTTCGATGTCAATGGAAAAGTTAGATACCTCTTTAGCTCATTTGTAAGCCTGAGGAGTATATTGTGTCAAAGGAATCTGTCAGTAATTTATAGAGCAATAGGCGGATGCCTACTTTTTTCGTAATACTATGTCGTGGATAGGCTCAAGGAAATATTGAGGTTTATGAGATTTGACAGAAAATCTGCAAGATCCCAAAGATTACAAAATGATAAATTTGTTCTAATATCTTCCATTTGGGATCAATTCATTGAAAACTCGATTTCTTGCTCACAACCTAAGGAAATTATAACAGTTGAGTAATTTGTCCATCTAAGACTAGATGCCCATTTTTATATTACATACCAAGTAAGCCTGATAAATTTGATATTAAATTTTAGATTGCCGCAAATATAGAGTCAATATACATGCTAAACGCTATTCATATTTAGGAAAATATGATACTAGACCAGACAACTTAACACTTTCAGACTATGTCATTTAATGTGGGATGGAACCATTCTTGGGCAAAGGCAAGAACGTCACTACTGATAACTTTTTTACTCCCCTTACTCTTGCTGAGAAATTGAAGCCAAAATTTATTAGCATTGTCGACACATTGAAGCAATCAAAGCGGGGAATTCAAGATGCCTCAAAATATTCAAAGTATCCACAATATTCTGCATCATGTTGCAAACACAATGATTTCATCTTGACTGTGTATCAATCAATGTAAGAAGAACTAGAATGTTTTGCTACTAAGCCCTCTACGCCAAACTGTTAGCGTAATAGATATTGAAAAGAAAGTGTCCAAAACTGTGGCATTTTATAATTCCTCATAGTATGGTGTAGACATTCTTGATCAAAGAGCACGTAACTATTCAGCAAAAGCAGGAAGTCAAAGATGTCCAAGCACGTTTTTTACAATATTTTAAATTTAGTTTCGATAAACGCTTGGATTGAGTACAAAGAAGCTACAGGATGTACAATACCTAGAAAAGATTTTGTTGCTTTAACTTTCTGAAGAACTTCGACAAAATTTTTAAATATTCAAAGCCGCCCTACCCACTGTTTCTCAAATTTCTGGTCTGATATCGAACTCAAAAAATCGTACCCAATGCCAAGTTGGGATGTGTAATAAACTCAGGATTGCACATATATGTTGCAAATGTAATGAAATGCTTGTGGCAAATGTATTGTAGCTGTAAAAAGTAGGATTTGTGTTGAATGTATAACAGGTCATTATGATATCTCACTTATTTTATTATCATGTACTAGAGATAAACAAAACAGTCATTGTATCCTTTGTATTAATAGTTCAACTACACCAATTATAATATTCAGTGATTTTCATTTACTGCCATGCTTGATTTTTGAAAAAAGTTTAATTTAGTAAGATTTTGTTTTATGTGTAAGTAATTTCTTTTTTTTTTTTAATATAATGTCCTAATTTTTAATGTAATTCCTTTTTTAATATAATGACTTTAATATATATAAATACTCAAAAATAAATTCAATAAATTTTAAAAAATAACATTTCTTGTTTCGAAATATTTATAGTTATTTTTGATTAATTTATATTTAAAAATGCGTTTAATAGAAAAACTTCTGATTTTATTTTTACCCGTCATTTTGACAGTCCCCCGTCTTTTTAGCAAGAAGAAAATTCCCGTCTTTCTAGAGTTAAAGTCCTTAGTAAGGAATATGACCTCCCTAACTGCAATGGTTGTGTGACACCTTCTGTTCATATTCATACCAAATTATCCAGCAGTTCTTGAAGCATCCCATACATGTTTGATGGAATTTAAATTGGGAGCACGCTGGCCAATCCATTCTCTGTAGATATCCTCACTTTCTAGAAGTTCCCATGTGAACGTGCATTGTCGTCCGCAAAAATAAAGTCTGGGCCAATGGTATTTTGAAACAGACGCACGTGTAGGAGGATAATTTCATCGCAGTAAGAATCTCCGGTAAGTGAGTCGCTGTCGAAAATATGGAGCTCAGTTCATCCATTCAATATAATGCCTGCCTACACAAGTACCCCAAGACTACCTCAACAGTCTTTTCCCCTAATGTTAGTGGTATGAAACCTTGTCCCTACCTTCTTCCATATAAACTGGTGCTTTATAATCGAATTAAAACGACTCTTGTCAACGAAAAGAACAGCTTCTGAGTAATGCTGCCCTCTGATTCTGGTCGTTTTATTGCCTGCAGAACAATATATCGGCAATCACTTGCCGTTGTTTTCCTAGGCCGTCCACCGCCAACCTTACTTACAGTTATATCTGTCATTTGGAAGGCTTTCAATGCTCTTGAAACTACACTTTTATCAAGTCCAAACTCTTGTGTAATATTCTTCAAACTGCAGTCCTCTTCAAGCTTACCGGTCATTCCATTTGTTGTTAAAACTTTGCACGGTAGTGATATAGTAAGTAGATAAGGGTAGGTAAAGGGCACTAAGCCCATTTTTGAAATTTTACAGATGAGCAGCCAAAAGATCTTTTTTTTTTGTGCTTCTTTTTAACAGTTTGTTAAAGAGTAAAAACAGTCTATTTATAACGGTTTGTCAATAACCCTTGTATATTTTATTCTGTGGACTTTAAAAAAAATATATATTTTAAAAAGCGTTATTTCTTTTCAAAACTTATATGCTAACTATTTTAAAAAAGGACATTGCTCTATACCTCATGCATATACACTCTATAACCAAAAAAATAAAAACCGATGTGCTAAGGAGTTTCCCGATTGTAATGAAATTTCATGTGTAAAGACATTTGAACCGAACATGCAAATGATTAAAATTTGGTGTCCAATGAATGAATAGCGGGAGCTACAGTGCATCGGAACTGCGCACTCAGCAGTAGTATATAAGAAGCGATTCTCAATCAGATGGTCAAATTTTCTGTTGCATTGCGATTTAGGATACATTTCAACGACTGAAAAAATGCTTCGCCGTAGGATTCGAGCTCATTACGAGCGACTGTCAGAGTTTGAAAGAGGTCGTATCATTGGATTGAAAGAGGCAGGTTGGGGAAATCGGACAATCGCTCCTCATATGGATCGAAGTGATAGGCGATCAGAAGATGCTGGCAAGAAGGGGTGGACAATGGCAGATTTCAGCGTCATGATGGTAGCGATCGACCTTGGGCCACAGCAGATCGGGAGGACACAGTGATTGTCAGATCAGCTGTCACGGTGCCTGATTCATCCTTATCAACCATCAGACGTTCGACCCGCACACGAGTGTCCACCATGACAATTCACTGACGGGTGACAGAGAGAAATCTACGCTCGTACTGACCGCTACTCCTCCTGCCACTCACGCCTGCACACATTCGAGCCAAATTACATTGGTGCTTGGCTTGATCAAGTTGATATGATGCTGACTGGGAACGTACAGCCTTTCGCGAATCCCGCTTCCAACTGTGACCTGACGATCATTGGAGATGTGTCTGGAGACGTCCATGGCAGCATGCCGATCCTGCTTTCACTACTGCACACCACATAGGCCCTCAACCAGAATTTATGGTCTGGGGTGCCATTTCCCTTGATAGCCAGACCCCTTTTGTTGTCATTAGAGGCACACTTAAATTACAGCGGCACGTCAATGACATTCTGAGACCTGTTTTGCTGCAATTCCTTTTGCAGTAACTTGGCCTTGTTTTTCAGCAAGGTAATGACAAATCACATACGACACGTGTTACTATGAACTATCTTACTTAAATTTATTTTACTTATCCATATAAAATTCGCTTGGAAAAGAATTGTTTTTAGAAATTCTAACTTAATATTTTTCTCAGATATCAACAGTATATTTTCATTAAATTTCCTGGTAATTATTTCATAATTTATGGTTTTATACTTAACAATTCGATATAAATTTATTCAGTTAACTCATTTAACTAAACGTGGAACGCTGTAATTTAGCACTACTTCCATGTACTTTTAAACGGTAGCCAGATGGCGCCACATGTTCTTTTTGGTTACAAGCGCAAGCACGAGAAGCACAAGCACGATGAAACAGAGAGACTTCTTAGCAGAATGATGGAGTATTGTTCATGAATCTATGTTTTGTACCCTGTCTTGTGTTATGGAACGTGTTAAGTATTAAATAATATCGAGCCTCACTCGATTTTCCGTAGCATTAGGTGGGGATGCGGCTTAGATTCGAATAATTACGGTATGTAAAGATTTCTAGCACAAATAATGGAAAGCCATCATAAATAGTTGACAAATATTCATAATTCGTATTTTTTTCAAAAGCTCATGTATTCGATATCTATCGCCCCGTTGGTGTGGTGTGGATGTTAGGAGAGGGGAGGGGTGCCAGCTCAGGTGTCGTCCTCGTCACTTGACCGCGGTTCAAAATTACGAGTTTCGTCGCCAATAGCCCTCGTGTTGCTTCTAGTGCGACGTTAATTAAAACTAAACTTAAACTCGATATCTATCGCATCAGATACATAAAACTTTTTAGATTATTCTCTACCATGTTGAAAAAAAAATTCACATTAACGGGAACGCTAAATCAAATTGTGACGCATCAACAACTTTGCACACTACCTGATGATAAAACTCAAACTAATACATATCACCTTTTCAACAAGATTCAACTTGAAGGTAGAGAATGATGGATTAAAAGAAAAATCTTTTAAGTTAGCACAGCTCTTCATAAATGTTGCAGAGTTAGATTGATCCAACTGCTATGTTACGATTATTGGCCACTGTAGGGGCTATTGTTTTAGTCAACCTAAAAATGTCGCTGCTGATCACTTTTCAAAATTTTATCACAAAAGTTTTAGCCTATATCTTAGATGTCTGCATTCACCAGTAATAAAAATTTTCTAATATAAATTTCTCCTAAAAAGTTGTATTGTTTTCAGGCAAAACATATAAATTAAGTATTTTTTGCACATATTGACTGATGTTTTACCGTAAATCATATGTTATTAGGAATCAAAAAATGTCTGAAAAGGACTAAAATTATTAAAAATTTTAAGAGAGTTGTGAATCAACCATTTCTGCCTCAAAATTTTATTGCTCTTTCTCTTTAATTTGGCTTTTTTCTTGGAATGTTTTGGGTTCAAATAATTTTAATGTAGACTTGTCTTTATTAGTCAACAAAAAAGCTTTTGTAATAGATCTTACGTAACATAAATTAAATTAAAACAAAATCTGTTTAATCCATTGCAAATAAAACTCCTTTTGGTTGCGAAATCTGTTGCATTGCATAAAACAATTTGTTCAACTAACGTTTTGTAGAATAAGCAAATGTGTTATGAGTAACATAACACTCAATTAAATTATTTTATCCATACATTGATTTATTATTTATCATATTGTTTTTTAGCTAAGTACCTTTATTTATTGTATTAGCTATTTTTTTTTATCATGTGTGTATCTATTTACCAATTTATCTAATGATCCTATTGTTACAAACATGAGATGACGCATCTTTGAAATGGTTCTCTTGTGAATGAAAAGAAGCATTTACAGAGACTTCATCAGTCAGCCAAAAAAGTTTAAGCAATAACCCCTTATCCTTGGCAACCATTTTGATGACTTTGCGAGAAACTTAGCGACTTTGTCGACAAATGGAAAGTTCCCTAAGTTGAGGAGCCAAGGTGAAATATCCACTGGCAAGGAAGTTAGACTTTTCCGAATTTTCTTATGGGGCGTCATACTTGGGAGGAAGAGGTATAAACAAGCAAAGAGTCAGTCTGTCTGTGGAATGTTCTTTAGATATTGATCGGGAAATCGACCGGGAAGCCGTCGGCACTTGGAAGCGAGTCTGCCGAGGAAGTGACGGTTGCGTGGCCCAATGAATTTGTGGGGATGGCCGGTGTCTGCCTTGGAAGTGTAGGGTATTACTGAGAAGGGTTGTCCGTAGTGTGAACTAGTAAGCTGTTGCGCTGAACGTTGCTGATACAATTGTGACTTTTATTACATGGCTGATTTGTCCTTCTATCTGTGCCACTGAACTGTGCAAATGCTGTGTATTTGTTTGTACTGTTATTGTCCAAGCTCTGCTACCTCTGTGTTGTCCTGAAGATTTACGAATAAAGCATCATTTGTTATTAGGCTCCATGTTGGACTGATATTTACTCGCATAACACATCAATCAATAACTCCCGAGACTAACCCAGAGATGGCACTCGTAGTAAACCAGTAACCAGGTCTTTCTAGAGTACGAACCCTTGCTTGAAACGTGTCAAAATTTTAAGTCGATCGGACCAGAAACAGCTGAGTTATCGAGGTTGGAGTAAAGTCGTTTTGTAGTTTGTTTAAAAAATGGAAAAAACCGAGTTTCGTGTTCTGATAAAACATTGTTTTTTAATGGGTAAAAACACCGTGCAAGCGAAACAATGGATTGAAAAATGTTACCCGGACTCTTGTCCATCAAAAGCAACGATTTGTCGGTGGTTTGCCGAGTTTAAACGTGGTCGTACCGACACAAATGACGCGGAACGCTCGGGTAGACCTGTGGAAGCCGTTACACCGGAAAATGTGAGTGAAGTGACAAAAATTATAATGAAAGATCGTAAAGTGAAGCTCCGTGAGATTGCTGAGATGACACAGATATCATATGGAAGTGTATTTACTGAAAAAGGTTTTTTGAAGTGAAGTGAAAAAGGTTTTTTCCAAATGGGTGCCGCGATTGCTTTCGAGGGAACAAAAACAGCAACGAGTCGATGATTCAGAAAGCTGTTTATCGCTATTTACTCGCAACAAAAAAGATTTGGAAAAGCGTTGGAACGATTGTATCACCCTAAAAGGTGTTATGTTGATGAATAAAAAAAAAATTTGCAAAAAAAATGTTGTTTTCAATGTTAGACTCGGGAGTTATTGATCGATGTGTTACACTCAGGAATTTTCGTTGCACTAACTAATGCATCTTTATGTTTTACGAAAACGTATCGTTATGATTTAATTAATAATAAGCATTAACTGTGATACGTGGGTAAAATTCATTCTGCATTTTAATCAATACTTATGTGTATAATACAATTAATAGGTAGTTGTGGATTGAAGTAACCCACAGTATCGTTAAGATTTAATTCATCGTACAGAATTATCAGAAGAAGAATCATTCAGTTTAATTATTACTAAAATTAATCTAATTAGAAAATAAATTTGTATATATTAGTCACCGAGGGGGCTCTTGTTTTAGGTAGGCTATAAATTGGCGTACTAGATCCCTTTTCAATTTTTTTATAATAAAATTAGATTTTTTTTTATAACCATGTTCTATTTCCTTATTATTTGGCTCTATCCACAGACTAAATGTTAGAATTTTCTATGTTCTTTTAAATTGTACTTAATGATTTTGATCCAGTGTTAAATATAAATGCTTGGTAATTTTAACTGTTAACTAGAATATTATTCAATTATCTTAATTTCACGTTTTTTTTCATGGGCTTATGTTAAATGTTTCTATATTCTTTTATACTGAATTTAATAATTTACAGTTTCCTTTCATTTTAAGTACATTTAGCTTAAAATATATCCAGTTTAACAATTTATCGTACGCTTTAATTTTAAATACACATAGTTTATATTTTCTAGAATTATATATCATTTTAATGACATGTATTATATTCAATTATATATGATTTTAATTACATGTAGCTTAAAATTTAATCTGTTTAATAATGCATCATTTGCTTTAATTTTAATATCGGAAACAGTATATTATATAAAATTCTCACTTTGGACAACAAAATACTAGTAAAAATGTTTGTACTGACACTTTGTACGTAAATTAAAATGGCCCAAACTTATTGGAAAGGATAATAACGTGTGACGAATCTTGGTTTCTTACTTATGATCCTGAAACGAAACACCATTCCAGGCACTGGAAGAGCCCATCTTCACCTATAGCCTAAAAAGCTCGATTGTGCAAATAAAAATTTTAAGCAATGTTTTATTCTCAACATTCATAGGAATGTGTATCTTCACTAGGTTCCTGAAGGTGAAACTGTTAATCAACATTACTGCCTTCATGTTCTCGCTGAACTCCGTGAGAGAAAAAGGAAAAAATTCTTGGGTTTTCCACCAAGACCATGAATGCATTGTCAGCATTCCACATTGTCTGTCAAAGGGTTTCCAGCCAAGTACATCAATTCAGTGTTAGATCATCCACCTTATTCGCCGTGTCTTACGCCATGCGACTTCTATCAATTTTCTATGGTGACATCTGCATTGAAAGGAACAAGATTTGAGTCCGTTGAAGATGTGAAAGAAAAAGCACACATCTCCTGAAGGAGTTGACAGAAGAAGACTTCCAGCACTGTTTCGAACGATGGAAGATTCAGGTGGAGCGTTGAAAGGATAGAGGAGGGGTGTATATTGAAGGGGATAATAAGTAAATACGTACGAAATCAAAATAAAATGTTTTACAGCGTTAGTCTCGTTAATTTAATAGCCATACCTTGTATTTCATTCCGAAGCAAACTAAAATTTAATTTCATTGGATTTTATTTTCATTCACCAAGCATTATTTGACTGAGACTTTTCTTAAAATTTTTTTTCGTACTGCATTACGAAAAGAAATTTAAAACTTTGAGGCATTTCACTGAGGCTTCTGTGAATTAATGTGCATACGATAATGATATGGGTTATGAATGGAAAATTAAGAAAGAACCAAATTACATTTATCTCTAATCAAGAGTCGAAATTTCTTTCGAATCACGAATTATATATTATCACCTGTTTTGAAAGCTCTTTAATTGCACTTATGCAACTTTATTAAACAAATGCATGATTGATTGTCTTATGCTGTTTTGAGTAAATGGCGTCAACAAAAATTCGGAGTATAAAATAAAGAATACATGGTGTTAAGTTGAAAAGATTGAAATTGTAGTGTTTCATGATTTAAATTACTTTAATTTGCTCAATATATATATATATATATATATATATATATATGTATTACCATCTGTTTTTATTTTAATATCCGAACAGAATATTATAGTCTACTTTAATAATTCATTTTTTTAATTCCCACTATTAGCTCACTCTCTCTCTATATATATCTTGTTCAAATTTTTAATCGTTGATAAAGTTCATTTTATTCATCCTCTCAAGTTCAAATACATTTTTTTAAACCGGTAATGGATGACATTCAATATTAATACAGTTTTTTCAGATAATAATTCATTTAATGAAATTTAATTTGTGAATATGCAGTTTAGCCCTACCGCTTGGCGCGATTTCAAAAATAGCCAAAATTGGCGATTTTTTTTTTGGCCGAACGTTAAGTCCGTGAAGCGGACCAGGGTAGCCACATTTGGCAAAATACCGCCAAATAATTCCTGTCGCAAAGGGTGGTTGGACTAAACTGCATTCTAACCATTTAATTTACCGGATGAATTAAGAAACAAGCTAATGCTTCTGCTATGTCATTTGTCTTGCAATGGCAACAAATTGCAAATTTGGTTGAGCGTCGACGTAGATTCTTCATGCCTTCGGATCGAATCGCATCGAAAGATAAAATTTTTTATTTGATTTTCAAATAATTAATTTTAGTTTTATATGGGAATTTTTTTTCTTCTCTTATATAAGTTATTTAGCAGGATATACATTTAGGAATAAATACTGTCAGTGACGAAGCGTGTAGATCGCTGGAAAAAAAAATTATTTTGCCACTTAATATTGTGATTATGTCATATGTATATACATATTTATATAAATTGTAATTATTTAATAAAAGTAACTAAAATAAAAAATTTGTTTGTTGACTTAAATGGGAATTGACTTAAATTTTTTTTTTTATATTACTTGTTTGCTTTTATTTTAATATTTAATTTAATAATTCATTTTTATGGCAGAATCGTCTGTTTTCATCTATTCTTTACTTGCATAGGCAATTGTGGTAACACATGGAAGTACCGTAAATGTACCCTCCACATATTTTTCCTAACCGCCATCTTGAATTCATTTATTCTTGGAATTTATCACCCAACAGAGACAATAGTCTTTTTTTTTTTTTAATTTTAAAAGAAAAATTCCTCGGTCACTCTGTTTCACCAACAGTAAATAAATTTTCCCATGGGGAAAACGCACCACAATTTTCTCTCCGGTTGCCTCACATCTCATTTCTCCGTCCATCCCAGTCAACCTTCTTGCTTTCTTCTCATCTGCATAAAGATTTACCGCTTCGGCCATTCATTCTAATTTTCTTCATCTACGCGACGATCGTCACGAATTTCGAGAAGCCGGTGCACGTGGAACATCCAGAACAAGATGAAAAGAAAACAAAAAAAATACATAAGGTAAAAACAGAAAGAAAAGCGATAACGAAGCAGGTACAAGTCTGTCGTGGCGGGACAAGGTTCCTCTGTAGGCCTCAAGGGCACAGAACTGACTGAAGTCACGACTGAATAGCTTATTTAGATATCTGGAGATATAGGTTCCGGAATACTTTGGAAGCGGTCACGCGGGACGATCGAGCAATAAATGATCTCTGTGGGGAAGGTAAAAAAAAAATATATCGCTCTATAAATCGTCTTCTGGTTTTATCTATTTTGTGGGGTTAATTGCCCAGGACTTGGGTGCAAGTGACAGTTGTAGATTGAAAATGGGTTTCGATTGCGTAGATTCAGTTAGGTTTTCCCGAACAAATGTGCCAATTTGTAGTATTTTGGGGGAAACCTGTACTTGTGTGAATCTTGGATGAGATTTAATTTGTAATAGATAAAAGCAACAATCTCTTCAATGTTTTAATTCCAGAAATGATCATAGTGGTGTAACTTAAATTATAGTTTGAGTTAATTCATTTATTTGTATAATAGCTGTTGAATTCTAAGATTATAGATCTATAGCTAAGATAATAGCATTAACCGTAAAAATAACTTCATATTGAATGGTTAACTTAAAATTTAAAAAAAAAAAAACTCACTGTTTCCATGAATATCACTTTATTATTTATTCCATCGTCATCTCGTTGCTACATTCGAAACATGCGACCTTCTAAAAAATTAAAACAATGTCAAATTTGGAAAACAAAAAGACTGAATGCAAATAATTTTGTGATTAAAGTTAAATTAATAAATCAAGCATTAAAATTAAAGCAAACGGTAAGATATTAAAATATACGATACTATTCTGTTCACACAAATATTAAATTTAAATAAAACGATAAATATTTTGTAAAAATGTTAAAAGTAACTTAACTATTGTCATTGTAAAATGAAAATATGAAATAAAAAAAAATCTTTACATATTTATCTATTCTCAACAAGATACGCACAATGAAATAAAGACAAAGCAAAATTCAAGATATTAATTTACTATGTCAGTTTTAAATAGAAAGGACACTCATCTGTTTTTATAACGTTTGATTTTGAGCGCTATTTGAAAAAACTAAGAATGTCTCGAATATTAAGGCTTTTTCGTGAACGTATTATTAATGCTGTGGAAGTATCAATTATACATCTCATTTTTAGGGACAGTGAGCATTAATCTAAATAAAATAAAGTTTATTACAAAGAATAAAAAAAAAAGATTTTTGAATTAATTAAAAAAATGCCTCTAAAAGTGAGATTTATTAAGATATGTAAATAGATTCAATAAGCTCTGAAGTAAAACAGTTGTAAAATCATTTCAGCTATTTTTTAAATTATATGCAGATAGTATTCTTTGAATTCAAATCTGCATTGATATTTATCAAATAAACTAGCTAAAAAATATAAATTTCTGGAAATATAGAGTATAAATAAGAACTTTATAAGATTAAAATTATTTTCTTGGAATCTCGAAATGATGGAGAGAGGAAAACTTATGCATATTGATGGCCAAATTATAAAATAGAATTTTTTTACGAAGCATCGGATAATACCAGGAATAAAAATCTGCATTTTCCATAAATTCGAAACATTGCAGCTCACGTAAAAGGAGCTGGATTGTTTTCATGGATTTTTTTCTGACCATTAATATTTGAAAACAGCTTTTCTAGGTATAAGAAAAAAATAGAAATAAGTAAAGTTGCAAATTTCAAACTTTTTGTTTATTTTACAAGGCAAATGGTTTCATGGCCTTGTTCAAAGTTTTATGTATTTATGGAGTTTAATAGAAAATTATTTCAGTATTCTCTCTCTCCCTCTGTATGTGCACGCATGTATGTTGTAAACTTTTATTATTTTTAAAAACATGGAAAGCTTTTTCTTTTCGAAAAAAAATTCTATGTCTACAAAATCCTTTTGTTATATAGTAAAATTAATTTGAAATAAAATATATATATATAAAAAAGAAAAATACAGAAATCGAGTCAAGAGAAAGTTTGTTCAGAAATTTAATTTGCGCAAAATAATATTAGGATACCATAAGTCTGAATGACTCAACATCTCTCCTGCTTCGGGAATAAATTCCATTCCAAACCTTTAAATTAATTTTAATCCTATCTGTTTTGTTTTTCTGCTACATTTCTGAAAAAGGGGTTTACTCTCATCTTCCCTTTCATTATTAAATTGATAGAAAAGAATTTAAAAAGTTCTTTGCAAAGTTTCTTAAAAAACAGATTTAGCCACCCAAGGGGCGCTTTTTTTTTAATAATTATTATTAAATAGCTCAATTAAATATCAGGATTAAAGCAAACGATGAAATAACGAGAAATTAACAAAAGTAAAATTTTCCAATTTTAAAATTAAAGGAAAATAAAACATTAAATTGAATAAATTTAAATTAAATGTAATTAAAATTAAAGCAAACGAGATACATTATTAAATTGAATATATTTTGCTAAATGTAATTAAAATTGAAGCAAACGATAAAAAGAGTGAAAAGTGATCTGGTACGCCAAAAATGATCCACCTAAATCAATGGTCCCTTGGGCGGATCAAAAAAATAAAGGCTGCCTCACAACTGTCTTAAAATTGCGAATAATGTTATTTATTTTCAGTCATATCTTGATTCCAGTTTACATATGATTTAAGGTAATATATATATAAATCGATAAATATATAAAATACTTAATTTTTATATTTGTTTCACTTCAATCCAATAAAAAATTAGGGGAAATTAATTACGGCATATTTTTGAAAATTGAGTTCATTAGTGGTGAAAGCAGATATCAGACATATATTTCTCTTGTTTTATTTCAATCCAATAATTTATTATGACGTATTTTTGAAAACTAAGTTCGTTACTGGTGAAAGCAGACATCAAAAATATGAGCAAAAACAAGATAAATTTTTGAAAAATGGTCAGGTACGACATTTTTGGGTTAACTAAAACAATAGCTTTATGGGTGGCTAATAAATTTTAAAGATATAAGACTTTGAATGCGGTCCCTGAAATTTTTGCCAACAACTTTAACTGGGTTATTGATTTATTGTGATTTAAAGCCACACTTAGAAGCAACATAAGGATTGTTGGTATCGTACTTCATAATTTCGAATTTTGGTCTAGAGTCGAGAACGAGGCCGGAACTGCCCTCCCATTTTTCAAACTTCTAATACCCCATTAACGTGAGGATGTAGAGATCCGATGTTTTTAACATACATCCCCCTCGAATCACGATGGGTCGTTTGTGAAATTAGAATTCGGACTTTCAACTTGACTGAAACATGGTAACATTCTTGAAATTTTATGCCAGGAGCTTATAAAAATAAATTTGCTTTCCTTCTTGATTATACAATCTATTTGGAATCGAAGATATTTTTTAATTGGATACAGAGGCACACACATACACGGATGTGAAAGTACGTGTTTGAGTAATATGTTATGATATATGAAATACATAGATTTATAAAATCTAAAATAAATTTTTTATTCAATAAGTTTCTTTTGATTTGTTATCTAAAAGGGTTTAACACTATCAAATATTTTATCGAAGTTTAAATTTAAAAAAAAAAAAAATTATCAACATTTTTAAGCCGGCAATTCTTTTGAAAAATTTGGTCGGAAATAATCTCATTTCAAGAAAATTTTAGTTAAATATTTATTGTAAGTAAAATGTGTTTAAATGCGAATGCAATTAATTTTATTCATACAACGGATTAAAAATAAAATTTTTATAGCATAAAAAAAAATTCAAAGCTAGTGTTTTTTTTTTTTTTTTTTTGCATTATTTAATAAACAAAGAAAATTGACTGATTTTCCTCAATTACTTATTGTAATTTTTAAAGAAATTAACTTTTAACTCTTTAAATCTCTTAAGTATATATATATATATCAGAAAATTGTATCTATTTTCTAATTCTTCTGAAAATCAGGCCGTGACGTACAAAATCAACAATGTGCTCTAAAAACATCGATTCTATTACAAAAAGTATTTTTTTAATCAATATTACTTAAGTTTTTTTTTTTTTGTCATTTACAAAGCGATTATGATAATTAGATACGCTCTGCTTAATTATGAGGAAGATGATTCTCAATACAAGAATTTTAAGATTTTTATGTTTTAATTTTTTAAGAATAGGAGGAAAATAGGTTCGATCTCTCTTACAAAAAATTATTAAAATTTTATTTCTTATTTTTATAAAAAAGAACTATAATGTACTTCTGTTTTCTTTTTTTTTTTTTTAATCAAACATATGAAATATTAGTTATATCTTTGTAATAAAGCAAATCTTATTTTAATATTTTTAAGTTATAAATAATAAATTTAAATTTAGAGTATCCTCTAGCAAGAAGATAAAAGATTTCTTTTATTAAGGTTTTTTTTTTTGATTCTCTGTTTATCAACGTCACACTAAGAAATGACACAAAGGCTATTGGTGACAGACCTCATAATTTTGAATTTCGGTCAAGCGATATAAACGACACTTGAGCTGGTCCCTCCTACTGCAAACTTCCACACCACGCCATGGGATCTCGACAGATTTAGTGCGCATCATACCCACTCGGCGGGTCTTTAGTGGCACCTGGTTTTGAACCAATGACTCGACGAAAACAACGCCAGGTGCGAGCTCGCGACCATGGCCACTAGGCTACTGCGTCCATCTTTTATTATTGAAAAATAACTTATAATGACATAATTTCAAAATATTTGCTATACCACATTTTTCAGAAGGTTATATAATGCATCGGAAAACAAGAGATTGAAATTTAAATGAAAGGATATATACACCAATCCTTCGTTTTACTTAGTACTTTATTTACATGGTTTCAAATTACACGGTTTTTAAATGAAAGTTAAACAAAAAACATTTTTTTTTAATTGTCTTGCGTTATATCGCTTTTAAATTAAATTACTATCACGTTAATATGCTGCGGGGTTGAATTTCTGATATTTGGTTTAGTTACCATCTTTTTATAATATACTCGTAATTCGTTGTAGTGGGATAGTTGGATCAATAACTACTGGTATAAACACACATTATTCCACTTCAAAGTATGGAACAGTATCAATTACATTATCTCTATTTTTTGAAAGTTTGCTTTTCTATCAGTTCATTTTTTGTTAAATTGTTTGGGCTTTTTCAAAGTGGTTTTTTTTGAATTTCCGGGGTTTTAAATTTTAGCTTTATTGAAAACATTATATAAATACCTTTTGGTCCCCTTCAACATACTCCCCTTCCCTATCAATGCATCGCAGCATATCAATTTTCCACTGCTGAGAGCAATGCTGTAGGTCATTAGGTGTCACCTTTTTCAGTTCTTCTGACTGATTTTTGTTTCTGTTTTTTAAATTGTAGTTGTGATGGTTGTACATTATTTTTGTCTGAATGGAGTATTGTTAGTTAACTTATGTTATTTTTTTTTATTTGTGATGGGTATAGTTTATTTGTGTTTAAGTTTATCATTTTTTTTGACAGGATGTAGTTAATTTGTGCTTATGATTCTCATTTTCAAAAATAAACTGAAAATGTATTCGTCCGTTAATTCTAAAAATTAATGAATAAATCCCTTTTTTCGGAAAATCCTTATCAAATCTCTCTTCACCGAAACATCCAACCAAAACTATTTCATTTGAAACAACTCAAATTTTTTTTGGAATAGTCATAAAGTTTGCGTGGGGGAAGGAGAAGTTTAGGGAGGGAAATGCCGGCTCAGATGTCGTCTGAGTCACTTGACCGAGGTTCAAAATTACGAGCTCCGTCACCAATAGCACTCTTGTTGCTTCAAATGGCGACTTTAAAAAACAATCACGATCGCTGATGATTATAAATGAGGAAATGTTGATAAAAAGAGATAAACTTGGAAGATTGAATGGTCGGGTGACATTTAAAAAAAGAAAATCATTTACCCACAACTTTGCAATACTGTGATTATCGTTCGAATAATTGCTTTTTTCTTTTTGTTTAGCATTCACCGATTTGGCATATTTTGCAAAGTAAAATATTTTGAAATCCTATGAATAATTTGCTGCAACCTTGTATTCTATTAACATTCGAATGTTTATTTTACACGACTGATCATTTGTGACTATTGATATTTTGTTTTAGTGATTCCAGACTTCTGATTCAACCAACAACTGTATGGCGTAAAAATTTTATGGGATTATTTTTAAGCTTATCCATAGGTGTAAAATGAAATTTTTATAATTTTATAGATCTTGTCAACGACATAATAAATGTTTTTAATCGTCTATTCTTTAAGACGTTGCGGATTAATTTAGGATATCCAGTTCATGAAATCAAAGAAAAAATTTCAGAAGTAATACAAACAATTTATTATTATTTTTGCTTGAATCGTGCTTTTTTATCACATGATTCATTTGAAATCGCAAAACCATGAATTTTTGCACCTGCTTAAATGAAATCTGCCGTTTGGTACGAATCATGGGGAAAGGATTTATAATTACCTTTTTTTAAAAAAATTCAGGCAGGAAACAAATGACATCGAAATATATAGTATGTTCTATCGTTTTCACATTCAGATTACCGAAATAAATAGCTAGAGATTCGAAAAATGAATTTTTATTGCTTCTAATTGTTCTGAGTATTATGAATTAGCTTATGCTCCTCTTTTTAAGGTACAAAACCTCATTTATTTAGGAGAGAATTTATAATTGAGATTATGATGAGATTTAACTTAACAAACTTCTATCACAAATATCTCGAAGAAATATCCTTTCTTACTTAAAAATGAAAAAAAAAAAAAATATTATACATAAAAAGAGGCAGAAAAGAGAGGCGTTTAATAAGAAGCATTTTGATATTAAAATGTATCAACGAAAATTAGAAGAGATGTGAAAAAATGAATCATGAGATGTTTTCAAAGCAAAGCATTGCAAAGTATTCAATATTTCCTTTCATTATTTCTAAAAAATATGCTGTTGTAAATGTCTCCCATTTTTTTTTTCGTTTGATTCAATTGCAAACAGATTTAAAATGCATAACAACTTATGTAAATTCTTAAATTTACAGAGGAATTCTTAATACCAGCATTCTAAGAAATTCTAAATAATACGAGAAATCTCAGAATATTCATAATCTGTTTACAGCTCCGGAAATCGATAAAAATTGAAGGTCGAAATTGTAACGATGAAAACTGCATTAGATATCATTATATTCCAAATAAAGGCAAGAAAATACATTTACCTTGTTTTCCAATTACTCACCTTACCTGTTAGTAATTTATTTCTAAGATAACCTACTTATGCATCCTTGACTTGTTTAAAATTTTTATTGGATGATCACGATTTCTTGCCTCTATGCGAAAAATCATCCACAACGTACTATCTCAGAATAACTTAATTAATCAATATAATGCGTGATAGATTTTGTTATTATTTTTATGCTCTTGTGAAACTAAATAATCACTGTTTAATGAATATTTCAAGAATTGATTTGTTAACACAAAGTAAATGACAAAGCAGGTGTAAAATAATTAATGCAAAACACTTACGGAAAGCAAATTAAAATGGAGGAAATAGAGTAGCCTTTATAATAACATAAAATAAAATTTCTTGTTTATCTACTTAATGTTTTGTATAAAACTTATTCAAAGACTCAAAAAAGTAAGCACAAATGACTCAAAACTCATAACTTACTGAATTTCACAACTATAGCTTGTCATAGCATGTCGTCTCGTAGTAAATGACTTGTCGTCTCGTGCATAGAAAAATTACTGACACTTTGCAGCAATTTCGCAATTCCAACTATTTCCTGAGTTTTCCTATTGTAATGGTTGGTATAATACAGGGTGTTTATAAAATTTCGGACACATTTTGATGTTCAATAACTCACAAAATAAGGAAGGTATAAGCAATCTTACGACATTTTTTGGTGGAATAACTCATATATTTTCCTATCTGAATATCTTTACTTATGTAAATATCGTCTGCGTGTGTTATTAATTGCAGATAATTTCATTTTTTCTTTTGAATATGATTCCTTTTGTAAATATTATCAGTTTATTAATTGCATTTTTCTCTCTTTTGTTTTTAAAAACGATTGCAATGTTTATTAAGAAAAGATTAAATCTGGATGCTTACAAAGTTCAAATTATTCAAGCCTTGGAACCGGACGATAAGCCTCGGAAGATGGCTTGTGCGACAGATATGCTAAGGAGGATCGAAAATGATGCTGATTTTCTTAATCGCATAATGTTCTCCGACAAATCTTGCTTTGCCTTTTTTGACATAGTAAATCGCCACTATTTGCTCATATGGGGGTCTGAAACCCTCCATGAATACCGTGAGTTACAAAGAGATACCCCGAAGGTTAATGTGGAGTGTGGACTAATGTACGACAGCGTCATCGAACATTTCTTTTTTACTGAAAAGACATTCACATCTCCTTTACTTAGACATGTTGGAAAATTTTGTATTTCCACAACTCGAAGAGCTTCAGCTACTTATTTTTTTGGTAACAAGAAGGTGCACCACCTCATTGGGGTACCATCGTTCGTAGTTCTTTGAATGACCATTTTACGGGAAGATGGATTGGGCGAGGTGGTCCAATTCCTTGGCAACCCAAATCACCTGATATAACGCGGCTGGAATTTTTTCTTTGGATTATTATTTGTAAAGGACATAGTTTACGGAGAAAACTGTCGAACATTGATGACCTAAAATTCAGGATTACAACCGCAATAGCCGCTGTGGGTTCCAATATGCTTACCAATACCGAGCGTGAACTAACTATCATCTTGATGTTCTCTGTGAGACGAAGGGGGCGCACGTGGAAGCTCATTGACAAGGGCCATGAAACTTTGTGAGTTTATCTAAATATTTATGTTATTGATTTTAATCTATCTTCATTATTTTATGAGTTATAAACATTAAAATGTGTCCGAAATTTTATAAACAACCCGTAGTACCAATTCTCTTTTTTTTTTCTCTTCCAATTAACGATTTGTTCCTATAGAAGAAATCGTCTGCATCTTTACTGGTGTTTTGACTCATTTTGATTTTCAAATACTGAACAGACGATCTAGATTAGTTATGAATTAAAATCAATGCAATAATAATGCAACTCAACAGTTATACGTAGAGGATACATATGAACTATTAATAACAAAAAAAATTTTTCGAATGATGGACATTTCTCAATTAGAATAAAAGATTATTTTTAATTTTACTGGAAAAGAATCAGACAATTTAAAAGTTTCTCATCGGAATTTTTTTTCTGCTGAAAACAATATTTACTGCATTGGTATAATATGCATATAATTTGTAAATGATTCATCACCAAGGCAATTGTGTGAGTAATAACGCTTAAAATTCTGAAAAACCCTGATTTTTGTTCCTACTTATTTTATTATTTGCGTAACATTATGCAAAAGAGAGATAAATGTTTTCATGGTTTAGAATTAACAGTGATTCATTTACTTTCTAATCAGTTTAAAATAGCATTGTTAAAATAAAAAAAAATTAGCATTAGCGCAATGAAGCAGTAATGCGAGACAAAAATGGATAATTTGCGAGCTTTTTAAACAGATATTAAATGGTAAACGAAACATGAAAAATATAACATCTGTCGAACACAACTTTAAAAGATGTTCCATATATATTTATAAAGATTTCTAAAATTCAAAATAATTGTAATAAATAATAAACATAAGAAAACTGTAACAATCCTTTATATACAATAAAATTGCTTAAACTATGAGAAAGTGATAGTAATCGTTAACACGAAAATTTGTTAAAAGGGAATCTATTATCTTTAACGTGATTAATGACTATAACTTTTATTTGCATAATATAATTTAACTAGCTGATACCCGCCCGCTTCGCTGGACAGACGATAATATAATATTTTGGAACCTATAAGTAAAATACCAAGAAAATTTTCAATTTTTAAAACGTTAATGATAATCTAAATTTAAAATTTTAAGAAATTGATTGTCTGTAATAATGGTTATCCACGACTTTCAAATATATGAGAAAAATAAAAAAAATTAGTATAAAGTCACCCCATATACACATAATATGGATAAAATTCATTTCACCTCATACATGTTACCCATAGTATTTCCAAAGATGCAACCTTTTGTCAGAAGATTCATCATGTGCTTAGCTTTCAAAGGAAATACCCTCGCAATGGCATCGAGTCTATCATAAGATTTAAATCCTTTCATCAAGACATCTTTGATTTCTGACCATTTAGGATTTAAAGTGACTGCAATCCTTAAAAAAAAGTCGTGCAAGTTGGGATGTCCAAAATGTCTTACGTATGTCATAACCTCTTGAGTTCGTTCGTGCATGTAGCGAGGTCCTCCAGTAAACGAAGATTGTCTTGCGTGTGCGCTACTCCGTAAGAAGTCGCCGTTTTAGTAGTTTTCAAAATCCCGCCAAGTTTTGGAGCTGAACTACACTTTCATCAACCGTGGGATTCCAAACTCATTTATTTCTATCGCTAAATCTGTACGTTTCCTATTTTCGACATGTACGAAATTTCACATAAAGAGCCCGCTCGCCAAAACCTTGCCAATCCTCCATCAGCACTTCAATATCAAATTATTTGGTACTTTTCCATTTCGCAGGCGCAAATCTTACCAAGTAAACTTAATTGGTGACAATACACAGTATACATATAAGAAAATATATTCCATTTGGCGTCGGTCATGTCATTTTTGGCGATAAAGTAGTCAAAAATGACACAACCAATGATAAGAAAAGATTAAAGGATGAAAATTACATTTTGGATAAGAATTCCGTAAAATCCGTTCTTAGTGAGTGTCTACATCGCAAAATGAGTAACTGTACTAAATTTCAAGTCCATCGGTTGTATAGTCTTAGAGATCTCGTGATGAGTCAGTCAGTAGTATTTCGTTTTTATATATAGATATATGAATCATTTCACATTATTTCCACCTGCATCTAATTAACATAATCACGTTTCATTTTGGTTGGCAAGAAATTGTTATTTTATACAATCAATCTCAATTAAAGTCCTCAAGGTTAGTGAAGAGAAAATCGCGAATAGCCCAATGCCACACAACCTCTAGTTTCAACACCCGAGGAAAGTGTAACTGTGCCTCATCACAAAATGTGTCACAAACATAACTTCTTGCGAACCATCTTACGGAAGAACAAAGTATTTTACGTCCCTCTAGATGAGTGCAACCCTCCCACTTTATCCGGCTTTGGACTGGCTGGCAAACGGAACTACATTACTGGTCAATCAGGGGCAAGTGGAACTGCATTGCCACTTCAATCAGGGATAGTTCATATAGACTGACAAATAAGGGTTTTGGGTCGAATGTCATTCTATTTCAAAGCTCGACACCTTTATTTGTCCTTCGTGATGGGGGAACCTTTGTTTGAAGCACGGAGGAACTTTTATTATATTTATTTTCTATTGTCCTTTATTTCACAATATCCCGGGATTACAAGATACATCTGGATACATTTACATGATACATTTACAAGATAATATCTGGAAGCACCTTTTTATTTATTTTCTATGCGCCAAATTCTTTCTTTTTCAGCTAAGTTGTCAAATCTCTGTCCAACAGAACATGTTAAGAGTCTGTGAAATTGCCCCATTTAGATTTCAGGATCTCTCATTTTTAATTTGATTACTGGATAGACTTCGACAACAAATTCCGCAGAGTATATTTTCTCCCAACTAAGGATGGGAATTTCTTTTCTTTTGGATGAACTGTTTTTACCTGTTCATGTTCATTTTTAATGACTTGTTCTTTGATTCACGTATTCTTTAGATTCCTTGAACCAAAACCTCAAAGGTATCCGAATGAATATAATATAATACAATTACTACATATGATTACTTAGATTATTAATTGAAACGATAGGATTTTAGGAAAAAATTCACTGTTTGTCTTAAATTAATACTAAATCAGACACCATTTTCTAATTTTATCTGGCGATAGTGAAAATAAAGTATTTTTGTAGATTTCTCAATATAGGTATTTTTTTTTTTTGATATTTATATAATCAAATTAAATAAACTGAAGCAAATGCTGGTATATAAGAATTTGAAATCTTTTTTATACTTTAAAGTATATTGTGAATTTTAGGAAAAGGCATTAATATTTTTAAATAAAAAAATTAACTAAAAAGTTAATGTACAATACATTAGAAATTATTATCTAAAATACACAAAATAATGTATAAATATGTTTTATTTTAATTTGCAGCATTAAACTACTAAGTATACAAGTTTCTTTAATTACTTTAGCAAATTTACGAGCAAATTAATAAATGAACAAATTAAAAAGTTACACATGAAATACATTACAACATTTAAATTCATATTCTATTCTTATTTTTCTTTCCTAATACACAATAATGGGAATTAAAATAAAGAGAAAATTTTCATAATTCATTCTTATATCCATTAATAAATCATTAATAATTATTCCATTAATAATCATTCTTACAATTAATCTATTAATATAATCATTCTTACAATTAATCCATTAATAATGATTCTTAAAATTAATCAATTAATACATTACTATCAATTTATTTAAATTCAATTATCAAGATGTCAAGTAATGTTTGTAAAATATTAAATCCAATAGTATTAAAATGGGTGGAAGGAAGACCATTTCTTAGGTATTTAAAAAGACAAATCTTACAGCAATCCTAACTCAGACAAGTGGAATTGTTCTTTCGATGATTTCGACATTCATTTTTTTCTGTGAAAATTAGAATTGTGAAGGAAAATTTAATATTATGTTTTGTATGAAGTACTTATTTTAAGAATGAATCAGAGCCAGAAAAATAGAAATAAAGTACTCATAATTCGAGATAAAAACCAACATTTTTTAAAACAACCTTTTTATATGGTGGCAAAGTTTATTACAAAAATTATTGAAATATTAGTTAAAACTGGTCACAAATATCTAAATATTCCATTGTTAGGCGAGTAAGAATGGTTCCTAAAATTTCAGAACTCTAGTTTGATGGGAAGTTGGTTAAATTAACGATAGAAAATTTGATGACACACTGATACACACACAGACAGACACACACCAAGTGAAATACATAAAAACGTTAAAACTAACTAAAATTAATTAATTCATCCGGTAAATTAAATGGTTGGAATGCAGTTTAACCCAACCACCCTTGGTGACAAGAATTATTTGGCGGTATTTTGCCAAATGTGGCTACCCTGTTCCGTTTTACGGACTTAAAGTTCAGCCAAAAAAATCGCCAAGTTTGGTGTCAATTTTTGAAATCGCGCCAAGTGTTTGGGTTAAACTGCATTATTAAAGAAAATATTAGTTAAAATTTGTTGCAAATGTCTAAATATTGCATTGTTAGGCGAGTAAGAACGATTCCCAAAGTTTCAGAGCTCTAGCTTGATGGGAAGTTGGTTAAATTAACGATCGAAAATTTGATGACACACACACACCAAGTGAAATTCAGAAAAACGTTTTAAAAATGGGTTATTGTAAGTAAATATGGAGCAAATTTCTAGCAAGTGATTTTCTCAAACATAATTTATTTTCTGACTTTGAATCGTTGTTGTAGTCCGAGACAATAATTACTTTAAACACTAATAAGAAACAGTGTAGTGAAATACACGTGAGTACTTTTGCGTGCAGTTTCTTGCGACACATTCTTGTAAAGGTCTAATTCTATACAAACTATCATTATTTGAGTTCATTCCATTGACATCTTAATATATGAGTATTATTTCCCATCCTTTTTATTCATTAGCATTGTATTAGAGCAGCGGTTTTCAATCGGTGGTACGCGTACCGTAAGGGTGGCTGTTGGGGGTATGCTAAAAGAAGACAGTTATGACTACCACACGTAGCTAAAAAAAGAACACAACAATTAGTTATACACAAAAAAGTACTGTAAAGGTAATACTATTATTTATTAAAGGTTTAAAAAAAGTTCTTGTTATTATACTTTTATTTATACTATTTTAAGAAAAATGTTCTTCATTGGCTTATAAGAAGAAATATTACTTTGAATTTATTGTTACACATCAAAATTTCCTGACAGGATATTTTTTGTAGAGCAAAATAGATTCATTGTATTTGCTGCGCCTTTATACTGTACAAAGAACATTTGTATTCTTTATTAAAAGTATAAAACTGTATTATAGGGCTTAAAAATATCTAGTAGAAAAGCTTTTTCTATGTCTGCCACTTCTGCGATATTATTTATTTGAAACTGTAATGTTAAATCAAATAAATTTGAATTTAAGTTAGGATTTGATAAATAATATAACATTTAAAAATGGTTTCGAAGCAGCATGAGCAAAGAAACGTCAAAAACTATTCGAACTTTCGTTATTAATTCATTGTTCTAGTTGCCAGATGTTTGGATAAAAAGTAAATCAAGGCTCCATTACCCGAATTTATTTCCTGAGGTTCAATCCTTTCAATGATTCCCAATGATAAATATTCCGCTATTACAGCTTTGTAATTCTCAAACAACTCGGGAGTTTTCCGAAATCTTTTAATTAAATATTAAAATATCTTTTTTACGACCACATGATTGCTCAGAATATCAACGTTATCAAATTTCATAGGTAGTCTAACTTTGTATCAAGTATTCTTATACCTTCTATATTCCTCAAATTGCTTTAAAATTTATTTATTGCACAATTTTTCATCAATTGGATCATCTCTATTTCCTATTATTTCAAGATGTCCAAATTTTTCAATTTGAATTACTGTTTTATCATCTTTATTGTTCTCTTAAATAGAAACACACATTGCTTTTATTACATCAACTCTTTAAATTCATTCCTTTAGAAAATTGTCCACTTAGTCTCCACCCAAATTTAGTTTCTCTTAAAACAATAATTTCTGTGAGAGGCTTAAATTTATTTTTCACAATTGACGAATAATAATCGGTACCAACTAAAATACCTATTTTGTGGTATCCTTTTTTTCAAGATTGTCAAGAGCGTCGGATGAATTTATTCCTTTTTTTTTTTTTTATTATTTCTTCTCGCAACTTCGAACGCTGATCATATATATTAGGACATATATATTTTCCTTTCCTAAAACTTAGAAGCACCTCATGTAATCCCTCTTAATATCCATTAACACTTGTTAAAGTAACAGGAAAACAGTACTTTAGTCCTAACAGGAACGAGTATTCTTACTTCTTGCAAACGTAACGATTTAAAGTAATTCCTGATCTCCAAACTTAACCCATGTGTCCTGAAAACAACGTACATTCATCTTCTGATACGAACCGATCAACGGATGGTCTGGAAATAATTGTGGGACTAAGAAGGACATTCCACCGGTCATAAATCTACGAAGCAAGTCCATCTTCTCTCGTCTGTCTCGGGTTTCGCTATGCGGTCGCACAAAGATTTCCATCAGAGTCACAAATTGTACATTTCATCTTGACCGTCTTGCGCTCATTCTATCTTTGGAACTTTTTATATTACTGGAAACATTTAGCAGATTTACGTAAAGAGGTCTTGCGCTTCTCCAAATCTAAATTACAGTCTACAGATTTATGTATTTATTTACAAAATGCTTGGAAGTGTTCAATTAAAGAAATTAAAGTGCAGTCTGAACGAATTTTGTTTTGATTAGAAGTTAAATACTTTGTGGATTTTTGCGCAGTTCTATTTTCATAAGATTTTGTAATTTCGAAATTAATATAAACTACATTAGGGAATTTTCATTCGCTTCTATTTCGATCTGTGATCTGTGGAGGAGTATATTCACAACTGTTTTGTATTTTTAAAGAGCATTAGTTACCGTATATCAGGTTAGCTTTTATCTTTATTCACTACGATAAATAATAGAGAAAAATTAGAAAACTTTTACTTTAAATTAGAAATATATCCAGGGAATGCATTTTGCTGCGTTGGCTGGTCAGTAAGGACAAAGATATTATTTTGACTTATAAAATTTTATAGTGAAAGAAATAAAGATGTAAGAAAACAACAGAATTGAGCATTTTGAAAACTTTTCTGTTGTGCATTTTAGAAAGTTAATAATTTTTTGTAACGGTAATTTTAAGGCGCCTACATTTAAGAAAGAATTCCCTGAACATCATATTAAATAACTCCCATAAGTAAATAAATTCAATCACAAAATGTTTTTCACTGCATCATTAGCCATGAAATATCCGATTATTACAAAGTTATGTATGAGTTTGGACATTTAGGAAGCCTTGTGAGATAGGGAAGCTGATGAAATGAAGATGAGGATAATCATGACGAACACCTCGAAAACGCCTTAATCTATATTTACATGATGACCGAAAGAAGTCGGTCAAAAATGCTGGCTAATTTATGCATGACTTTAAAAATTGAAGCACATGAGGATTACATAAATATAAAATTCAGATAGATTGGCCACAAATTATTAGTTAATGATGACTGTGAAGCGTTTGGTCTCGTCAATTGTTACTCAAAATACGATTTGAAAAAGTTTCGATCTGTTATTCCTCCGATTTTAGGTTTTATTATTTTTTTTAAATATTACTTACTACGTTAATGATGGACCATACTTAAAGGCGATTATAGACCAGAGAAAACATCCCATCCAAACGCTATTAGCAACTAGGCAATTTTTGCAATTTTTAATTAGGTTAATATTTATGTAAATATGGATAAGAGTAGATTTCTCTTTCATTTAGAGCATGCAATAGGCCCAAATGAAAGAGAAGTATAGGTGGATTTGTTTTATTTGACGTATTTAAAAGAAAAGAAAAACACGCATATTTACTAGCTACAGTATTTTAGATAATTCAAGATATCATTTAGATGGACATATTCCTGCACAACTGGAGAAATTCCTGAACAGTCCCATTTACAAATATTCCCTTCCGGAAGTGGGTTGCAAAGAGAGTTCAGGATCCTGTTACAAATAGGAATTTTTTCCTCTGAAGAAAACATTCAATTAATGTAACTATGGGAGCAATATTGATTGGAGGTGTTATTTTCAATATTTGCCCCGCTTCTGATACCTTACAGTCCCATATTCTTTTAAAAAAATTATTGATTGCACATGAATAAAAACATGCTCGAAGGTAAGTTTTCATAATTTTTCCCCCATTTCTTTCCATTTATTTACTTTTCTACTGAATTTTAAACGGAAGTATTGTTTTAGGACCCAAACAACCGGGGAGGAGGGTAAGAAGTGGTTTCTGACAAAGGGGAAGCGGGAAGAAGAGGTTTTTCAAGAAAAGAGCTTCTGAGTGAATCCAGCTGCAACGATACGAAGGACCATTTAAATAATCCCCAGCTTCCAGACGGACCCAGCGACAAATCATGCTAATGAGCCAGCAGCAGCAAAAATATTCTGTAAATAATAAAAAAATTTCTTCTAAGGAAGATTTTCCCCCCGACTAATTAGATTTAATCCAGCTTTGGTAGAGGGGATTTTTTAGGATTTCCCTACAAATATACTTTTTTTTGAGAATTAAAAATTCTTTAATTTTACATTAATTATTTTTAATTTAAACCGTATTTTTAAGAACAGTTTCAGACATGCATTAGACTTTCATTTCTCCTGTTCCATTTTCACGTTACTTATTTTCTTCCTTATCTACGCTCTTTGGTTTTATTCCATTTAACAGACGATTTTTGAAAGCACTTATTATCCCACCCTTATTTTGTATTATAAAATTTAGATTTTAGCATAATAATCATAAAAGGGGGATAACAAGTTGCTTTTTGTTACAGATGTATATAAAGGACATTAATACATTGATAAAAAATATATACATAAATGTAATTTTACCAATGCAAATTTTAAATGTACAACAATATAAAGTCTTTACGTTTTGGACGAGGAGAAGCTCTGTGTATGAAATAACTTATTTTTACTGAAAAAAAAAAATCAATCGCTTACAAATTATTTTTATTGTTTGCAAGTGAAATGGGAAACGTAAATTTATTATTTTTTTCCTTATATAATAATAACTTTTATTCAGCAAAAAATCATTATATTTAATAACACTAAACCCTCAATATCATATCAGATGAAGAAACAATTGTTAAAAATAAATAATTCCTAAAAAATTGTAAGAAAGAAAAACAAATATATTTATAATTGATAGAGAATTTCTAGAATTCTTTGTCCATATCTTAATTATGAAACATAAAATCTGTTTATCGTTCTTTTTTCCTTAAATAACAATACAAAAATGTTTGCTTAAATTTACAAACGATTTAAATTTTCTAAGAAGACTTAAATTATTCAAAGGATCAAAACAAATGATTTTTAATAACGGAAATTTTAATTACAGTTCTTTTTATTAATATGTTATGACACTTGTGTTACAAAACCAGAACACAAAAGAAACATCTGATTAAAATAGAAAGGGTATGCTTAATGTGATAATGAATCAAAGTAACACTTTTGAAATCAATTTTCGAAAAAAAAAAAAATGTTGCAAATATTTTAAAAAAACTCCAATGCAATCAACTTGAACGCAAATATCGCTTAGAAACTCGCTTATGGACTCAAAAAAATTGTTAATTTTCCTTCACTCATAAAACCGCACGGAAGGAAATGATATGATGAAAATCCCTAAGAGATTTTTTTCTTCACTTATGAGTGCTTTCCAATTTCCGTTTAGCATTTGAAGATGGGGATACGTTTCTTTCTTTTGGTAACAAAATAAACCTCCGTTGTACAAGATTTAACTAAATTTCTTTAAAAACATCTTAGTTTTAGTTTTTAAGTTTTTTATTTTTTAAAATTTTCTATACAAGAAGTTTTCTTATTCTTTTCTTACTGCTTGATATTTATTGCATTAACTTATCAAAAATGGTAAAGTTCCTGTTCTATGCTAATAAATCAAAAATTTAAAATAACTGAGTAATGATAATTATTCAGGAATTTTACTCTTCCAATGGAATTTTCCATCAAAGAGATTATAAAGGTCATATAGTTAAATTAAACATGAACAATTAAATTTTTTTTTTAATAGAACGATTGTAGATTGAAAGACAGAGAAATTCAAATAATTGTTTAACGAATGAATAAGTAAAACAATCCTTTAATTATAAATCAAGAACAAATCATATACTAAATTAAAGAGAGTCAATTGAATATAGAGCTATTGATAAACCTGAAGACTCGCCATTTGATGAAAACAACAAAAATTCGTTTAATTTCGTTTTAGTCAACATAGTTCTAAAATATATACATATTTGAAGAAAAAAAAAGGATTTCCAGAGTAACTCCATTTCTCACTTGAGTATAAGTAGACCAATGTAAATTATTTTCATATTCAATGCTAGAAAATTTGATATTTAGAATTTCTTTCAATTCCTCTATTAATTTTTCAGTAAGACATTCAGACATTTTCAGTAAGACATAAAATTGAATAAAAACACAATCTGTTCAATTCTGAAGTTTAAGACTCTGACACTTTGTCAGTATGCAGTATTATTTATTTTTAACCTTTGCATTAACCATCTTACGCCTATTAATTTATGTCTGAACTTAATTAAATTAGTTTTTTATGTGATGCTTACATTTAATACAGACTTAAATACCTAAGTATTGCTGATTACTGAGTGTTATGTTTTCCAATTTGTTTATGTATGTTTTGAAATATTTATACTTAAGAGGAGTTTTTTATGACTAGTAATCCATTATGTGGAAATGTTTATGAAATTCCAAGAGTTATAAATTATTTCAAGTATTCATATATCTCTAATATTCAGAGTACTATCTAGATATCAAACGTGTTGTACAATGCGCGGCACTGCACTAAAAAACGTAGAAAATTAATTAGAACATTATTTTAATTAATAAATTTTAATCAACTATATTTATAATTCAGCGAGGAAGCTGGACACAAATACTTGAAGTAATAATGCCTTCCATTAAAATTTGAAGCAGCCAAATGAAAACAGACAGAACAACTCAAAAACTATAATTATTGAATTCAATTGCAATGAAAAATTGAAATACTTTCATTAAAACTTTAATTTAATAAAAATAAACTGGATCTTATGAAAGAAAATAATTTGATGAGTTGGAATATATACATTGCATAATTTTTTTTATTTAGCTTAGTGAAATTATTTTGATATTGCTTGCCTAAAGAGCCATAAAAATGTAATAATTTATGGCCCATTTACTTACATATTTATATTCTAGTAACACCTGCAAAAGTACGATTTTTAATTTAAACATTATTCGATTTGATTAATTTAAAAATCATTAGATTTTTGGACGTCAAACGATTTTTCTTTCATTCCTAATAACTCTTTACGATATAAACTCTTCTTTTAAATGTTTAAATAGCATATTTTTAAATTTTTATTTTTATTTATATTTTGTAGTACAAATATGACAGAACAAATTCAAAGCAAGCAAAACTTTCAATTTTTTTCCCTTTAATTTCCGCTTATGAACAACAATTGCGAGCATGATAATGATAAAATTTTAATCCCGTGAACGCAATTAGAAAATCGAAAAAGAAATTATTTGTTTCGATTGAAAAAACAGATGAAATAAATTCATCCTGATGATAACGAACAGAGAAAAATGAAACTATTAGGTTAAAAATTAGGAAGAAATGAATTTATTCTTATGATGAAAAACGCGGAGCCTAGGAATTTTAAGCCATAAATGTCAAAACGGAAATGAAACATATATTGACATGAACGGCAAAGCAGAACAAAAGAATTTTTTACTATAAGTGACAAAACAGAAGTATGAAATATATCGACAATAGTGGTAATACGAAACTGGAGAATTTCATGCTATGTGTAGCTAAACAGAACAAACAAATTTATTTCTATGATGGTAACACGGAAAAGCAAAATTTATTGACTTGAGTAGCACAAATTAGATAAAAGTAATTCATTGCTGTATTGTAGCAAGGGAAAAATATTAATTTTTATTATATAGTACATTATCATCTGTGGAAATTGTCATAATTTGTATTTTGATTTTTAAAAAAACCGTTGTTAGAAGCCATTTTTTAAAGCTGTTCACAGAATAATTTAAAATTCCAATTTGTTCTGATTATAAAAAATGAGATTATAAGATAGTTTTTTTTTGTAATGTATAAGTTTTTATTTTAATTCAGTAGTTTTTTAAACCAGTTTTTGAATTGTTTCATATTAGGTTTTGCAGTAATATTTCTACTCAAATATGAGAAAGCAAATGATGTACGTATGTATAAATAAAAGTAAACACATATTTTCTCGAATTAATTCTTTTTAAAATGCAGTTAAATTCTAAGAGGTTTTTAAATGACGGTGATATATGCAAAGTAGGAATATTCCATGTATACAAAGAAGCTATAAATTAAGTAGGAATATTTTCTAACAATTACAGAATTCTTTTTTACCCCAAATACATTAAATGAGTGTTCGGTAAAACCGTAAGTGTTTATACGCCTTAGCTCTATGTTTGTTTGCTTCTTGCGAAATTTGACAATTTTTATACTTTGGGGATGGCTTAGCTTAAAATTTAGCATACTGTTTCATGGATTAACCTTAAGAGAAAGAAAATCTTCTCTTATATCTTTAACATAAAATTCTTTTAAAAAGATGAATTGGGTTTGTTTTTCCTCAGCGACGCATAGCACATCGATTGTCATTACTAGATTCATTTTACATTTCCTGTCTTTAAGACGCATTTACATTGTCTAAAGTAACAAAAGTAAGAAATTTATAAGAATAATATCGCAACTGAATGTTTTAATAAGAAAAAAACTGGCAAAGAAAAGATCAATAAATGCATTAATATACTTATCTTTCAATCATTCTATAAACAACTTAATTTTTTTTTCGAGTAAAGATGTAATATTTATTAAGTTTTAAAGCGAAGAAAGCTTCAAGAAATAATGTGTCAAATGGAAATCTAAGGTGAATATACGTTGAGAAATTCCTAAACTATAGTTACTAAGTTCGTATGAAATTAAATTGAAGTACTTTCAATAAAAGTTTAATTTAACTAAAACAAGGGAGATCTCATGAAAAAAATCAATTTGAGGAAGTTGAATAAATTGCTTAAATTATTCATTTAATACAAAGAAATTATTTTCATGCTGCTTCCTTAAGGAACCATGAGAATACAATTCATATTCTTGCAATTTATATGTTTATATTCTAGTAACATCTGGAAGAAAATACAATTTTTAGTTTACATTTTATATATATTTCGCATTAGATTTCACCGTCAGACGATTTTTCTTTCGCTCATTTAAAAAAAAAAAAAAAACAGCTCTTTTAATCTCTTCTTAGATCCACTTGTTCTTCAGATTCATCAAAAAACTAATGATTTTAACGCTACACAATTATCACTCATAATTAATTTACACATTTTAAGAAAATTAAAATCGGTTGAAGTTTTGAAAAAAATCTTGTTTTTAATTAAACAAATACTAAATAAAACTTTATTTTCTAGTTTTATGATCAGATGGTGAAAATAAAGTATCTTTGGTAGTTTTTCAGTACGATTTTATAAATATATATTCATTGAAAATAAATGAATAAATTAAATGCTGATAAAAAAGTGTTTAAAATAATTCTTATATCATGTAGAATATTGTGAATATTAGGCAAAAACATTTGATATTTTTGTAGAAAAAAATTACCAATTTCGCTTCTTATGCTTTAATATTTAATTTATTACACTCTCGCTAAAACACAAAATGATGTATAAATATGTTTTATCTTAGCTTGGAGAGTATCTGTAAACATAAAATACTAAGTGCATAAACTTGTTTAATTATTTTCTATATTTTTAGTACACAGTACAAATTTATAAAAGTATACATGAAATATATTAAACATTTAAATTCATATTCCACTCTTATTTACTCTCCTTATACACAATAATAAAAATAAAAAAAAAGAGAAAAATTTCACAAAAATTCTTTTTAAATAATCTTTAAATTTTTTCTTTATAGTGATCATGCTTTTGTAATGATTTATATAGGTAGACGTTATTTTGGGAACTCTTAATATTTTGCAAATCAATCAAATTAGAGAAGTTTAAAATCATGGAAAAAATAAAACATTTATTTGAAACGTATATATTCCCATTGTAATATTCATTTAATGCATAATTTTTTTTTTATTTTTTAATGTTATTGACACAGGATGTTAAGTTAAAGATTCATTTCAGGGGAGTCAAGACACACACATAAAAACAAATTTAGAACAATAAATAAATAAATAACTTAAAAAAACATACTTGAAAATAAAAATAGCAAATTTTTTTAATAAGTCATAATATTATGATTTAAAAAAAAACAGCTTAATTTAATGTGATACAAAAACACATGTTAAATAATAATCATACTGAATGTCCCAAGATTTTAGTGTCTTGCCTCTTACGTAGCCTTAATACTTATGACGGATAAAATATGCTTTACATTTAGATTTTTCTTTCTTAATTTCAAAAACAAAATTAATTGGTTATTTTTATTGGTTTAAAGTAAATATTTTGGAGAAAAACGAATTTTTAAATATTAATGTTTAAATGCAATTGCTTGGGGAAATATTGTCTTTTTAAATAACAAAACGAAATATTTTTAGTAAAAATTACAAAATGAAATTTACTTCTGCAGTGAAATGGCCTTAAAATTATCTAATTCCACTAATTATTTTGTAAAATTCCGTAAAATAAACAGAAAAAATGAAAAGCTTAAATCTACATTGCATTTTTAAATTTCTAGAACAAATTTTTAAAAAATTATTTAAAAGTTCTATGCAAAGTTTTAGAAAGAAGAGATTTAGCCACCCAAGGAGCGCTTCTTTTATAATAATTATTAAATTACTCAATTAAATATCAAAATTAAAGTAAACGATGAAATATCCAGAAATGGACAATAAATAGTAAACTTAATGTAATTAAAATTAAAGCGAATGATAAACTATAAAATTAAATATAGTTAAGCTAAATGTAATTAAAATTAAAGCAAACGATAATTATTAAATTAAATATAGTTAAGCTAAATGTAATTAAAATTAAAGCAAATGGTAAAAAAAATTGAAAAGTGATCTGGCACGGCAATTTATAGCCTACCTAAAACAATATCATCTTAGGTGGTTGATAAAAAAAAGTAACGAAAGAAATTATTCTGTGGAATACATTATGAAGAAACAGATTGCAATGCCAAAGGAAAAATGGAATGTTAATGTGATTTGAAGATTAAGAATCGGACAGAAAATATTGTCCTAAAACACTTTGTTTGAAAAATGCTCAGGCGACCATTTTGTGGTTGACTAAAACAATAGTTCTGGAGTAGCCAATTTGATATTAAAAAAAAAAAAACTATCGTTTTGTTGCCAGTCTGCGAAAAAATAAAAATTAATATTATGTCATGTTATTAATTTTCAACAAATATAGTGTACATCACACACAAATAATTACACATATAAAAATCTTTTGAACACTTATCGTCTGCTCCATATAAAAATTAATAATTTATTACACATATAAAATCTTTTTCAACTACTTCAAACAAAAAATATTATTTTCTATTTTGTTAAAAAAGCTTTTCTTTTTGTTGATATAGTTTGTTTGTTATTAATTATTTTATTTCACATAAGAATAATCAATTCTGAATTCAGAAAATAATAATAATTTCTATTAACAATTTTTATGGTTAATTCCAATTTTTTTAAAAAAATTTAAACCTCACGCGTTTCGATTTCCTAAATTATTTACTTTTCCGAAAAGTGTATTTATGCTTAACTATTTGCGTTTCGGATGACTACCTCGGTGTGGAAAAGTATTGAGTTGTTAGATAAGCTTTTTTTTGACCCTGTCATATGACAGTGGTTGAAAGAAGCAAAGAATAAAATTTTGAATACACCATTCGATCGGATAGAAAAGACGGCCAAAAAAATAAACATGTGTATACAATATACAGCAAAGCATTTCATATTAAAAACAATATTTACTTATACCTTTTCTATTTTTCCCTTGAAAATAAATAAATAGTTTTAATTTGATCTGTTATCGTGAAATTTCAGCTACTACTAATTAATAATATTTTGTTTTGTACTTAAGTTTAAAGATTCTTTTCAGCCAACTTTTTTTAATTACGCTTAACTAAAAAAAAAAAAAAATAGGGAAATAGCTTTTTCATATTTGAAAACACGTTCAGCATTTTAGTCATCAAATAAGTACATTTAATGCTAAGTTTTGAATGTAATATTAAATTTTCTAAGAAATCTCTTAGATATTTTCTTTACTGTGACAGGTTTTTGCAATAAGACGTTAAACTATTTTTATGTCAGGTTTAGCAACAGTTTTATATATTTTTCCATTCACAAAAATAAAGGCAATAGTATAAATTAATTTCCAAATCCTTTAAAGTATTTTATGTTTTTCCATTTAAGTCTATTGTTAGAGTTATTTGCTATTGTTCTAAATTTTATTAGTCAACGGTTATTTTCTGTTCTATACTTTATTAAATGTAGCGTATTTAAGCAGTTTCTTTTAAATACAATCTTCGAAATTTGTAAAAATTCGTGAGATATTATTATTTTATTATATACAGAGTATCTGAAATTTTATCATGGTATATAAATTCGTGGTGAGAAGCAGCAGCTAAGTAAACTTTTTTAAAAGCTTCATACATTACATTAACATCTGTTGAATGTAATTAAAACATTTCTGTATAAACAATCGGAAAAGGAACTTATTCAGTTTAATATTAAATCTTTGAAATGCTTAAGAGTCGTTCCGAACTCTATTGTTGAAGACATTTATTTATCATTTAAAAAGTAATCGTAAATTCTTAGACTTCAAAGATAGTTTTCTTAAAAAAAAATTAATGTATAATTAATGTTAATTTCTACATTATAGAAACATGGAATCGAGTGTTCTGAAAGTGAGCTTAAAACTTTAGTGTTTTCAAACATAATGTGAAAACTTTGATTTATTTAAAGTTTGTATGATGGTTTAAGAAGGGAAAAAACAGGTTTAAAAGGAAACGCATCTTTCACAAAATTTAAGAAAACCGGGTTAATTACTCTTTAACATTTTGATTATTGAGTACGAAGATAGCTTAAGAATTTATCTATATTAATGAATTGAAGAGTTTGAAAGAGACAGAAAGGCCTAGAGTCTAGGCCAAGAGTCCCAGTCCTGTGTCCAAGGGCACCCACTACTCATGCCGACTGTTTTTACGTGTGCTGTGCGACCACGATGAAAAAAATTATTTAAGTTTTTAATAAAATATTATGAATTTTTTTTTTTTTGCACTCAGAAGCAATAGGAGAGCTATTGGCGATGGACCTAGTAATATTGAACCTCTGTCAAATGACGAGAACCTGATCAGGCACCTCCTCTCCAAATTTTTACGTCATGCGAACGGGAGAACTTGGGACCTCGACAGATTTAACGTGTATCGATCCAGTTACACTGCGAGACTTTAGTGGCTCCAAGGCTCGAAGCCATGACTCAAAAAAAAGCAACGCTGATCGTAAATTTGACCACTAGGTTATAGTGGTCATCATTTAGGCCTAGGTTATATTGACCATCACATGTTTATCATTTTAAATAAGCTTTCAAGACATCCCGATAATGTCTAAATTTAAAGGCATAGTCCTGGCCATGTTAGTTGTTATGTGTTACCGTTGATTATTAAAATAAAAATGTATAAAATATACACGTTTTAAAAATATTTTTAATGCCTCCCAGTAGCATTTTACGACATGAACTGTTTATAGATGGCATCAAACGAAGAGCGTAATTATATGTTCTAAATCATGGTAGGATCTTCGAATCTCCATGTAATCGACATTCCTCTGAATACCGCTTTATTTTTATTGCTAGTTATATGTTCAGATTTCAAAAATAGAGGAGCCTTCTATCCTCCGGTATCTTACAGAGTGCTCTGAGGTACAAAGAGGCAAGAGATCGCCAATCTAGGCCTTTCCCTCTAGGTAATTGACACAAGAAATTTGATGCAATGAAACCACGAGTAATGATGGTGAGTACCTCGGAGCAATATTTTCGATATTCGTTTTAGATTCTTTTAATTCAGTGTTATGATATTTTGTGTGTATATATATATATAAAGCTTTTTTTAAGAAAAATATTTTTTTTAGTACTATTTAATAAAGTTTCAAAAACAATCGAAGCCAATTTCATTTTTGATTAATTACTTTATTATAGCGGAGAGAGAGACCATTTCCACGAGGCGAGAGTTACAATTCCGCCGTTGGATAAAGAGTAAGAGATCAGTACGAGCATAAGATTATGAAAGAGTAATGTAAGAGCAAGAGAGAGTTTTTCCGCTGTGTAATAGGTTATATAGCAGAGATTTTTTACAATAAACCTCATGGAACACGTGGGATGAATGGAGGGATTTCGAGGGAATTTAGGTGCAGACAAAATGTCTGATCCCTACAGGTCTGAAGCCGTGTGAACGGCATTGTCAGCAAATTTTTAAGAAAAAGGTGATTGCATTAATTAAGTTAAAAAGGAATGGTATCAGGAAATAAGAATGAACGCCTTACTTTTAAATGAGAGAATGAGAAAAATTAGGAAATTTAATTATTATTATGAGAAACTAATATGAATTAAAGTTAAATCATTACACACACACACACACACACAGAGAGAGAGAGAGAGAGAGAGAGAGAGAAAGAGATATATATTCATACATATACATATTATATATATATATATATATATATACATACATACATACATATAAAGTTATGAAAATTCCAATCATGCATTGATAAATAAAGAGTGAAATCAGTACAACACGGAGGATAATGACAAATTATGCTTTATTCGCAAATATTCAGGACAAGACGACCCACAGGTAACAAAGCTAGGACATTTACAGTATAAACATAAAACACATCACTTGTACAGATTAGTGGCACAGATACAAACTTCTAATGACAGTCATAATTCTATCAGCAACTTTCAGCTCACCAGTTTACTTGTTCGCAATGCGGACAAACCTCCGAAGTAATAATCTGCACTTCCAAAGCACGCTCCAACAGTTTACGGTTTAGACATGCTGATTCTCCACAAATTCACTTGGCATGCTACCGGTAGATCTAATCAGCCAATTTCCGTCAGCTCCTGATCAATCTACAATGCAGAATCTTCTGTCTCAGGTTCTTGATTTTGGCCTGGTGTGACGTCACACGCAAAATTCAAGAAAAGCCTGTAAATTTCTTCCCAGTGAAGATATCGACTAGATCCCAGCACTTTCTAGAAATGTCCTTTTGTTCTCAAAGTCGCCAAGTTTCTCGCCAAACTACTAAAATGTTCGCCAAATCCCTTGTCAATGTTAAGGAGTCATTGCTTAAACTTTCCTTGGCTGACTGTTGAAATCTCTTTAGATGCCTTTTTTCCTTTATAAGCGAAACATTGAAGGGAAGCATTCAAGTCTCAAGATTATGATTCTTGTACCATCTGAGATGTTTAGGTTTTTAAAGGAGACTAACTTTGTTTCAGACGAGTGAGCTTTTTATTTAAGTTGAAACTTAAGTGTTCAGACTTTCCCACTCTACTGCGTTAAGATTTTGATACTTAAGAAAATTATCAGTAGCCCAGTTACTTGAAGAAGAATCAAAACTTGAATCCATGATTCGACTTCCTCATCGTCAGCTTCAAAATATAAGATCTTAAGCACTCAGCTACCACTGCCTTCGAAAGTTTATGAATAAAATAAACAATGCTCTATGTTCGAATCTCTATAACAATGCTAATATAACAATCTCTATAATAAAACAACGTTGAAATATAACAGCGTGTTCTATAAGTAACTTGATAAGCTTACACGATGCTTGATTGAGAAGCAATGCTAAAATGATCATAACTTGTTTTTGATCTGTTACTCGATTTACAAAATGCTTTTTGTACTTGTAAACTATATATGTCTTTTATGTAATGCAATTTTCCTTTGTTTCTAGCTGTAATAGTGCTAAGAACTAAAGAAGAGGGCGACCCTCATGGAGATAAGGTTAAGTTCTTGACACCTGAAAAATTGCGAGTCTGTTCAACTCTATTCTTACACCTTGCGACTTTCACCTCCTCCCAAAGAAGAAAGTGAACCTTAAGAGATATTTTCATTCTGATCACCATGTGAAAGCTGCCATTAACTCTAGGTGATAGCAACAAACCACCGAAATTCTTCTCCTGACGGGTTTGCTGGATTTATCACGTGCTGGACTTATCCGTAGTAAGGGATGAGAACTGTTGAATAAAGTGATGAATGAATTATATAATAGACACACGTAGCTTTAAAGAATAATATGAGCTAGAAAAACCAGGTAACAAATAAAAGTGTACATCCTGATTTTAAAATGTTATTCAATTACTTTTCATTCTAGATATGCTAATCAACCCAATTCTATTTGCTTGAAAGGTCTTACGAATTTAAAAAAAAATCACTCTGAAAAATCCCTTTGAACTTAGTTCTTTTTTAGATCACGTTTATTTAAAAAAAAAAAAAAAAACTTTACTAGAGTGGGATCAAGATTCTGCTTCTGTGAAATAAAAATTTATGTGTAGTTTCTGTGTATATATTTATTTTTGTAAGTATTTATAATCATATCTCTAACCCGATGAAAGTTTAAATTAACACAGTCCATAACCATTCAGTTTTTTAGGCTTCACTTTTGTTCGCTGGACATTTCTGGCTGTGTATTTTAACCAGACTCAAATTTTTAGAAGGGTTAATTTTCTGTTTTGTGCTTTTTTTTTTTTTTAGTTCATTGTGTAAAGAAAAGATGATGAAAATGTATTATTATTTGAAGAAATCTTATATGATTTAGATAACATTTGGACCCTCTAAAATATTGTTCTATATAATTTTTTAAAATTTAATTTATGAATAAGAGAAAAATAAACTTCAACAAGTAATGATAGAATACTCATTAATAAGTATTATCTAAAACTTTCACAGCTAGTATTGTGGAAGATAATCATTAATGCAAACTAACTACGTTATTTGAGTTTTCCATCAAATCTTTTTCATCCAACAGTTTTCAGAAATCTTTTGGTAATATTTACATGCATTTTTTTTTCTCAAAGTCTAAAATTTTGCATACAGATTTTTGGCCCTCTAACTTTTTTTTTCTCGACGAATCTTTAGATTGGTAACTAAAATAATATATAATCACCAAGATAAAATTTTCCAAATAGCCACAACATATTAAATATGTGATTTTATTTTAAGAAAATGGAAAAAGAATAGACCCAAATATTATTCGAAAATTTTAAACTGCCCGACATTTGTTTCATAGGAAGCTTCTTTTTTGTTCGTCTTGGAGAAAAAAATATTGATATAACTTAAATTTGATACAAAAAAAAAAAAAAAATGTCTACATGTAAACCCAACGAATTACTCTCCCCACACTAAAAAAGTTGCAGAGTTATTGAAATTATTATAATTAACGTCATAACAAAAATGTGATAGCCGTAAGACGTAGTTTACAAATGCTGTGTAAAGCAAATTGAAATTTCGGTACAATCAAACAGCTTAAAGTTTCTTAAAATTTTTTGAAAGAAAAGTTCAATGCCATCTATATTTAATGGAAAATAAAACTTGAAATGTCCTTCAAAGGCCAGCTGGTCATTAATTTTAAATAGGGCCTTATTTATCAGAACCAGTTCCTTTGATTATTTCCCTCTCCCCTAGTCTCATAAATCTCATCGTGATTATACTTATCACAACGTGATTATTACCATCCGTTTCCTGATTTGTGTATGATTAATTTTAATTTTTGTACATCAATTACTATGAAAGTTATAAATGAAATGTATGCATACATAATAAAAGTTAAATTTACAAATTTGAAATCATAATCATAATGGTAAGGAATATAAATAATTCAGTAATTGTAAAATAATAATAAAAAAAATATTAAAACCGTGTAAAATCCGAAAACTGTAACCATGGTGATTCAAGTAGCTGATTTATTTAGGATTAAGTTTGCATTGAGGGATCAACTAGTTTATTTTGATGCATATATATATATATATATATATATCCGCATTATCACCTTCTTTTCAACTTTCTTTCTCTTTTTCGATTTACTCTATTTTTAACATCAAAACGAATTTACTATGTACTTATTAATTGCAACTGTCACCTTTTCTTTACGAAGCCTCTACTAACTGTAGTCTATGCAAAAATTCAGGAATTCTTCCCATTTTCTCGGGTATGAAAGCTAACGCTAGACGTTGGCTGAATTCTTTTGCTCTCTTTTCACTTTGCTTCTTGTTATATAATACGCACCGTTCTCTTCCTAACTTCAAAGCGTTTCCATGTCTTACAAATCCTGTTTTTTTTCTTCACCGCAATAATTTACTTTAACGAATAATGCAATATTTTTTTTTTTATTTTAACGAACTTTAATTTAAAATGGACTGATTATTGTTAGTAGTTCTGTTTCCTTCACTCAAGATTCGACAAGAATATTTTCGTATGTATAATTTGTGTTTAATATATTGGTTCATTACCATTAATTTAAAGTCCTTGTTATTCATTGTTTCGAATATGTATTAATAAAAGGAAAAATTGCCATTTTTGTCAGTGGCGTTGCGAAAAGATCAGAGGACGTAGGACCACGAAATTCGCTACAAAGAATCTGTGACTACTGATAGTATGTAACTTGGAGTCCTTTTTTTGAATTTCGTCTTTAATTTCTTAAAAAAAAAGTTTCAAGTAAATTTGTCTTTACTGCTCATGCTCAGATCGAAACAAAAAGGGTTCTGATTTTGTCGAAGGCACAGTAGAAAGGTTACGAAAGACTTGAGCATTACTTTTGTTACAAAGAATCTGGTGAATATGATAGCGTGCACCAAGATACCGATTTTTTGAAATTCAACTTAGGTTTTATGAAGTTTTATTTTAAATTTCATTTATATCATGTATGACGTCATAATATGTCTTCACCAGATAAATCATTTGATTTATATTTTTTAATAATTTTGTTCTTTCCAAAAGAATTATTACGATTCCTTTAGTTATTCGTAAAATAATTCGGATATTTTTGGAATGAATCCTTATCTCAGAAGAATATTATTCAAAAAAAAGCACATGAATTTTTTTTTTTGAAAAAGTTGTTTTTTAATTTCCCAACAGTTTTCTTTATTGAAACGGTAATAAGTACAAGCGTTGAATTACTGCTTTAAAAAAAAACTTTTAAAACTTATTATTACATGTTATTTTTTTGTGTATTTTAAGATTGCCTACTTACATTTTCAGTTCACCTGTTGAAATTATTATTATAATTTTACTCTTATTTTTATTGGTCTCATTTAATCCATGTGTTGTTTTTTACTAAACCTAACTTTCACTTTCTTTCAGTTGTACTTGAAATATCTTATTTACCGTTTTTAATGAATTGTGTTGCCACAAATCATCAGATTATTCACTTTCAGTTCTAATTGGAAATTTTTATTTGTCAGTCTTAGTGAATTCTAATCGAAATTATTGATTTGTTAATTTTTGTGAATTGTGATGCCCGAGAGTTTAAGTTCTAACGTGCCTGATTTGTATTACCTTAGTTAATCATACTTTCTATTTCAGTTCTAAGTTGCCAATTGAATTTCTCTAAATTATTTAACCTACTGTAACATCACTACTTTACTTTTTTTATAGTTTAGTTCATAATGAGGATTAAAATGCAGTTTACCCCTTACACTTAGCATGATTTTAAAAATCTCAAATTAGCGATTTCTTAAGTTGGCCGTGCATACGTCAATGAGTTTATGTAACGTTTCCTATTTGGTGAATTATCACCAACTTTGATTTAAATGTAAGGAAAAGTTCATTCAAGAAGAACATGAATATTTTTTTCTGTTGACGGGTGTAACATATTTTCATTCAAGTATTATTACTCATTAAAAATGTTTTATACTTGACAGCTGGATTGTTAACGCATAAAATTAAATCCGTGGGAAGAAATTAAATATAACGTTCAGCATTAATGGCTTCAATTTCTCTTAGAATATATATAACATTTAAAAACTAGTTACCACTTTATTTAAAAACTTAATTGTTTTTTTGAAATTAAATATTTAAAATTGTGATAACTTAAAAAAAATCTAACATTTGTGAATTCTAATGTATAATTTTTCTTCAAAAATAGTTAGATGTCAGATCTTTAAATTCTTATCGTAAAATATTTCATTTCAAAAGTTTTATCTTCATTACGTAAGCTTATTTCCGTTAACTCAGCTTTTAGTTTTCAATATAGTCTGGAGTTGTGGTCTTCCAGTTGGACGAGTTTTCAAACCCTTGCTGGGGGAGTTTCATAGCCCTTTGATGGGTAACCTCAGTCTACTTTAGTCGAGTCGATAAATATCTTTGTTGTCTTTCCTTCATAGCAACTACTTTGACCCGAGAGACCTTTTCAATAACTATGTTAAAATATGTAAGTAAGTAATGTTGTTTTAGTAGAGAGGCCTTAACAGCAAACTTGGCGATGGATTTGGTCTCCATATGTCAAAAAGCCACCAAATTTGGCGAGAACTAGATACCTCTAGAGGAGAGGAGGAGCCCCTAGAGACTTCAAGGACATTCATTGATGCATATATATATATATATATCCGCCACTGTGTATCATTCAGAGTGCATGCAGTGAATGCAGACTTTATGTGTTAATGTTATATTGGGATTTGAATTGACTTGTGATAGGGGCGGGCAATTCGAATCTGGTCTTTTTGAGTGCTTGTCAAAACTTCTGGGCATTCATTTAACACGTACTGCTTCTTATACTCCACAGTGTAATGGAATGATTGAGCGCCTCCACCGACCATTAAAACAAGCTTTGACTTGCCATAAAGAAGATTGGCTGGATGCGCTTCCTCTTGTCCTGTTGGGTCTCCGGACGGTCTTAAGGGAAGACCTGAACGCCTCAACTGCAGAGTTGGTCTATGGATCAAGTCTTCGTCTTCCGGGACAACTGTACGAGGAGAAAAACATTGATAGATGTCCTGATTACGTGGCAAGGTTACAACGAATGATCAGAGCTATCAGTCCTGCCCTTCCTCTACGTCACGGCCCGCAAAGAATTTACATTCCCAAGGATTTGGAAACATGTAGTCATATCTTCGTCCGCCGGCCTTCATTCAAGAAACCATTGCAGATGCAATATGAGGGTCCCTTCAAGGTGGTCCGTCACCTTCCAAAAGATTTTATTGTCCTTATTAAGGGTCAAGAGCGCCTCATTGCAATGGATCGATTGAAACCTACATTCATTTTGGTAACATCTGATGAGCCAGTGGAGCAGGAACAACCAGCATATCAAACAAGATCCGGCAGGTGAGTAAAGTTTCGTCTCCCTTCGTGACACTGGAGGGGGAGTCATGTGGCGGCTGCCTACGTCATCTTTTGACATCATTTTTGACTGCGGAGCTGCAAGGATAATTGAAGAAAAAAAGCAGACGATCTTTTCTCCATTCCCTTAAGTTTTAAATTTGCAAATGTTTAGTTTGAGATAAATGAGTCGTTCTTTTGCTTCAAGAAAAAATCGTTTGCTTAAATGATTATAGAGAGATTTGCTCCTGTGCGATTGGCAACAAATACATTATTTTTATGATGTGTTGTTCTATGATATTTAGAATTAGTCGACTGTTGTAATGATTGGAGATGTTTCTGTTTTACATTAAAATAAGTGTTATTTAAAAGCTCCGACATTTGAAGTTTCTTTTACGTTTCCGATGTGTCTAATTAATTTAATGGAACTAATTAATTTAAAGGCTAAAGTGGAATGTTAATGTAACAGCTCTCAGGAACGATAGAAGAATTGCTTACATTCCGCACACTTTCTTAAAGAAAATTATGGGAATTTGACGGTTATCAAGATACTCCTTCCCCATAAGCCGGTGACCCGGACATGATCACTAGATGGCAGCACAACCTATACCTACTGTTTGCATATGTTCTGATGCAAAAACACTTGTCTCTGTGTGTCTTAAGACAAGCGCGTGCAACTCACAACTAGTGATATTCCGGTTCTGGCGCACGTGTCGGCGAGACCCGCCACTCAACAAAAGCAGCCGATGTTTAAAAAAAAAAAAGCAGACGATCTTTTCTCCATTCGCTTAAGTTTTAAATTTGTAAATGTTTCGTTTGAGATAAATGAGTCGTTCTTTTGCTTCAAGAAAAGATCATCTGCTTTTTTTTTCTTCAATTCTCCTTGCAGCTCCGCAGTCAAAAATGATGTCAAAAGATGTCGTAGGCAGCCGCCACAGCCACAGATACAATTTCGTTGACCTAAAATGTAGAGCATTACAAAATAGCGTATTAAAAGCCACCATTTTGAATAATACTTAATCCAAGTTTGTGTGGCAGCCATTAAATCAAAATGATAAACTTTTTTCCTAAAACAAAACATCATGGTATCTTTAAATTAAAATTATATTTCATTTGTAATGCGTTAATGCATTTAATATAAAGTATAGTGTATTAATGTACTATAATGTATTTCATTTATTAATAACGTTATTCAAAATATCTCATGTTTGTTCGTGGCGCCCATATAACGGAAAAAACCCAAATATGATACAGTCTACCGAAGCTAATGTTAATTTAAGCGTCGTTGAAAAATCCTTCTTAAGCAAGATGGAAAATAAAGGAAATTCACGGAAAACAGGTATTTCCATTAATGATCAATGTAAAATATTAATTAATAAGTTTTCGAAAGATATCAGTAATATTTAAATCAATTGATTTTACACTTCACATAACAGACAAATAACTTCAAATAACAAACAATAACAATACTAAATACTGGTTGTATACCGAATTAAAAACAATACCAAGTCAACTAAAAGCTTCATTTTATCTTAAAAAAAATAAATCATTTGAATGCCGCATTCTGAAACAAATTACTGAACAAAAACAAAAGATTCAGAACAAAAGCAAAGGTAAACTCTTTTTTTACAGATTTCCAATAATTTGAAAAATCTTCAATGTGTTAGATTTGACGACATTCCTTCAATATTGTTTCTATCTAATAAATACAGTACTAACTACAAATATACTGTTGAAACTAGAGAATAGGGGGCACTGCGCACCATACGAGAGGAACCTAAGGGACTTGTAACTGCCCCCTCGAGTTATGATTCAGATATGTTATAGATTTAGTAGTGAGTGCAATTCTCTTTTTCTATGTGTTGTGTATCTTATCAGTAACTTGATTTAATGATATCAAACAAGTCTCATGGATTATTATCGACCAATGATTTGAAAAGCCGCCTGTCTGACCGATAAGCGAAACTTCCATTATTCTAAATTGCGAATTCCTTGTGTTAGTATATAGATATACTCTGTTAAACATTCTATAATCTTAAAAATGAAATTTTCAGATGTTTTCACAAATATTCTCAGTTCTATTAATTATTAAATAAGAATTTTAAATTCAGTTAATTTTCTTTTCTGGCAATTAAATATTTGTCCTAAAGTAACTGATACATTAAAATGCTTAATATTTTGCTTCTTTTAATTTTGCTATTAAAAACAGAGGACGCTTAGCTGATTCCATAGATACAATTTATGAAATTCGATGAATTTAATATTCAAAAATTGAACTATTAAATTGCAACTTGACATGCGACACCATGAAGTAAAATATGGTGAATCTATTCGAACTTTATCCAAAATATATACGCTTTCCTTAAAACCTACTTTACCAATAGTGGTGATATTTTCCATGTTATGAAAGGAGGTTCTTTCCTATTCAGCGATTATAACCTTTTCTAATAAATGATCCCAAATTTTGAGTATTACACAATGCATAAAAATTGCAGAAATTTATAAAATTAATAATATTTTAAATTTGACTTTAATTTTGAAGTTATTATTATGTTCAGCGTATCAAATATTATTTTTGTAAGTATTATGTAAATTTTCAAAGTTCTAAATGCAATGGAATTTATACAATTTTGTACCTTAATTTAAGCACGGAACAGAACAATGTAAATACAACAATTGAATATTAAATTCTTATACTTAACAGTTTATGTGTATAAATGTGATTCGCTCTACATATACAGATAGATAAATTTATAAGTATCTCAACGTTAAAATGGGACTTCCATTTCTTTTATTTTGAAAAAGTGACTAATATTAGCCACCAAAGGGGCTAATGCTTCCATCGATATAAAAATTGGTGTAGCTGATAACTTTTCAATATTTTTCATCGTAAAGGTTTTTGCGTATACCTACTTTCACTATCAGTGAACTTTATTTTCATAAACATCTAGTTAAGCAGTAATAAATTTCTTCTAAACTTATTATTTTCATTTAATAGTTATGTATATACGTCATACTTAGAAGCAACACGAGGTATTATTTTGAAATAAAATATTATATACGATACATTGTTGAGGATTTGCTTCGACCTGTACCTTGCCCACGAATAATCTGCATTACAGAAAAATTAAAAATATGGTTTGCACTTTAAATAAATTCATTCTGCATGAGAGGGTAAAATTGGTGTGATAGTTAAGAAGCACATATGAAAATTGAGTATTTTATTTACCTATTGATCTATGTATTGTATTCAAATCCCAACGTAATCAGGAAATATGATTGAAATTGGAGCAAAGTTATTTAGAAATATATAACAGTTGTGAGGCAACCGTTTCGACCAAAGGAATTTCAAACTGCTTCATTTTAATTTGGCGTCCTTCTTGAAATGTTCAGATGTGCAATCATTTTAAAATTGATTTGTCATTATTAGTGTGTAAAGGGGCCTTTGTAATAGCTCACAATAAATTAAATTAGAACAAATTCTATTTAATGCGTTGCAAAGGAAAGAGTCCCTTTAGTAGTGATATCAGTTTTTCGCAACACATTGCATGAAATACATTTTATTTTATTTTTAAATTTGGTATAAAAATTAGCTTGTTTTTCTTTGTAAAAAGCGTCTCGTTTATTTTAATATCTTATAAATGAGTGTATAAAAACATTTTTTGAAACTTTTTCCATATTAGTCCTTTTTACTGATGATAATTGAATAAAGTAATTTTTAAAAAAGCAATTACTCTCCTGGAAGAAAAAAGGAAAAATATCACACTTCCGTTATGCAAAATTTTAACGCATCATTAGATTTGCATTAAAATTATCACGCCCTGAGAAAATGTAATCGGAAAAAATAGAATCTTACTTCATGAATATCGTTAAGCATTATGAAGTGATGAAAGGAATGTTCCAAGCGGATACGCTACTTATAATTAAGAAAACATAAAAATTTAATAAGTTACAAGATGATGCGCAACGTAAAAAAAAATTGAATATCAAATCAGGACGGCAAGAAAAGCACAGGAAATTAAAAAAACGAGACTCATCTCAATCGAATATTAAATCTCACTAATTAAAAACGGAACAAACTCAAAACAAAGAATCTAAAAATAAATACGATCAATACATTATAAAAATATTTATTGTTCATTAAAAGCATGTTAGCTCTCAAAAACCCTGCTTAAGCTACAATTTTAGATATAGAACTTAAGTAAGTATAAGAACTAGGAAAGTAATGAACACACGGGGTGAAAAATAACATATTACATATGTATAAAGATACGTAGATATAAAATAATACAGTCATCTCTCTTCATAAGTGAGTAAAATATTTATTGTGCTCTGTGTTTGGATAAACGTTAAAAATAAATAATAATAATAATTATTGAAAAAAGGATTGCCGTTTCATATAATAAATCACTAGTTTAAATATTCATATATGAAGTTGGATATCTAAAATACTTTCTAAAAATAATTCACATTAAATCGATCATAATGGCACTTCAGAATTCTATCATTATCATTGCCCAAAACAGTATATATATATATATATATATATATATATATATATTTAATTTAGTGTAACAGAGATTTGACGACAA
>BMAW01028710.1:45609-73824 GCA_019974015.1 Nephila pilipes | reverse complement strand
TCTGTGCATAATGTTAATTCTATGGAGTTTCCAACTTTTTATCTCAATGTCAGATTACTGCCTTTAGTTGCATGGAATAAATTGCTCCCGAAAGATTGAAAAAAGAAAGTTTCTCTGCGACTACTTTCTTTTTATGACTTTCGGAAGAATATGTAAATATTTGTTATACAGGTAGAGTCTTGTGGCCAAGGTCAACGACTAGTGGCCGGTGCTTTTCAACGAGTTAGGTTGAAAGTCTTGATTCCGCAAAAAATCAGTTGTGTAGCGAGGTTGATGCATGTGAAAAATGTGGTCCCATGGCAGGTGTGGAAGTTTGGACAAGGAGAAGCCAGCTTATATGCCGTTCTCGTCAAATGACCGAGGCTCATCACCAATACCCCTCATGGTGCTTCTCAAAGCAACATTAATAAACAATCACAAACACATTGATTTCACGAACAGGAGTCCATGTTTCTTTCTTTTTTTTAGAAAGGGTTGATGAGAATTTTTTTTTTCGAGAAGCAGGAGGTACACCCAAAAAATAACAGTAGTTCATGATGAAGATTAACATCCTGAGAGAGAGTTACTGAATCATTAATGGAGAGACAAGGTGTTTATTAAGATGTGAGGAAATTTTGGAATGCAAACGTTGAAGAGGGCCAGAGACCTACCTTGAGAAGTGCCAATTTGAATAATCCCATCTTCGAGTTATCTAGATTGACTCAAACCTCAAACCTTTTTTTTGTGGCTAGCTATGAATGATTTTTACTAGATTTGCAAAAAAATTTTGAACGATCATTTTGGAAATGAGGCTATCGTGCAGTGCGTTTCAGAGCACCCATTTAACATCGAGGAAAATGCACATTGCAAAATAAATAAATAAATAAATAAAATAAAAGAATTAAGACTAACTGAATCCTAATAAATTAATTGAGAGTAAATCAACCATGGAAAAAAGGTAGGTAGACTTTCTCTTAAATCATGCGTTAAAAAAAATTGAGTGTTTATTAATTTTGCAGATCGAGCCGTTAATATGAACAAAACAACTTTCTTAAGGAAAATCTGGCAATACTTTTTTTGTTTTGTAAACAACACAATGTAGCAACTAGTGTCAATGTGAGAGTGGCCGCGGTAGCCTAGTGGATATTTCATCGGACTTGTGGCCGGCCCTCTTCGTCGAGTCGTAGGTTCGAGTCTGATGCCACTAATGGTCCGCCGTGTAGTCGGGGCTGATGCGCTTTAAATTTCTTGGAGCCCTAAGTCTTCCCTTTGGTGTGGAAGTTAGGGGAGGGGTGCCAACTTTGTTCTCGACCTCGTCAATTGACAGAGTTTCAAATTTACGAGTCCGTCGCGGTTTGACCTTAAAATTGCGAGGTCAAAATTACGAGTGTTGCTCTAGTACGACATTTAATAAAACGAAACCAATGGCTGTTAACGGAAATGAGTCTAGGAGCTATTGCTCATTGATGAATAATGTTTGTATTCATTTGAATGTTTCATTCAAACTAAATAAAAGATTAACATGTTCAAATTTTGTAATGATGAGGAACTTTAAAAAATGTATTTTTGAGAAGTTGTATCTTGTTACTAGCGCACTTACTGTTGCGAAATATAATATATTTACATAGTAAATCATTATGATCATTATTTAGCTGTTCGAAAAATGCAAATGCATTTGGTGATCGGAACGCTTGTAATTATTTTTATAGGATACATGTAGATTCGGTGTTATTGTGAATAAATAGTGTGTCTATTCATTTTTATAATATATGTGCGAGTATTTATTTCACATGCATGTTTTGAAATTATATTATCTCATTATGATTAGGTTACTTGGAAATATAGGATAATTATTTTTATGAATTAATCCAATAAACATTTTTCATTTTTGAATATATTCGTTGTCAATGTCCTAATGCTTTGATTTCAGAATTGTAGCTTTATGTCAAACTTTTGCCATTTTTTATTATTGTCATTTTGGTTAGGAAGTGTTCTGATTGATAAGTATGTAAAATTTAGTTAAATAAACGTTAATCAATGTATAAAGCACATATAATTTATTAGTTGGTAATTATAGTTTATACTTTAAGCATTATCTAATTATTTTGGAATAATTTTTTGAAGTATTTAGTTTTCTGTGATATGTTTTCTACGATAAATAATTTGTATCTTTACAAGAAGAATGTTTTTGTTGTAGGTAATATATTTCTATAAAGTTGTTGTTTATTTGTACTATTAAACTGGATAGAATGGAATCTCGGAATATAATATCATGCAATGTAACTTGTAAATCTGTTAAATGTATTTATTCATTAGAAAATGTATCTGAATTATGAATGTACTGACACTAGTATTTTTTAGTATCACCAAAAGTAGTTTGAAGATAAAAAATGTTTTCTGCTTTCTAAATTTTTATATATAAAGCCAACAGTCTGTATATAAATATATATACACACATATTGTTGGACTTTTTCACTTTGATTTTGAATGTTTTGTCTTTCCCTCCATTAAATGTTTTTAAAGTGGTTTAAAAACAACTGCTCTTAATAATAAATTCAATCTTCAAACTGAGACAAATCTGAAGAAATGCTGTAAAAAATTATGTTTCCTCTTTTGTTGTATTATTTAAAATACAGAGGGAAGTGGTTTTTGTTGCATGTTGATGATAAGTTTTTTTGCATTAATTTACTTAATATTTGTAGCTATAGCACATATTATTTATGTTCATTTTTTTTTTTTTTTTTTTTTTTAAAGGAATCTGAAACCAATGCACAAACAGTGACTATAGCCCTTCCTTCTTATTCTGAAGTTCCTGTAACAGCTCCTTCAAGTAATGCTCTTGAAAATGCCCCTCCTCCTTCAAATAAAGGCATTGTTAATCCTGAAGGTATACATATATATTTATACTTATAAATTGTTTGTTTAGCAGAAGATAAATTATTCAGGACATGTATAGAGTTATACTTTTATTAGACATTTCAGTTATTAATATGAAAACTCCTTTGCACTGGAATATCAAATATTTAGTGTAACCATCTTTCAAAACTGAGTAATGGGGTATTATACTAAATGTAATAAATATACTGCTATTCATTTTATTATTCCTAATTCCTGAAATTGGAGAGTGGTTAGTATTTTCCTCTAGTACCCAGTAAACTTTGAGTTCTATGGTAGTGAGAAATAGTAGTTGATCTTCCTAAATTAAAAAAAAAATTATAAAAATAAGTTTTTCCTTACTTCAGAAAATTTTTCTATTGTTATATTATTAAAGAAATATTCTCATAATATTATAAAACTTTTTTCTCTCTTTAAAATCTGGAATTTTCTTTAAAAACATATTTAAAAATCCTGTATTAGTGAAGATGAAAATATATTTTAAGAGATATTGAATTCAAAATATTTAATTATAATACTTACCTTAAAAATTTATTCTTAATCAGATCAAAATTTCTATATGTTATTTTTTGATATTTAATTTTTTCTTTAAAAATTATTTGCCGTGAAAGATTATTTTTATATAAATTTTTTTGCCTAAAAATTCTGATTGCTTTTTCTGGAAATTCTTAAGACTTAACTGTTTAACTGAGCTCTGTCAGGCTATAGGAGTGAGTAGCTAAATATATCTTTTCATTCTTAAACTATTTAAAACAAATTTCCTTTAATGTTACATAATTTGATTGTTGAAGACTTGTCTATCTTTTTAAAATAAATGTGTGGGAAAAAAATAATGTTAAAACTGTTGTAATCATTTTATTTTAGAAATTTGAAATAAAAAAAAAATTTTTTTCAATAATTGCGTATATATATATATTTTGAGAAATTTACTTGTATAATACTGTTAAGTTAATTATATGTCTATTCAACAGAAATCAATACACAAGTTATTTTAAATTTAATTTCATTATTGCTCTATTTTATTAATATCTTTACTGTTCATATGTAATTGTGAGATAACTCATTTTACAACCAGTGTTTTGTTCTAATGATCCTTTTAAGTATTCAAAACTGCTACCAAAATATTGTATTTTATCCAATTAAAATGCAAATGCTTTATTTCTACTCAAAATTGTCAATTAATTATGGGATTTGTTTGTGATTTCAATCATAATAAACTTTTATTTATTATTGAAATCAAATAAATGATTTAAGAATTATTAATAGCAATTTTCCAATGTAAAAATGCATTATAACCAATCAACTAAAGCTATTAACATTATAATTTCATAAATTAAATTAAACTGTCTCCTCACCTTTAAATTATATAATAATGAAATTCTGATTCTCGATTTCCTATTTCTTTACTTGCAATGTTAACTAAATTCATAATTTATATGAATAAGTATTTATAAATATATTCATTACTTTAAAATTTTTAATGCTTTTTCTTTAATGCTATGTAGTTTCATAAAATCCTTTATGATTTTTAAATCTTTTACCTCTAATTCTGACTATTTATATTCTTTGTCAGCTCCTCCACCATCTTATCAGTCTTTATTTGGTCAAATGCGAGAAGCACATGAAAATTCGTCTGGTTGTATGGATTGTGTGATACAAATTATTAATTTGTTACTTGACGCAAGTAAGTTGAGTTCATGATCCCATATGTATGAATAATTTAATGAGATTAATTTTATTATAATCAAAAATAAATTATATCTCAAGCATTCATAGTTTTCATATTTACTAATCCCTTTAAATCGTAATAGATTTAATTTTATCTTTGTAATATTAGAGAAATGATGAAATGTTTTACTTTTAATTGCTGAAATTGATTGGAATTTTTTTGAATTATTTGCATTCCCCCTCCCTTCCCCATTTTGTTGACTTAAAATAACTTATGTTAATTTTGATCAACTGAAAACTGTAAATGAATCATGTTATCAGAAGCTTGTACCATTTTTAAAATCATTCGTTTCAACTCTTTATTTCATTCATGTAAATCTCTACAATATGCATTTTTAGCAATTATATCATGTGGATAAAATTATTGAGTTCAATGCACTTATTTTAATAGTTATCCTTTTATTCTTAAAAGTCAGACATGCTTATTTCCAACAGAAATATCATTTATTGCCTACCTTTTTCTTTCTAGGAGAATTTGTGTCACATAACTCTGTTGAAAAATTTTTCAAAATTAAGTAATTCACAGAGGATGAACATGCCATCATATGGGGATGAATACTACAATATATTTAAATATAACATTGAATACATTATAATTCTCTGCATGATATTGTTTCAGAGAATTCTTATTTATAAGGAATTCATTGCATCAAAGAAAGAACTGGATAATTAGTAGTTGTTTATACATGACTAACTGATACCAGCCCTCTTCGCTGGGAAGACGATAATATTATATTTTGGAACCTATACGTAAAATATCAAGAAAAATTTCAATTTTTATACGATAATGATAAAGTAAATTTAAAATTTTAAGAAATAGATTGTATGTAATAATGGTTATCCAGAACTTCTCAGTGGTATTTCATTTATATATATATATATATAGATAGATAGTCTTGCGTGTGCGATACTCCTTAAGAATTTGCCATTTTAGTATTTTTCAAAATTTCATTATGTTTTGGAGCTAAATTACATTTTCACCAACTGTGGGACTCCAAACTCATTTATTTCTATCGCTAAATATGTACGTTTCCTATTTTCAATATGCCCAAAATTTTGCATAAAGAGCCCCTGCTCCAAAATCTTGCCAATCCTCCATTAGCACTTCAATATTAAATTATTTGGTATTTTTCCTTTTCCCACATGCAAATCTCACCAAGTAAACTTAATTGGTGATAATACATAGGATACATATACAAAAATATATATTCCGTTTGGCGTTGGTCATATCATTTTTGGCGATAAAGTCGCCAAAATTAACATACGAGTAGATTAACGCATGAAAATTACATTTTGGATAAGATTTCCGTAAAATCCTTTCTTAGTGAGCGTCTACATTGCTAAATGAGTGACTCTGCTAAATTTCAAGTCAATCGGTTGAATAGTCTTAGAGATCTCGTGATGAGTCAGTCAGTGGTATTTCGCTTATATATATATATATGGATTCTAATTCAAAATTTTCTCAAATTTATGATTCATGATTCTAAATTTTTTAATTCTAAATTACGCCATGAACTTTATTTAACCCAATAAAGGATAACTTTCTCGATAAAGAAAGATACTCAAAGAGCAAATTGAAAAACAACAATCCTTAAATCAAATGAAATGCTGATACTTTCTTTGATTTCTTACTTGTGTTTTATCACAACCACATTGGACAAGTTTGTTGATTTTTGTTGGAAAAGAATGAGGATTTATAAAGCAGAAAATTATTTATTAAATGCATGCATGTTTGTGTAGATATAACTCATGTTTCAATTAGTTTTAAGTTTTTTAAATATTATTAACAGATTTCTGTATTTTCTTTTGATAGAAATTTTATAGCAATAAATTAAAGAATAGATTCAAAGCAACTGTTCCTTTAGTTTTTGATTTTAGTATCATATAAGTTCTGCTAGACATTATTCAAGATGGTGTCAAATCAATCTTCTTTGTTTTTTAACTTCGTCATTTTGTAGATCTCATATCCTCTTGAAATATTGCATGTTAATGCAAGTCTATGGGTTTTGGAAGTATTTGAAAGTTTAATTTTCAAATTTCTCTTTTTTCAAGTCCTTGTTTTTTGTTACAATATCAACATTTAGAATAGATAAAATTCTTTTATTACATGGGCTTATTCTCATTAGTAGAAATTTGGATTATGTCGAAAGAAAGACCAAATCTAATATTGAAAATTATTGATCTAAAAAAAAAAAACTAAAGTTCACATGGAAAATAGATGTAAAAGGATAAGAAAGGAAAAATATGTATCCTTCCATTGCTTTGCTTTTCAGTACAAAATTAGTAATTATTTACAAGATTGCAATGAAACACTGATATATGGCTGTCAGAATTTGACATATTATGTAACATTAACAACCTCCATCTACATGGTTGTGATAATACACCAGTATCCTTTATTTGTCTAGAAATTTATTTTAAAAATACTATCCAAAATGTTATACAGTTTAAAAGCAATCTTTTATTAATTTAGGCCCAATATATATCCATTTGTGTGATTTGAAAGATTATACATACTGTGGTTAATTTTAAGGAATGTACAGTAAATTTCAGTATAATTATTAGTGTTTATTTATTTGATCTGTTTATTTGAAACTGATTATAATTATTTAAATCTTTCTATTGTCTATTTATATATTAGTTCATAACTATATATCAAGGTTAATTATGAGTTTATCACATGTAAACATACTATTAAGAAAACAATTATTTTTAATTATAAAAAATGCTGATTATGTAATGCAATACTTATTTTTTAATCTCATTTTTTTAGTTAGTTGCAGTATAATTTTTGGAATCACTAATGCTGTCTCCATTTCAATGACCCTAGTTGGTATGTTTCTAATTTAATTTTTAATGTAAAAAATGTCTTTTGTTCAATTGATTAACTCTATAATTTATTTTGTCTCAGAATTTATAAATATCTTCATTTCTGATACAAATTTGATGGTTCAATTGTTATATTTTTAGAAAACTTATTTAAAAGTGAAATTTGCTTAGGGGTATGTAGTAACTGAAAAAATGCATTTATTTTCTCTTATTCTTATTTTGTGTTTATTTATGTACCACTGATCTAAGAAGACTTTAAATAGAATTTTTTTTTCGATTGTCATGTTTTGTATGCTACAGATTTTGAACATGAAAAGAGTTTTCTATTGAGTTATATTTTGGTGTTGTGTATCTCATAAAAATAAGAATTCTTACTGTAAAATTAAAAGAATTTTTTTTCTTATAATTTATAACTTGTTCTATTTTTTTTGTCACTGTGATAAACCCATTTTTTTTTTTTCAGAAATTAAAAAAAAAATATTTAAGAAAAAGATGATAAAGAAATATAATATAAGTATATTATGTAAGTGTAGTATTTCTGAACTGTGATTTGTGTGTCTTAATAATAATTAGTTTGACTGTACAATTGAGAGGTACTCCTACCAAATAAAAAAAAAATCATAATTTTTGTAGGCTAAGTATGCTTTCCTTTTTACATTTTAAAACATTTTTATGGATGTTAATGATAGATATTGATTTTTATTGGTTTGCATGGATAATTGTTGATGTTTTTAAATATTGGTTATGATTGAATTGTTATAAGTTCTCACTGAAAGTTGTAAGCTGGTAATCAAGTTATAGCTTTTGTTTTTAAGATAAAATTTTTCTGTAATAATATTAGTAATTTAATTAGTAAGGAAAGAACAATTGCAAAGCTATTTTATGTGTGCCACTTAGATGCAAAGGAAATCTTAGGATGTTTTTTTTAAACGACACCCTAAAATCGTTGAAGTTTCAAAAGGTTATAGTAATAGCATAGGATATTTTGTATCTTTAGCTTGTTTATATTAGGAAGGACAGTTTATGGAGAAAGCCCGGTATTTGTTTCCATGGAATTGAAGTTAGCCAGGAATTTGTTACTCCAGCTCCATGCTTAATATTCATATTGAATATATAATTTTGGGTAGCTTTATGATACATTTTCTAGTGTATGCCTTTTTCTACATGAGTAAATGCAGTTGGTACTAAACATTCTTAATTTATGGGTAAATACTCGAGATCACGTGTAAACATTGCTCTTGCTTCGTAGTTAAATGTGGTGGATCTGCAGGTAATTGACTCCCCAAATAAAAACTTGTCAAAATCTTGATTTTGGAGAAATCAACAGTTTTATATTAGGTTTTAATTTTTAGTATTTTAATAATTAATAAACCAATGAGTCTTTGCATTTGTTGTGCTATGAATTAAAAATAAGTAGACTTCTGCAGAAATAAAATTGTGTTATAGTTGTAAAAATTTTTGAAATATTTAAGTTTTATTCTTTGATAAATATTTTGAAGAATTATGAAGAAAGTTTCTAATAATTTACTTCTGATCTGCGAAAAATTGGACAAAATTAAGTTTTTAAGTAAACTTAACTAATTTGTTTGTTGATATTTGTTACTTGCTATTTAAAATTTGTTGAGTATAATGATTTCTTGGATATAGTATTTTTTTAATGGGGGATGAATTTTTTTTTAAATCAAGAAAACATTTATAAAAAGTACCAGTTGAATTGAAATGAATCAGTTAAAGTAAGAGTGCAGATTTTATTCTTACTTTTAGATTACTAATAAAAAGGAAAAAAATTTAAAAAGGTAACTTTGAGTTTAGAAATATTAATCACACTTACAATTTTCTTAACTACTTTATAATCTCATTAATAACTTGCACAGAAAAAAAAAAACACACAGAGAAACAGCCTAACATCTTGCAACTTATTTAGCCCAATTTTCATGGGAGCAAGATCAAGCAGATGAAAAGGAAAAGAGGGAGGGAAAAAACTAGTAACTTTGAAACTATTTTTAAGTCTATTGCAATGCAATATGTACTCAAATTAAAACACAGAAATCTATTAAAAATTTTGAGAAGTAATTAATTTTTTAACTGTTGAACTATACATGCACATAAATAACTTTTTGCTCTCCAAACCATTGTTCTTTATCTGTAAAGAAGCCACTGCACGTTAGAAAAATGTTTGTGATAACTTATGTACTAATTTTTTCCCTTTTATTTTGTATATCCTGGATTTAGTTTATGTTTACTTAGATATGAATTTCAATCTCTTTACATAATTTCTTTAATATTTTTGACTTTCACATCATAAAAATATTTGAATAGAAAAAAAGTAATTGAAGCTTTTAATATTGGGCATTTATATACTGCCCAATATATATTTGGATAGAAATGTGTATATTTTTATTATAAATCAAGCAATTTTATAATTTTGTGGTTGTATTTTTTCTTTTTTAAGAGTACTTTATTGTTTATTTATCTCCTTAAGTTGAATTGTATTTTAAAGGTATTCTTCAGATAACCTTGCATCTCTTCTTTTTAGGAGCAATTTATTTTGGTGATTGTCCTGTTGAAAAATATATTCCTGTATATTTAATTGTTGGAGGAACATTTGGTATTGTCAGAAGTGTGCTTGGCTCCTGTAAAACAAATGAGAATGATCAACAATGTTCTATCCATAATTGTCAGGAGAGAATTTTAGATTCGTTTCTCTTTGCTTGGTTTATTACAGGCAAGTTTTAGCTTTTATTGAATTCATGGTTTTTTTTTTTTTTTTTTTTTTTTTTTTTTTTTTTTGGGTGCATTGCTGTTGGGGAATTGTTTTACATGATTGATACATGATCGACAGATGTGGTAGTTGTATAAGAAAACAACAGCATTTAGCAGAAAATGCATTTTTACTTGAAGCATTTGGACACAAAAGGAAAAAAAAAAAACACAATTTGTGCATTCGAGAAAAAACGAATAAAAGGGTATTTACTTGAAAGAAAAAAGTTTTTAGTAGGGGTATAACCTGGACACATCAACGCTGAACACCTTTGATAGTAAGAGTCAATGAGGCAATTTATATGAGCTGGGTATTCTATCCCACTCTCCAGAAGAGCTCTTTCCAGTTTTTGGAGAGTTCGTGGGTGTGGTAGTGTTACAAATCGTCGCCCTAGGAATGTCCCAAACATGTTCTATTGATTCATGTCCGAGAACATGCTGGCCATTCCATTCGTAATGATTCACTGAAAGGAAATCACCAATTAAGTTGGTATCAGATGTGGTTTGCAGTTGTCCATTAAGATGAAGTCATTCCAATTGCTGCAGCGTACATGACTGGCTGGGTTCAAGATCTCATCCCATATCAGCGACCGATCAGAGTTCCATCAAATGATGTAGAGATCGGTGCGCCCATCAATGTAGATGCCAGCATAGACCATCACCCCACTCCGCCAAAACTGAAACTTCCAAGCACGAACGCAGGATTGTTTCTTAGCGCCACGATCCCTCCAGATAAAAAATATTTCCACGTCAGGGGATGAACAGAAAACGGGACTCGTCAGAGAAAAGAACATCGCGCCATTCATTTTTCCTCCAGTTCTACACATGCTCGGTTGCTCACTCGTTACGGTGCCTTGCTCTTAGTGTACACATACATTGGTCGGCGAGCATACAGTCCTACAGCGTGGAGCCGGTTTCGACAGTTTGAGTCGAAATTGTGGTGCCAGCAGTCGAGCGAAGGTGTTGAAGAAGAGTGGCATTCACTGGGTGTCTCCGAACCGCTATTGTTAAATATCTATCTTCATTGGGCGTTGTTGCACGTCTCCGACCTTTACCCTGGTCTTTGTCTGCGTCTCCAGGCTCCAAGAACTGTTCTGAAATCACACTTCGTGCAACCCAGTAGCTTCTGCTAGTGTTTGGCCCCTCTAACCCGTCCAATAATTCTCCATTTGAATCGGTTAAATGTCTTCGTTGAGATCGCAATCATCAAACAACACACCATTGAATGTCGATCATTCTTTCTGCTTTGTCTTTCGTTAAGTTGAAAGGCAAATTTCATGCGCAGCTGCTAAAGCGTCGTTTTTTGACGCTAGCCTTCAAAAATTTATCTTCGAAGTTTGAAATGAGAAAATTTACATTTTAGACTTCTTTCTTCCATTTTCTGCAAAAAAAAATTTCGCTTTATACCGTTATTTTATACGAGACTTAAAATATCCTTTTAATTACTTTTGAGTATATATTGTGACACATTTTATTTCAATCCAATAAAAAAAAATCAGAAGTTTATTATGATGTATTTTTTGATAATTAAGGTTACTGTTGAAAACAGGCATAAAAAAAATATAAGCAATAAACAAGATAGATTTTTGAAAAGTGTCATGTAATGAAATTTTTTGGGTTATCTGAAACAATAACTCCTTGATTTAAAAAAAAAAAAAAATTTGTATGTACTGAGACTCCCACGGTTTCTATTCTTGTATGTTATGAATATTAAGAGAAAGAGAATAAGTTTTAATTATAATAATCTTTTTTTTTTTTTTTTTGAATCTAATAGAGTATAAGCACAAGTAAACAAGGGGAAAAAAATTTATATACATACATTTTACCTTTTAACTGTTTAGAATCATAAGTTATGTAACAATAACATAACGTAAGTTATGTAATTTTTCTGTACTTATATTATTCGATAAATAATAATTGATGCTTCATCTGCTTTTACGAATCTTTAAGGTTTCTTTCTTCTTTTTTTTTGTATTTAAAATTTTAGATATCTACTGTAAAAAATTGACAGCACAAGATTAATCTAAATGCGCATTAATGCTGTTTATGCATCACAACGATTTCGAACGAATCAATTTCTTACGTTTCGTTTCGATACGTAAACAGGTGTGCTAAAAGAAATTATAACTTGGAGAACTTCCCCCAGTTGATACTCTCGTGTATTCGCTGTCGAAAATGGACTATGTTCATTATTTTACTAAACGTAAAAGTTTAGCGAACATTTCAAGATAAAGACATTAAAAAATACACTGCATTGTAAAATTTAACAGCATCATTTAAAACAACAAACTTGTTTGATATTTATCACTTCATGTAGTCAGTAAAAGCGATATTTTGTGTGGCTCGTTTCCACCTCATAGTCATTTTGTAGTCTTTTTTTTTCTTTCTCTGTCGGTTTTCCCTGTCTTGTGAAGTCGCATTTCTTTTCAGAAGAGGGAGAGTCCTACAATATGTGATCAATTATCGAACTGTCTCTTCCAATTTTCATAAAGCATTCTCCTCTAAGACAGCCGAAAAGCAGTTGAATTTTGAACAGTAAATACGAAAACGGCTATTCGTGCAAATTAACGATTTTATCTCTGAAATAAAAACGGAAATGCCGAGTCTGGATTTACATTTAGATACCGATTATGCAAATGTAAGATTGCATATTTTTATTATCTTTATTTACATGTTGTCTTTTGCATTCTTCAAGATTAGTTTAGTTTTTATTAACGTCGCACTAGAAGCAACATCAGGGCTGATACGACGGACCTCGCATGGAACTTATCGTTCAAGTGACGAGACGATACATGAGCCGCACACACTTCTCCTAACCTCAACACCACGCCCAACGGGAGACTTTGGGCCTTGAACAGATTTAATCGCATCAGCCTTGGCTACACGGTGGGTCTTTGCGGCCAAGGATCGAATCCGCGATTGAACGAAAACTGCTGGCCAGTCCACGACCTGACTTAATTATAGGGTTAACATAACAAGCAAGAGTCTTTGCCAACAATCTTCTTTAAGGTTAATCTCTTCTCGGAAACAACAACAGAATTCTATTGGAAATGAGCTAGTTCTTCCTGTTTTATATTAAGGACTGATCCATTTAATTAATTTATGCTTTTAGACGTTCAATGATAATCTTTAAACTAAATAGTATCTAATCAACACTCAATAGCTCTTTGACTGAACGAAGTCATTTTGCTAAATCCGATACAAAACTTAGTCAAACATATACAAATTCTTTAAACAAATTCGAAGCATCTTGTAGAAGTTCTCATGTTTCATTCACTTTTAGCCTTTAGCGACCGGCGCATTTTCGTTCAGTCGTGCGGGTTCGATCCTTTGGCCGCCAAAGACCCGCCGTGTAGTCGGGGCTGATGCACGTTAAACTGTTTGGGCCCCAAAGTCCTCTGTTTTGCGTGGTGTGATGTTAGAGGGGGGGTGCGATTTCAGGTGTCGTCCTCGTCACTGACCGTGGTCTTCAACATGAGGTCCCTGTCGCCACGCCCTCGTGTTGTTTTCTATTGCGACGTTAATAAAAAAACTTAAACTACAAACTAATCACTTTTAGCCTTATGAATCCTTTGCAAAGAATTGCTCAATTCATTGCTTCTCCTATATTAATTCAGTCAATTCGTTCATTTAACGTGCACCACTTCCCCGTAATCAGAGAACAGGAATTGAAAGACCATAAATTCTTCAACCCTTATCTGCAAAAAACGTGAGAATACGTGTAACTTCCGTCTCATATGATGATGGCACACACGTAATCAACTATTATGTGTACACCCCGACAAAGAGACTCTGCTAAACGCCACTGAGATTTCAGGAACGTCTTGGTAATATGTTTGATTTTTTAACGATAAAAAATTTTAAAGTTATTGTTACAGAAGTCATAGTCTTAGAGAGACCTCTAATAACACCAGCACCAAACTCTACAATTGCTTGTTGGTGTTATATCAGCCCCAGTCGGAACATATAACCAGGGATCAATAACTGTCAATGTCTTAGCTACAGATAACCAACAATAAATTTATGTCGCGTGGTTTTGAATGGTAGTGGAAAAATTCATTTCACACACAAAAATTTCGAAATTGCAAAAACATTCGCATGAAAAACGGAGGTCAATACGAAGATATGAAAAATAAAAATAACGATTCTATAAATACAACTAGCACATTGTCAATAATTTAATTTTGCATTTCGTGTAAAGTACAGCTAGAAATATTTCTTTATTTTAAATGATCGGGCCGTACCAATGTACAATAAATTAAGCTGAAAATTTCAATTACTATGGCAACACATCCAACCCAGATCATCAGTGGACGACAAATCCATCTATATATGCAGAGAGTGAGTGAATGTAGTTTACATGGCGCAAGAGCCAGATATGGCCACGCTGCGCCAAGTCAAGATTTAACTGTGGTCTAGACGTGAAGTTGAAAAAAAGACAAAAAGGTTGACAAGATGAGGGTCAAAATAGAGAAGGATCGCTTAGGGTATCCTGGAGGCGTCACCCGTGTTTACCAAAGACAGTAAACCCCATGGGAAAGAAAAAAGATCACTATGTGCTCGGTCATGATGCCCGTACTTGAAATCATCTATAAAGGAATCGCAACCAGCAATTATTGGAGTAAAGCGCCTAGTCAACTAATCCATCAGAATCTTTTTCAGTCTTGATTTCAAAAAAGTACGTCTGTGGACTCAGATGACAATTCAAAATTGAATCAAAAAATAAAGCAAATCATTTTCGTCACAAGCTGAAAATTAAATAAACGAAAAAAAAATTTAGATAAGGATCTCTTTTGTTTATAACTTTACTTTAAAGAATTAGTAACTGCATTTGTATTTTTTACTTGAAAAGAAAACATTTTTATATGATATATCAATATTTAAACGTATAAAAAATTTCGTGGAATTTTTTATCAGTATCATCATGGACATCCCATAAGCATAACTTTCTTCTTGGCAAATACATAACAAAAAACACACCATTGATTGTGAGAAATACCAATGACAATTCTTAAGTGATAGTTCTATTTATCCAATTATATTAAGTAATATGAAGAATACTGTTTCAAATGATTCACAATATAACTCAACACACAAGAAATTTGAATTAGAAAAATCAATATAAATTTAAAGAATCCAAGAATTTCCAGAGTTCATCAAGAATTTTGAGAGTATTATAAAATATTTATTTGCAGTGTTTGATGATTTAGGCTACTTTTTTTTTTTTTTAAAAAATACAAAAAAAAATCAAAATCGATAAATTCACATGTAAATGTAAATAAATTAAAAAAAAAAAAACTATTCTAAGGATTATATGAAAATTGAAAATTTGGATAAAAAACGATTTAATCAAAATGGAGTTGAATCAGATGTTTTTTATTCCAATAAAAAAATATTAAAAAATTATAACCTTGACTATCAGAATTATTTCTTTTTAAGAAAAGATATACAAATGTTTGTAAGAGATGGGCAGATAATCACAATTTAATGAATTTGGACAAAAATTTAAATATATAGAATGAAATGAAATTGAATATTCTATGATCCGAAAATAAAATAACATTTCAAGACCAAATTACATGCATTTAAAAGAGACGATTCCAAGCATTCTAGGACAGGTGGGATGTTTAGTTGTTATTAGTGCCTAAATACATTTACATTTGCAGTAATATTGACAAGCGCAGAAATTAAATAGAACTACCAAGTGCTATAATTATTTTGAAATTATGAATGTAAAATTTCATCTGCACAATTTTGTTTTTTGCTTACTTTTTCATCGAATTTTGAATGGAAAAGATTCCGGTAGAAAAAAAAAAAGGCCAACAATCAAATTTTAAATACATAATATATAAATGTAAATAATTTACCAGAATATGTATGAGAAAACCAGCTAAAATTACTTTCAAAAATCTGCATTCAAATAGTAATGTTGACATTAATGAAATCTGTCACAACCAAGGCTGATTAGTATCAAAGTTCCCATTCATTAGAAAAATTCGTCACATCCAAAGTGTATGGACTGTTATGCTAAAGATTACAGTTTTCTTTCATTTTAAAATTTTGTGTACATAATATTTACTCAATAAACTCAGTAATCAATGGGAGTTTTCCACCTAACATACTTAAGATCAGATTCTGTTTCTTCATCTTTCATTAATCCATAACTTAATTCAGACAAAACTCTGAACACAATCTAGAACAGTATTTTTTTGAGTATGGGTAGCATAAATAAACTTCTAAGAATCACAAAAATTCAAGAAATATTTAGGTTACAGATTCTTTTAGAATAAAAAATAATCTTCCAAATACATGGTGGTTTGAAAGTCACTGTAAATTCTCAAATGTGAATTAACTATGTTACAATTAATTTCAGTGGAGTGGTGGTGGTGGAGGGTTACAGAATCTTGAAAAATCAAAGATTTCAATTGTTTATGGAAAAATATATACCTGACCAATATATATGTGAAAATTATCCAGTCTTAAGATATATAGATAAAAGCTCTCTGTTCTCAGAGAGAGCATATATGCACTTCTTTTCCGTTTTGAAAGCCTTTTAGGCCTAATGAATTTGATTAACATATTAACTGCCTATCATGGCCAACATGATACTGTGTTATCACCAAAAGTTGATGCACCGGTATGATTTGTGGTGATGTCTCAGTAGCTAATCATGTGCTGGCGAGTTAAATCCTTTTCTCCCATTGTTCATCTAATCTTATTTTGGTATTGCATGCAAGGTATTTTCTAATGGTAATGGAGTGATGATTGAAAATCAGCTAAAAACAATCGGTTTCTGTACCAATATTTTTTTTGGCTTTGCAAAAAAATCTTGCCATATGAATTTTGCCAGATTGAAAGAAAATAAAGCTACTAAAGATAATGAATGTAAAATTTGTTGTCTGACCATCGGATGAGATCACAAATGATTTAGTTATGATATTTTACAGTGTGATGAGGAATTCATTCCTCTCATCGATGCCCATATATTTTGACTTGATAATGATCAAATCATATACAAGGTGACATGTCCAAGATTCATAGCTATGGCGGAAAAATTAATTTTAGGAAAACAATTCAACATCAATGAAACAAGCCTATAAAATCTGAGTGTTTCAGGTAACAACTTATTGATTTTGAGCATTTTTTTACCGGCGGTATTTTTGGAAGAAATAGTAACTGAAACTAATGATTATGCTTATGAAGTACTTTTCAAAGAGATGAACATTCCCACAACAATGTTTGAAGGACACCACAAAAAGAGGAACTCTTGGTATTACTTGTGGGATTGATTCACATATGGAAATTACAAAAGCAAAGATAGAATAAAATAACACTCTAAAATATATCTTTTTTAATAATAACATTGTAATTTTCATGTAATAAATTCATTTGTAATATGTAATTTTGATTGTAATACAGATTTACTTTAAAAAATAACCATACTGTCACTTTGTTTTACTTTCACTTTTTGACATGCCATGCACCAATGCATAATAAATTCTACACATAATGCCAATCATGCTGGCATAGAAAAAAAAAATTTTAATGAAAGGCTTAAACAATTGTGGTATCCCATAATTATCTTTTATAACTATTTTTAAATCATATTTCCATGATATGAGTTGACATTTGGTACAATTTATTTATTTCTAGGTCAATATCTATCATCCAATCTAATGATTGAAGTCAATGTACAATGTTTTGAACACAAGTGGTCAGTCAACATACTAAGAATCTAGAGATTCAATTCCACTTACATCTCGCCAATCTTGATCATGCTGAAGAAAAGAATCATTTCTAGAGACTTCTAACATTTACCTCCTGATTTATTTTTTTTTCCTCCTAAAGGTACTTAACAAAGCTCTCAAAAGCTTTTAAACCATTGATCCGCTTTTCGAAGACCAATATCCATCAAAAATTCTGAGGAAGATATTATGGATTATAAAAATATAATTGAAAGAGACTGTATCTAATTAGGCAATGGTGCTTATCTAAAAATATTTATTAAAAAAATCAAAATAAACAACAGAGGAAATTTAGAGAATTATATATATATAAAAAAAAAACAAATACTTGTAAATGCTAAAGAGTTTTGTGCAAGTTCTCTCTCCATATATTTTGAATGTACAGCATCAACTACAAGAAAAAAAAAAACCCCAGTCTTTCAATGCATTAAATTACTTAATCTAACTATTAAAATTAAAGCTATAAAAACAGTCAATAAATAAATATAGTTTAACTTATTTTTTGCATATGACAGCATCATACAGATACAAATATTTGTAAAAAAGCAGATGTATAAAAAGATCAAGAATTCAAAGCATAAATGTTTCTTTTCATAAGATGATATGTGTTATCAGATTAATCTCATGTTAATTTCAAATAGGTATACGATTTAATAAAATCACCCAATTAAAAAAAAAAAAAATTCTTTCTCAGAATGCTTACATAGTTACAATTAGGACATTTTATTTTACCTAACTTACTTCTCAAAGGAAATTTTTTTCACAAAAATAAAAATGTAGTTAAATATGTGCGGTCAAATCTGACAAATTGAAATAATGGACATTGTGAATAATTCACAAAAAATCCAATTATTTTAGAAATTGATACACATAATTCACTTTAGTTTAATCAGGCGGACAAAAGAGAAATCAGAATGGAATTTAAAATATTGCATACATAAATTTTCAGAAAACATTAACTAAGAAATAAAATTTTACAACTGGCGCTAGAATGGAAAAAATACACAATTTTATTGAGGAATTAAAAACTGAATTATTTTTTATTAAACCAGTCTGTTATGCAAGCTAACAATAACAGTATGCATTCAAAAGTATATAATAAATCACAAATTAGTTTTATTTTTCTGATTTAGTCTAAAAAAAGCAATACGATTATCTTAGAGCTCTTGAAAGTGAAATATATATATATATTAAAATTTTAATTATAGAAAAATTATTAATAAATTTTAACAAAAATTATCCTTCTGAATTTAATTCTTAGTTTTCACATAAACAAAATATTTTAAAGTGCTTTTTTAATACTCATTATTCAAGATATCATTTATACATCTAAAGACATACTTAATAATTTTCTTCTCACAAATTTCTGACAAAAATTTACTTTACATCATGATAAGTAATAAACACAACATTTATAGAGAATCCAAATTCTGAAATTAAAAACATTCTAGTTAAAGATCACATAATACCTAGCTCATGATTATGTGCATTCGATGCAATTTGGAGTCCAATTAACATAATTTAAAAATACAATTGATAACAAAAAAATTTTTTAATGTATGTATATATTGAAGAACATATTACGATAGAACATTACCCATTTCTAACCAAATATATCCTTATTTATTTATTTAATAATGCAGTAATTCAATGTAATAAGAAAAAGTTTTCAAATATATTATACATAATTCAAATAATGTCTCTTTACAAAAGTAATTAATGTTGCTTATAAACTCTAACAAACACTTTACAAAACAATAATTTAAATCATAAAATTGTTTTAGTGCAACATTTTTCCTGCAACATCATAATTACTTCCTATGTTTAGAACAATGTCTATTCTTTATTTGAAATCTTTAAGAATCAATTAAAAGTTTTATGAATAATTGAAATTAACAAATAATTTCAACTTTAATTAATTTGTTGAAGTATTTTATTACTTTAAACAATTAATTCGAAGCATAATGAGAAATTCTTTTGCAATAAGACAATTTTAAAGAATTGACCAATTTAGTAATTCATACTCAGATGGCATTATGTACAATAATTTATAAATTAAATTAATTTTGCAATTAATGAAAAAATGTAAAAGATTGGATCAAATGTATTTTAAAATTTACATTTCAGTATAAATAAACATAAATGGCAGAGAATAAAATATAGAAATGGATAGTGCATTAATATCATTAAGAAACAACAAGCATGAATTGTTGTTTGACAAGATGCTTTTTTAATTGACAGAGGAAAAAGTTCTTAAGAAGGAATGGATATTCAATAAAAAAAAACTTTTCATCCATAAATATTTATGTAAAGCATTGAATGTGCCAATAATCAAGAGACAAAAAATATTTCATTTTAAAAAATAAGCATTTGTATTATATTTTCTCTCACTTTGAGTAGATTAGAGCAATGAGCCCTAATTTAGAACATCGCCTTAAAGAAAAAATTATTACTTCAATTTAAGATCGGACCCATCTATACCGCTTATATTATTTACTAAAATTTTATATGCATTAAAGTTTTTTAAATAGTGAAAAGCCAAGATGTGTAAGATGTAGGGAAAAGCAGTACATATGAAAATCAAAATGAATAACGGAATGACTATAACCAGAGAAACTTTTGAGATAAATAAATAAATAAATAAATCTTATTTAACTTTTGACAGTTAGAAGAATTGAAGTAGTTTTTACTCATTACAAACAGTGCTATGATCAACAGATGCATACAAAGTGTTAGTTGATTTCGGAGGATGCTTTTTGAAATGTCACCTTTTTCTAACAGGATACAAAGATTAACAATTTGTAAGTTAAAGAATTATTTTGCAGCATTATTAATGCAATATTTACAACAATTGTAACTGGCCCTTTATACTGGTATAGACCGTCGAGAAGTCCGCTTTGTCAGCCCACATTGAAGTAAACCTGCAAGTAGGACTCCGCTGCAACCATTTGGGTCATAATACTGGATGAGCTGAATTGCCTTGTGCATATTATGGAGCACTTTAAAGAGTTGGCTCATTCATAACCATCAAAGATTTAAGTGCATGTATTATCAATAAAGGAAGCCTTATTTTTATGGAAATCCAATAACATGTGAAATCAACCTCTCCGATTATGTATATCAACAACAAAGAATACATAAAACCTGACCAAAAATCCGAATAAAGGCTACGCAGCAGTTAGGCAATAAAATTAAAAAAAAAGAAATCAAAAACTGAACATAATTATGCAAAAAATATATGGATATAGGATCTAAAACATATTGAAATATCTATGGAAGGATCAATGAAAAAAAGTCCAAACCACTTTAAAATGAAAATATATATATATATAAAAAAAAAAAAAAAAAACCATTTATACAATAATTCTCCTAATTTAATTTAACTGCTAAAAAGATTATAAGTATGATATATATTATTAGAATTTGAATTGCAGAGTGCTGTTTTTACATTACAACTATTAATAGAAAATTTTATAAGCAATTAAAAATACTTCTCAAACGTACAATAGAAATGCATGATTTTTAATACAAATATTACATCAGATTGTATGTAATTACTTTTTTGTACCACAGATGTAAACCATCAATGCAATAAACAGGTTAGTCATGCAAAGGCACTTTAGTTAAACAGAGACATTATACATTTAGAGTAGTATTCCGTCTAATACAGGGTAGTTCAAAAATGAATATAGTGATTGCCTGATACATAACTATTTAATGGAAAATAATTTATCGATAAGATTAACACAGAATGCATTACAGAACTTTAAAAAATTTTGTATACATGTGCTCATAGTTGTTTTATATGAGTGATTTCTTCACCAGGACAACGCCTAGGTGATAGTTCATTTCCATGCCATACATTCTGAAGCATTTTATGAGGTCACTGACGCAAGTGCACATAACATATACTCTCTGCCAATTTTAGTAATGTAAGCCATACATGCACAAAACAATTTGTAATTGTTGAGACCAGTTTGAATTACCCCTTGCATTTACAAGAGACACCAAGCACTTCAAAAAGGGATACCCCAACATATTGGATGAATAAAATATAAGATTTTCTAGAGAAAAATTCAGATTTTCCGCAAAGGATCAAAACCAAGAAGTCATCATAAGATTCTATCAAGAATATCTCCCAACAAGAAGGTTAGAGATATATCACATAAAGTTTTACAACCTCATTGAATTTATTACATAAAAGACAAAAAAAATTTAAATAAACTCTGTCACTTAGAAAATATTAAAAAACATTTCAATAAACAAATGTTTAACAATCAGCAGAACAATGTGCTGTCTTTACGTCTAGATAAGAAAAAAAAAATTAAAATCCTAACTAACACATTTAATTTTCATTTCCCTGTAATTTACAAATAAAGAAATACCAGTCTTATTATACTTTAAAGTGTGGCAACTGGTAATCACCAGCTCTAATACTGCTATTCTATCACTATGAGGATCTAGTCAGTTATTCTGGCATGGTAAGCCAAGTGTAACGAAGTGAAGCTGAAGTGAACTAAATATCTTCTGCTATCACCATGTATTGAAAAGCAAAGCAATAGAGGTGGAATGAGAAAGGAATTGTATCTACAGTTCTTTCTTCGTCTGTCCTTCATTTAAATTCGTTTTCTTTTACTGTTTTTTAATAAATTCAAGATTACTGTTAAGTATAACTGTGTCCAATCTTCTAGTGTGATATCTATTACCCATGCAGTCAGAACAATATGGAATCCTTATAGTTGATTACAACCTTTTAAAGTTTGTAACATTGGGGACCCACACGTAATCCTAGCAAATCCTCCCAAAATGCATCAATTATTACACATCCTCCAGCAGTTTTTCAAATAGTACACATTCATACAATTCCCATCAGTCCAGTACACTTGCTCAAAATTTCTTCGTAATATTGTCACTGAATCTCGGACTAGTATCTACATCATCCACAGCATAGCTTATCAGACCATTTCTGCAGCATTATGCTGGATGATACATCTCAACCTCACATCCACAGCTCATTTCCGGAGTTCCAAGACTTCCTTTTGGGTGTTCAAAGACCACTTTGAGCATTCAAGAGACTCACTTGGGGCGCCCAAGACTCACTTGGGGCGCTCTCCAAGACTCACTTATGAGCGTTCCAAGTCTCACTTGCATTTCAAGACTCAATTTCTTCATGCTTCAAGATCACTTTGGGTGGCTCAGTAATATTCTGAGACATTGCCCTGGACATGCAATGCTTCAGAACCTTTTACAGAAATCCACCTTCATCATCCTCAGTATGACTCAACGACTTTAGAAGAAATCCTCAGACAACTCACCGAAATTTTAAAGCCCTTCTAAGGATTAACCTACCCAACCTTTGAAGCCAGCTAATCTTGATTTAATGATGCAGCTCAACAAATATAATCTCTTCTGCTGCTATCATTTGTTTTGTATATTCTCCTTGATTTGTAGTCCTGATTCCAGTCTTTTCTACTGTCTTGTAACTGCAAAGGGAAGACGGCAGCAATTGGTAATCACTCGCCTACTGCTATTCTACCCAATATGAGGAGGAGCCGAAGACTTCAATGCAGGCAAGGTGCTTCAGTGAAAGTGAAGTGAAGCTGAATGAACTGGGCCTCATTTAGTAATACTACTACCTTCTAGTAATACTTCTCAGTCACCTTCATAAGGTAATACTGAAAAGCAGCAATGGAAGGAATGAGAGAGGAACCACACATTCCAGGTTCACGGTTTTCTTCTGTCTCGTCCTTCATCTAAATTCTTTTTAAAGTTTTAATAAATTTTCATTATTGTTGGTCGATTGTATCCAATCTTTCAGTAGATATTCATTACGATCAATCTGGTAGAACTAATTGGAAATCAGGCATGTATGACTGCAAACTTTAAAGTTTGCAACAAAAGCACATTAACACTCACAATAAATACTCAGAAGAAAAAACAAGATCTAATATCCAAATGCAATAATAAAAATAAAGCTCCTCAAATCCCAAGTAAAAGCTGAGTTAAGCTCAAAATAGAAAAATTCACAAGATAAATTCAAATCTTAAAGCAGCTAACAATATTTTAAAATGAAAGAAAAATTATCGCAAAATGATTATATAGCTACGATTCAGAAGTTGAAGCTAATCTCACAAGGTACAGTAAGAAAATATTTTCAGAAAAATTGTATGAGATATATCTGATACAAGGAAAGAAAAAGAATATTCTATCAAGTGTATCATCATATTTACAGTAAAAAGCCTTGTTATTACATACAACAGAGAACTCATTTTGAAATATAATTTTTCAGATTCAAGCTCAAGTAAATGATTCATTTAAGTTATGAAATAAGAATTATTATTAAAAGCTAGTCATTTCTCTTAAAATGAATAATTAATTAAATTAGCGTTTAATATAATAAAATTTTTCAAAATATAGATTAATCACTCTCTCTCTCTTTTTAGCTGTTCAATTCAATAAATATAATGAGCAAAAATTTTATTATTTCCTAAATCACTTAAAGGAAAAGTAATATAAAACTTCTTCTAATCAAATATCAATGCAATTCTTTGGATAACTACTTTTCTAACATTATTACTCAATATAATTCATTATACACATATATATCTTTTTACTGAAATCATTTAGCTTCAATATTTATTGAGAAAAAATTTAAAAACTATTTATTACGAGAAAACAATAATTTTATCTTTCAAATTTAATAAACAGGAAACCATCATTTTTAGCTATTTAGCAGAATGTTTGCTGATAAATAATACATGTTATCAACTCATCTTAACACATAAGAATATATAGAATTAAATAGTATGGTGTAATCGAATTATTTTTTTATTATCAACAAATTTACAAATCGAGATTTGAAAATAAAAATGCTGCATATAGTGTATTTTTTAATAAAAATATATTTTACCTTGTTAATTACAGATGCAATTTAGTTCGACAGCAATAACAAATTGTTTTTATTTATTACGCAATTATATAAAATCTACAAACCTGATATATATCCATATTTAAGGAATCTGAAAATGGAGTTATGGATTAAAATAATGATACAGTCATAATAGATCTGATTTTTATCTACTTAGAAATTAATACATTTGAATTAACAAATTTAACGAATATTTCATTTCCTACTTAATATTTTTTTTCTTATAAACACAATATTCTATAGATTATAAAGAAAAATGATATCTAACTAGAATTAAATCTTTCTTTTTATTATAATATTTCATATCACTTTAAAATAAATTAAAATAATAGACTTTTACGAAACGAATAATTACCAATGTAAATAAAGAAAATTTTGATTTTAAAATTTTATATACTTAAAAATAATGTTTAAATATTGTGATTAAAATCTGATATAATTTTTAAAAATAAACATATAACCTATTTCATCACAAATATATAATCACATATTACTCTTAAAGCTGTCAGGTCATTTTGTTACATGTTATTCTACATTTTAAAGACAGCGAAAGAAAATTGCACCAATGAATTATTGGATTTTTTTAATATACAACATATATACCATTATATATCAAAATATTTAATAAATACTTTATCAATGTATTAAAACCTTTTTCACATAAATGATTAGCAAATTATTATAAAAGTAGTACTTATAAATTGTATAAATTTTAGTATCCAAAAAATATATTAGCTCATTAGCATGGAATTTCATTTAACTGAATAAAATTTGTGAGGGATATAAATTTTCATTCAGGTTTAAAGAATAATTTAATATTTCAATCAGAAAACAAATCTGTGCTCTTGCTCAAACATGTGATATTACATAATGCTGCTTTTAAAGGGAAATAAAGGCTTTTACTATTCTTCTATTTTACAAACACCATGATGAAAAGAAAGTGCAGTAAAGTAAAAACATGTTCACAAAATTTGAAAATGGTATTATACTGCTTATCAGAGAATCATTCAATTGACAGTAACAACTGAATATATTGTCTAAACACATTATGTACACAATCACTAATGGTACATGAATCTTGATAGTCAAAAGCCAAAATGCAAACATAAGGTCTTGTTCAGTAAAAGGACTTTTATGCATCTTTATATTCAGTTCATATGCCATGCAGCCTTACAAAAGGCACACTTAACTGGCAAAGCACATTATCACAGTCGCTAAGCTTCCACCCCATGAATATGGTAGTCCACAAGCCAAAATGCAAACAAATACGGTCTTGTTACAGTAAAAGGACTTTATCATCTTTATATTCCAATCCATATGCCACAAAAGATGCTTAAAGGCCCGACAAACAAAGCACATTATGCCATCGCGTAAACTTACTCACCCATGAATATGATAGTCCTGAAATGCAAACAAATAAAGTAGTCTTGTTACAGTAAAAGGACTTTATCATCTCTCTATAAATTCATGCCAATGCGTACTTTAGGTTTAAGCCTTCATAACTAGTACAAGTATCTACTGATAGCACAATGCACGTCGGCAAACCTACTCCCTATGAATGTATGAATATAATGAAAATGCAAACAATAAAGTGTCTTGTTAACAAAAAAAGGATGGGTTTATCAATCTCGCATTCAGCTATAACTTAGCATGCCCAAATGCAGCTTACAAAAAGCGCGGCCACAATGCAACGACATTATGCAACAATCGACTAAACCCATATCCAACAGTACAAAATGTAATGAAGTTCTTTCAGAAGCCATCATCAATGTCTTCCAAAAATGCAGTACAAATGCAGCTTACAAAGCTTATAAAAACGCCTATCATTTACTGATAATAACATAATCTTTACATAAAGGACTGTTTTCATCTTTATATACAGTTCATACACTTAATGGTCCAAACGCAGCCTTTATAAAAAGAAAATTAATAAAAGGAGAAATAAAACATTTATAAAGTAGTATGGATATGTTTAAAATGATTCAATTTTTAAAGGAACACAAAGACAAGTACTATGTAATTGACATACTATACCAAAATTTTCATATATCAGTACTAAAATAAGAAGAAGAAAAATTACATAACATTTTAGCATTTTAACACAATTTAGTAATATTTTAACTTGTTTACATTCGGTCATTATAATAGAGTTTTCGAGTTACTAATAATAAGATCATATTATTATATTTACACTTATGCACTTATTGCAAATATTAACAATTCAGAGAAAATAATGTCTTTTCGTATAACTTTCTTCAAATGTATCAGTATAGTTATCTAGGCATGACTAAAAGACATATTTAGAACATATTCTTATGCTATACAAGTATTGGTATTTTCAATGCAATTAATGAAATCAGTGTCAAATAGAAGTTGTCCTCAATATATGGAATTTCTCCTTTGGTGCACTATTATTTGTTGTTCAATTTGTAGCTTTTCTTCATTACTGCAGATAAAATTAAATTATTTGCATTTGAATCAGATGGTTTTCCTGATAAAATTTTATTACTATTAAATAAATTCTTTCTGTTTGGATTCTGTTGATTAAGAGTTTTGCTGAAAGAAGGATGGGTTTGGTTTTATTAACATCTGAGCTTGCACCTCCCTCTACTTTCATACTGCCAACAAGTTATGAAACTTGACAAATTTAATTGAACATCAACCCTGGCTCAAGTCTTGGACTTAGATGAAGAGGGCTCAAAACTGAAGGCCATGCACACATCATACTCACTAGGTTACCACAGACTAATTGTGAGAAGGTTAGAGATAGCGACTTTTGAAAATTGTTTTAAGTTTTTGACAACAATTTCCAGAGGTTGAATCAATTAAATATTTTTGCTAGATAAGTTGTAACAATGTGTTTTCCAATTATAAACTTAACTGCAATTATATTATAACAGGTTTAAGTTCCCCAAGATTTATCTACTACAATCATTATGTTCAACCTTCATTATACTTTGTTGAGAAACATTCTTAAATTCAACAAAAATTGTTTTGCAAAATTCACTTTGTATGTTAACAAGTTGAAATACTTCTAATGTACTATTTTAATTCATAAAAAATATTTTTCTTCCATAAGAATCTTTAGCAGGCAAGAAATAAGATGAAAATAACATTTATAAAATTTTTCACTAGTTAGCAAATGACATAAATAGAACAAAGTTTATCAATCATTTTCTTACATTTTATAGAAGCTTTTATAATTTATCATTTAATCCTTTATTTACAATAAATTAAAGTAGAAAAAGAATAAGACTTCAAAGAAGTCTAAAAACTTTTGAAAAATTATGCCATAGAAATGATGGAATAAAGGCACTAACTATTCACATATTATTTTTTTAAATAAGAGTC
>BMAW01028710.1:0-45160 GCA_019974015.1 Nephila pilipes | reverse complement strand
AAAAGCTAAAATTGAACAACCAAATAGTGTGCAAAAGGAGAAATTCCATATATTGAGGACAACTTCTATTTGACATGGATTTCATTTAATTGCATTGAAAATACCAATACTTGTATATGGGCATGTATGGGCATTTTAGAAAGCCAATTTCCCTGCAATAAAATACTTAAATATTTGAGTGCTAAATTGTATAAATAATTGATATGTATTTGATTATTGTAACTTGAAAACTTCTATTATAATAATGATGTGTAAACAAGTTAAAAATATTACCTAAATTGTCTTGTTAAAATAGCTAAAATGTTTACTTAATTTTTTTTTACTTCTTTCTTGTATTTTAATATATATGAAATTTCTTGGTATGTAGTTTGTATATTACATTTATATCTGTCTTTTGTGTTCATTTTTAAAATTGAATCTATTTAACATATCCATAACACTTTTGAAAATGTTTTTTATTTCTCCTTTTATTATTTTCTTTTTATAAAGGCTGCGTTTGGACATATAGTGTATATGAACCTGTATATAAAGATGAAAACAGTCCTTTATATTGTAACAAGACACTTTATTTGTTTGCATTTTGGATTGTGACTATCAAATTTATATTGATAGGTTTAGCGATTGTTTGCATAATGTGCGTTGCATTTGTAAGGCTGCACTCTTTTGTAAGGCTGCATTTTGGCATATAGGGTTTATGAACCTGACTATGAAGTTGATAAAATTCCTTTTTGCTGTAACAAGACACTTTATTTGTTTGCATTTTTTCTTGTGACTGTTACATTCATAGGGGTAGGTTTAGTGATTGTGTGCATAATGTGCTTTGCAGTTGTAAGGCTGCGCTCTTTTGTAAGGCTGCATTTGGGCATATGAATTTGAATATGAAGATGATAAAAGTCCTTTTTACTGTAACAAGACACTTTATTTGTTTGCATTTTGGCTTGTGACTATCATATTCATAGGGGTAGGTTTAGCGATTGCGTGCATAATGTGCTTTGCTGTTGTCAGGCTGCGCTCTTTTGTAAGGCTGCATATGAATTGGAATATAAAGATGATAAAAGTCCTTTTTACTGTAACAAGACACTTTATTTATTTGCATTTTGGCTTGTGACTACCATATTCATAGGGGTGGGCTTAGCGATTGTGTGCATAATGTGCTTTGCAGTTGTAAGGCTGTGCTCTTTTGTAAGGCTGCATTTGGGCATATGAACCTGAATATAAAGATGATAAAAGTCCTTTTTACTGTAACAAGACACTTTATTTATTTGCATTTTGGCTTTTGACTATCACATTCATTATGTACACATTAGCGATTGTGCACATAATGTGCTTTGTAGTATATTCAGTTGTTACTGCAATTGAATGATTCTCTGATAAGCAGTATTGTCATCACATTTTCAAATTTTGTGAACATGTTTTTATTACTACCACTTTCTTTCTTTTCATCATGTGTTTGTAAAAATAGAAGAATAGTAAAAGCCTTTTTATTTCCTTTAAAAGCAAGCATTAAATTGTAATATCATCATGTTTGAAATAAGGCACAGATTTGTTTTCCTGATTGAAATATTAAATTATTCTTTTAAAACCTGAATGAAAATTCTATATCCCCACAAAATTTGTTTTATTCAGTTAAATGAAATTTATGCTGCTAATGAGCTTAATATATTTTTTGGATACTAAAATTTATACAATTTATAAGTACTACTTTTTATAATAATTTGCTAATCATTTATGTGAAAAAGGTTTTTAATACATTGAATAAAGTATTTTATTAAATATTTTGATATGTATGGTATATGTTTGTATATTAAGCAAAATCTCAATAATTCAAATTGGGCAATTTTCTTTTCCACTTTAAAATGTATGAAATAATCATGTAAATACAAATGACCTGACATTTAAGAGTAATAGGGATTTGTTTATATGTTGTGATGAAATAGGTATTATGTATTATTTTTAAAAAATTATATCAGATTTTAATCACAATATTTTAAAACATTATTTTTAAGTACTAATAAAAATTTTAAAAATCACAAATTTTCTTTATTTTACATTGGTAATTATTCCGTGTTTCAAAAGCTATTATTTTAATTTATTTTTTAAAGTGTAATATGAAATATTATTAAATAAAAAGAAAAGATTTAATTTTGTATTAGAACATTTTCTTTATAATCTATAGAATATTGTGTTTATAAGAAAAAAAATATTAAGTAAAATGAAATATGTCCTTAAATTTGTTAATTAAATGTATTCAATTCTTAAATAGATAAAAATCAGATCATTATGACTGTATCATTATTTTAAAATATAACTTCCATTTTCAGATTTTAAATATGGATATATAATCAGGTTTGTAGATTTTATATAAATTCGTAATAAAATAAAACAATTTGTTATTTAATCGAATAAAGTTGCATCTGTAACTTAACAGGTAAAATATTTTTATTAAAAAATATGGACTTACTATTACTGACATTTTTATTTTCAAATCTCGATTTGTACTTGTTGATAATAAAAAATAATTCTGATTACACGCATACTATTTAATTCATATATTCTTATGTGTTAAGATGAGTTGATAAGACATGTATTATTTATCAGTAAACATTGCTCCTGCATCGCTAAAAAATGGATGGGTTTCCTGTTTATTAAATTTGAAGATAAAATTATTGTTTTCTCTGTAATAAATGGTTAAGTTTTAAATTTTTTTCCTCAATAAATATTGAAGCTAAATGAAATTTCTAGTAAAAAAGATATATATAATGTTATAATGAATTATATTGAAATATGTTATAATGTTAGAAAGTGTTTATCCAAAGAATTGACATTGATATTTGATTAGAAGAAGTTTTATATTACTTTTCCTTTAATGATTTAGAAATAATAAAATTTTTTGCTCATTATATTTATTGTTGAGCTTAAATGCTAAAAGAGAGAGAGAGTGATTAATCTATATTTTGAAAAATTTTTTATCTGATATTTTTAAAAATCTGCTGAACTTTGAATGGTATTTATTGTCATTTGAAGAGAAATGACATAGGAGCTTTTTAAATATATGAAAAAATTGTGCATTATTATTTTTCTATATAAACTTTAAATGATATCAATTCTAACTGAGCTTGAATCTGAAAAATTATATTTCAAAAATGAGTTTCATTTGATTGTGTAATAACAAGGCTTTTACTGTAAATATGATATACACTTGATAGAATATTCTTTTTCTTTCCCTTGTATCAGATATATACTTCATACAATTTTTCTGAAAATATTTTTACTGTACCTTTATTGAGGTTTAACTTCTGAATTTAAATGTACTATATAATCAATTTCGGTATAATTTTTCTCTTTCATTTTAAAATATTGTTAGCTGTTTAAGATTTTGAATTTATCTTGTGGTTAATTTTTCTATTTTGAGCTTAATCAGCTTTTACTTGAGATTTGAGAGCTTTATTTTTTATTATTGCATTTAGGATAGTTAGATCTTGTTTTTTTCTTCTTCTGAAGTATTTGTTATTGGTGTTGTTGCTTTTGTTGCAAACTTTAAAAGTTTGCAGTCAACATGCCGAGTTCCCCAATTGTTCTTACTCCAGATTGGACGGTAATGAATATCACACTAGAAAGATTGGATACAGTCATACCAACAATAATGAAAATTTATTAAAAACATTAAAAAGAATTTAGATGAAGGACAGACAGAAAAGAGAGAACCGTGAACCTGGAATGTGTGGTTCCTCTCTCATTCCTTCCATTGCTTTGCTTTTCAGTATTACCTTATATAGAAGGTATTTAGAAGTATTACTAGAAGGTATTAGTATTACTAGAAGGTATTTAGTTCATTTCAGCTTCACTTCACTTTCACTGGCTTGCCTTGCCTTGCCATGCCAGAATAACCGGCTCCTCCTCATAGTGGTAGAATAGCAGTAGGCTGGTGGTGATTACCAATTGCTGCCGTCTTCCCTTTGCAGTTACAAAGACGGTAAAGACTGGAATCGGACTACAAATCGAAGGAGAATGTCTACAAAACAAATGATGATAGCAGCAGAAGAGGTGTCCTTGTTGACTGCATCCGTAAGTAGATTAGCTGGCTTCAAAAGGTTGGGTGAGTTGTCCTTAGAAGGGCTTTAAAATTTCTGGTGAGTTGTCCTGAGGATTTCTTCTAAAAGTCAGGTGAGTCATACTGAGGATGATGAAAGGTGGATTTCTGTAAAAGGTTTCTGAAGCATTGCATGTCCAGGGCAATGTCTCAGAATATTACTTTTAGACCACCCAAAGTGAGTCTTGAAACGCAGAAAGTGAGTCTTGAAATGCCAAAAGTGAGACTTGGAACGCTCTAAGTGAGTCTTGGAACGCCCCAAGTGAGTCTTGGAACGCCCCAAGTGAGTCTTGGAATGCTCAAAGTGAGTCTTTGAACACCCAAAGGAAGTCTTGGAACTCCGAAATGAGCTGTGGATGTATGAGGTTGAGATGTATCATCCAGCATAATGCTGCAGAAATGGTCTGATAAGCTATGCTGTGGATGATGAATGCAAGATTCGAGATTCCAGTACAATGTTACAGAGAATTTTGAGCAAGTGTACTGAGGACTGATGGGAATTGTATGAATATTGTACTATTTGAAAAACTGCTGGAGGATGTGTAATAATATCCGTCGACTGCAGGAGGATTTGCTAGGATTACGTATGGGTCCCCAATGTTACAAACTTTAAAAGTTTGTAATCAACTTGCCAAGTTCCCATATTGTTCTGACTCTGCATCGGAGGGTAATGAATATCACACTAGAAAGATTGGACACAGTTATACTAACAGTAATGCGAATTTATTAAAAACATTAAAACGAATTTAAATGAAGGACAGACAGAAGAAAGAACTGTGAACCTGGAATGCAATTCCTTTCTCATTCCCTCTATTGCTTTGCTTTTCAATACATAGTGATAGCAGAAGATATTTAGTTCACTTCAGCTTCACTTCGTTACACTGGCTTGCCTTACCATGCCAGAATAGCCGACTCGTCCTCATAGTGATAGAATAGCAGTAGGCTGGTGGTGATTACCAGTTGCCACACTTTAAGTATAATAAGGCAGTTATTTCTTTATTTGTAAATTACAGAAATGAAATTAAATATTATTTAGTTGAGATTTTAATTTTTTTTCTTATCTAGGCAGCAAGACAGCACATTGTTCTGCTGATTGTTAAACATTTTGTTGTGAAATGTTTTAATATTTTCTAAGTGACAGAGTTTATTTAAATTTTTTTGTCTTTATGTAATAAATTCAATGAGGTTGTAAACTTTATGTGATATATCTCCTAACCTTCTTGTTTGAGATATTCTTGATAGAGATCTTATGATGACTTCTTGGTTTTGAAGTCTTTGGAAAACTCTGAATTTTCTCTAAAAATCTTATATTTTATTCATCCAATATGTTGGGGTATCCCTTTTGAAGTGCTTGGTGTCTCTTGTAAATGCAGGGTAATTCAAACTGAATATAGCAATTACAAATTGTTTTGTGCATGTATGTGCTTCCCATGCCCAAAACAATTGAAGAACTTGAAGTATATATTTGTAATGCACTTGCGTCAGTGACTGCGCAAATGCTTCAGAATGTATGGCATGAAATGAACTATCACCTAGACGTTGTCTGTGTGATGAAGGGAAATCATATAAAACAACTATGACACATGTATACAAAATTTTAAAGTTCTGTATGCATTCTGTGTTAATCTTATCGATAAATTATTTTCCATTAAATAGTTATATCCAATTGTAATCACTATATTCATTTTGAACTACCCTGTATTAAGGCAGAATTTTTCTCTAAATGTAATGTCCTGTTTAACTAAAAGTGCCCTTTTGCATGACTAACCATGTTTATTGTTGCATTGATAGTTTACATCTGTGTGCAAAGTAATTACATACAATCTGATGTAATATATTTGCTGTTAAAAAATCATGCATTTCTATTATGTGCATTTGAAGTATTTTTTAATTGCTTATAAAATTTCTATTAATAGTTGTAATGTAAAAACAACACTCTGCAATTCAAAATTTGTTATTTACTAACATTATACTTACTAATCTTTTTAAGCAATTTAAATTAAATTAAATTATTGTATAAATGGTTTTTTTTTTTTTTATATATATATATATTTTCATTTTAAAATTAGTTTGGACTTTTTTTTCATTGATCCTTCATAGATATTTCAATATGTTTAGATCTATATCATATATTTTTGCATAATTATGTTCAGTTTTTGATTTCTTTTTTAATTTTGTGCCTAACTGCTGCATAGCCTTTATTCAGTTTTTTGAATTAGGTTTTTATGTGTATTCCTTTTTGTTATTTGATATACATAATCGGAGAGAGGTTGATTTCACATGTTATTGATTTCCATAAAAATAAGGCTTCCTTTATTGTGTACATGCATAAATCTTTGATGGTTATGAATGAGCCCAGCTCTTTAAAAAGTGCTCCATAATATGCACAGACGAATTCAGCTCATCCGAAGTATTATGACCCAAATGGTTGCAGCCGAGTCCTACTTGCACGGTTTCGCACAATGTGGGCTGACAAGCGGACTTCTCCGACGAATGTTATCCTGCCAGTATAAGGGCCAGTTACAATTGTTGTAAATATTGCATTAATATGCTGCAAATAATTCTTTAACACAAGTGAGTAATCTGTATCACTGTTAGAAAAAGGTGACATTTTCAAAAGCATCTCAGGGGAAATCAACTAACACTTTATGCATCTGTTTGATCATAGCACTGTTTGTAATGAGAGAGCAAAAAACTGCTGATTCTTCTAACTGTCAAAGGGTTAAATGAAATTAAGATTTATTTATTTATTTATTTATCTCAAAGATTTCTCTGATTGCTCGTCATTCACGTTATTCATTTAAATTTTACTACTTATGCTACTGCTTTTCCCTACTGTCTTACCACATCTTGTAGAAAACTTTTTCACTATTTAAAAACTTTAATGCATATAAAATTTTAGTAAATAATATAAACGGAGTATAGATGGAATTCCGATCTTAAATTATTAATAATTTTTTCTTTAAGACGTGTTCACAAATGGGCTCATTGCTCTAATCTACTCAAAATTATTCAAGGAAAATATAATACAAATGCTTATTTTTAAAATGGCTCTTTTTTGTCTCTCTTGATTATTGCTTTATTCAATGCTTTACATAAATATTTATGGATGAAAAGTTTTTTTATTGAATATCATTCACTTCTTAGAACTTTTTCCTCTGCTAAATAATTAAAAAAGCATCTTGTCAAACAACAATTCATGCTTGTTGTTTCTTAATGATATTATGCTATCCATTTTCTATATTTTTATTCTCTGCATTTATGTTTATTTATACTGAAATGTAAATTTTTAAAGCCATTTTGATCCAATCTTTTACATTTTTCATTAAACTGCAAAAATTAATTTAATTTATAAATTATTGTACATAATGCCATCTGAGTATGAATTTTAAATTGGTCTATTCTTTAAAATTGTCTTATTGCAGAATTTCTCATTATGCTGAATTAATTGTTTAAGTAATAAAATACTTCAGCAAATTAATTATATGGTTGAAATTATTTGTTAATTTTCAATTATTCATAAAACTTATTGATTCTTAAGATTTCAAATAGAATAGACATTGTTCTAAACTTTTTTTATGAGAAGTAATTATGATATTTGCAGAAAAATATTTTTCTAAAACATTTTATGATTTAAATTATTATTTTGTAAAGTGTTTATTAGAGTTCTCTTGTATTAATTACATTTGTAAAGGGGCAGTTATTTGAATTATATATAATATATTTGAAAACTTTTCTTATTACATTAGATTACTGCATTATTAAAAATAAATAAATAAGGATATATTTAGTTGAAATGGAGTGTTAATGTTCTATCATGTATGTTCTTCAATATACATACATTAAAATTTTTTTATTTATGTTAATATTTTAAATTATGTTAATTGGACTCAAATTGCATCAGATATCCAATGCACATAATCATGAGCTAATTTATTATGTAGTCTTTAATTAACTGAATGTTTAATTTCAATTTGGATTCTCACTATAAATATTTGTGTTTATTACTTATCATGATGTAAATGCATTTTTGTCAGAAATTTGTGAGAAAATTATTAAGTATGTCTTTAGATGTATAAATATTATCTTGAATAATGATATTAAAGCACTTTAAATATTTTGTTTGCTTGTGAAAACTAAGAATTAAAATTCAAGAAGGATAATTTTTGTTAAAATTTATTAATAATTTTTCTATAATTAAAATTTTTAATATATATATATATTTCACTTTCAGAGCTCTAAGATAATCATTGTATTACTTTTTTAAAACTAAATCAGAAAATAAAACTAATTTGTGATTTATTATACTTTTTGAATGCATACTGTTATTGTTAGCTTGCATGTAGACTGGTTTAATAAAAAATAATTCAGTTTTTAATTAGTTCCTCAATAAATTGTATTTTTTCCATTCTAGCATAAAGTTGTAAAATTTTATTTCTTAGTTAATGTTTCTGAAAATTTATGTATGCAATATTTTAAATATTAATTCCATTCTGATTTCTCTTTTGTCCACCCTGATTAAACTAAAGTGAATTGTATGTGTATGTTTTCTAAATAATTGAATTTTTGTGAATTATTCTGAAATGTCCATTATTTCAAACATTTGTCAGATTTATTGCACATATTTTAACTACATTTTTATTTTTGTGAAAAATTTCTTTAGAAGTAGTTAGGTAAGTAAATGTCTAATTTATAACTAATAACAAAGCATTCTGAGAAAGAATTTTTTTTTTTTTTAATTGGGGTAGTTTATTAATCGTATACCTATTTGAAATTAACATGAGATTAATCTGATGTATGTCATCTTATGAAGAAACATTTACATGCTTTGCTAAAGAATTCTTGATCTTTTTATACATCTATGCTTTTTACAAATATTTGTATCTGTATGATGCTGTCATATGCAAAAATAAAGTTAAACTATATTTGTTGTGTTATTTTTTATGCTTTAATTTTAATAGTTAGGAATTAAGTAATTTAATCGTGAACTGGGGTTTTTTCTTGTAGTTGATACTGTACATTCCAAAATATGGAGAGAACTTGCACAAAACTCTTTATGTTTACAAGTATTTGTTTTTTTTATATATATATAATTCTCCTAAATTTCTCCTGTTGTTTATTTTTGATTTTTTTAACAATATTTTTTAGATGAGCACCATTGCCTAATTAATAGATACAGTCTCTTTCAATTATATTTTTTTATAAATCATGTAATATCTTCCTCAGAATTTTTTGATGGATATTGGTCTTCAGCAGATCAATGGTTTAAAGCTTTTTGAGAGAAAAAAAAGATTTGTTAAGTACCTTTGGAGGAAAAAAAAATAAATCAGGAGGTAAATGTTGAGGAAGTCTCTAGAAATGATTCTTTCTTCAGCATGATCAAGATTGGCCGAGATGTAAAGTGAATTGAATCTCTAGATTCTTGAAGTATGTTTGACTGACCCTTGTGTTTCAAAACATTTAATACATTGACTTCCAATCATTAAGATTGGATTGATAGATATTGACCTGAAATAGAAATAGATTGTACCCAAATGTCAACTCACATATCATAGGAAATATGATTTAAAAATAGTTATAAAAGATAATTATGGGATACCACAATTGTTTAAGCCTTTCATTAAAGATTTTTTTTTTCTATGCACCAGCGCATGATTGGCATTATGTGTAAATTTTTTCCCCAAATGCCACATTATGCATTGGTGCATGGCATGTCAAAAGTGAAACAAAACAAGTGACAGTATGAATTATTTTTAAGTAAATCTGTATTACAATCAAAGATACATATTACAAATGAATTTATTACATGAAAATTACAATGTTATTATTAAAAAAGATATATTTTAGGATGTTATTTGTATAATATATATCTTTGCTTTGTAGTTTCCATATGTAAGATCAATCCCACAAATACCAAGAGTTCCTCTTTTGTGGTGTCCTTCCAAGCATTGTTGTGGGAATGTTTCATCTCTTTGTGGTGAAAAAGTACTTCATAAGCATAATCATTAGTTTCAGTTACTATTTCTTCCAAAATACCGCCGGTAAAAAAATGCCTCAAGAAATCAATAGGATTGTTACCTGAAACACTCAGATTTTATGAAAGAAAATTGTTTCATTGATGTTGAATTGTTTTCCTAAATTAATTTTTCCGCCATAGCTGAATCATCCTTCGGACATGTCACCTTGTATATGATTTGATCATTATCAGAATCCAAAATATGGGCATCAGTGAGAGGAATGAATTCCTCATCACTGTAAATGTCATAACTAAAATCATTTGTGATCTCATCCGATAGTTCAGACAACAAATTTGCAATTTCATTATCCTTTAGTAGCTTTATTTTGAACTTTTCAATCTGTAAAATTCATATGGCAAGATTTTTTGCAATAAAAAATATTAATTTTGAAACCACGATTGTTTTTAGCTAGTTTTCAATCATCACTCCATTACCATTAGAAATACCTTGCATGCAATACCAAACAAATTGGAGAATGAACAATCGGAGAAGGATTTAACTGCGCCAGCACATGATTGGCTACTGAGACATCACCACAAATCACATGCCAGTGCATGATCAACTTTTTGGTGATAACACAATGTCATGTTGGCCCATGATAGGCAGTTAATGTGTTAATCAAATTCATTAGGCCCTAAAGGAAGCTTTCAAAACGGAAAATGATGCATATATGCTCTCTCTGAGAACAAGGGAAGCTTTATCTATATCTTAAGACTGGATAATTTTCACATATATATTGGTCAGGTATATATTTTTCCATAAAACTTAATTCCAAATCTTTGATTTTCAGATTCTGTAACCCTCCCACCACCACCACTCACACAAAATTAATTGTAACATAGATTATTCACATTTGAAATTTTACAGTGACTTTCAAACCACCATGTATTGTATTTGGAAAGATTATTTTTAATTCTAAAAGAATCTATAACCTAAATATTTCTTGAATTTTTGTGATTCTTAAGTTTATTTATACTACCCATACTCAAAAAATACTGTTCTAGATTATGTTCAGAATTTTGTCTGAATTAGATTTATGGATTGTGAAAAGAGATGAAGAAACAGAATCTGATCTTCGTATGTTAGTGGAAAACGCCCCCCCCCCCATTGATTACTGAGTTTATTGATAAATATTATGTACACAAAATTTTAAAAAATGAAAGAAAACTGTAATCTGCTTGCCAACAGTCCTTACACTTTGGATGTGACAAGAATTTTTCTAATGAATGGGAACTGTGATACTGTCCAGGGCCTTGGACATTGAATTTCATTAATGTCAACATTACTATTTGAATGCAGATTTTTGAAAGTAATTTTAGCTGGTTTTTCTCATATATTCTGAGCAATTATTTACATTTATATATGTATTTAAAATTTGATTGTTGGCCTTTTTTTTTTTTTTTATGGAATCTTTTCCATTCAAAATTCATTAGAAAAATAAGCAAAAGACAAGAATATTGTGCAGATGAAATTTTACATTCATAATTTCAAAAATATTACTGTTTACTTGGTAGTTCTATTTAATTTCTGCTTGTCAATATTACTGCAAATATGAAATGTATTTAGGCACTAATAACATAACTAAACATCCCTGTCCTAGAATGCTTGGAATCGTCTCTTTTAAATGCATGTAATTTGGTCTTGGAAATATTTATTTTTATTTTCCCCTGGATCATAGAATATTCAATTTTCATTTCATTCTATATATTTAAATTTTTGTCCAAATTCGTTAAATTTATTGATTATCTGCCCATCTGTACAAACATTTTGTGTATCTTTTCTTAAAAGAAATAATTCTGATCTAGTCAAGGTTATAATTTTTAATATTTTTATTGGAATAAAAAAGCATCTGATTCAACTCCATTTTTGATTAAATCGTTTTTATCAAAGTTTTCAATTTTCATATAATCCTTAGAATAGTTTTTTTTTTTTTTAATTTATTTACATTGCATGTGAATTTATCGATTTTTGATTTTTTTTTTGTATTTTTTTAAAAAAAAAAAAGTAGCTAAATCATCAAACACTGCAAATAAATGTTACATAATGCTCTCAAATTCTTGATAGACTCACAAATTCTTAGTTCTTTAAATTTATATTGATTTTCTAAACTAGAATTTCTTATTATATTGTTGAGTTATATTGTGAATCATTTTGAGAGCAAAGTGATATTTCATATTACTTAATTATAATTGGATAAATAGAACTATCACTTAAAATTGTCATTAGTATTTCTCACAATCAATGGTGTTTTGTTATGTATTTGTAAGAAGAGAAAGTTATGCTTATGGGATGTCCATGATGGTTCCTGTAGCTAATATATATAAAGGGTATAACGTACGTGATAAAAATTCACAGTACAGCTCGTTTAAAATGTTGATATATCATATAAAAATGTTTTTCTTTTCAGTAAAAATACAAATGCAGTTACTAAAATTCTTTAAATGAGGATTATAAACAAAAGAGATCCTTAACTTTACAAATTTTTTTTTCGTTTATTTAATTTTCAGCGGCTGACGAAAATGATTTGCTGTTTTTGATTCAATTTTGAATTGTCTATCTGAGAGTCCACAGACATGCTTTTTAGAAATCGGAGCTGAAAAAGAATTCCCCGATGGATTAGTTATTAGGCGCTTTTACTCCAATAATTGCTGGTTGCGATTCGCTATAGATGATTTCAAGTACGGGCATCATGACCCCGAGCACCTTAGTGATCTTTTTCTTTCCCATGGGGTTTACTGTCTTTGGTAAACACGGGTGACGCACTCCCGGGATACCCTAGCGATCCTTCTCTATTTTTGACCCTCCATCTTGTCAACCACTTTTTGTCTTTTTTTCAACTTCACGTCTAGACCACAGTTTAATCTTGTTTGGCGCAGCGTGGCCATATCTGGCTCTTGCGCCAATAAACTTTACATTCACTCACTCACTCGCTATAGATGATTTGTCGTCACTGATCTGGTTGGATGTGTTGCATAAAAAAAATAACCGTATTGAAATTTTCAGCAATTTATTTGTACATTAATTTTTGTTGTGCCGATCACATTTAAAAATAAAAATATTTCTAGCTGTACTTACACGAAATGCAAAATTAGAATTATTGACAATGTGCTAGTTGTATTTATAGAATCGTTATTTTTATTTTTCTTGTTATCTTCGTAATGACCTCCGTTTTCATGCGAATGTTTTGCAATTTCGAAATTTTTGTGTGAAATGAATTTTCCCTTGCCATTTCAAAACCACGCGACATAAAATTTATTGTTGGTTATCTGTAGCTAAGACATTGACAGTTATTGATCCCTGGTTATGTTCCGACTGGGGCTGATATAACACCAGCAATTATGAGAGGTTTGGTGCTGGTGTTATTAGGGTCTCTGGACTATGACTTCTGTAACAATAACTTTAAAATTTTGTATCGTTAAAAAATCAAACATATTACCAGACGTTCCTGAAATGTTCAGTGGCGTTTTAGCAGGTCTCTTTGTCGGGGTGTACACATGAAAATAGTTGATTACGTGTGTGCCATCATCATATGAGACGGAAGTTACGTATTCTCACGTTTTTTGCAGATAAGGGTTGAAGAATTTATGGTCTTTTCAATTCCTGTTCTCTGATTACGGGGAAATTGGTCACGTTAAATGAACGAATTGACTGAATTAATATAATTCGAAGCAATGAATACATTTAGAACGAACCTTTGCAAAGTTCATAAGGCTAAAAGTGATTAGTTTAGTTTAGTTTTTATTAACGTCGCAATAGAAGCAACACGAGGGCTATTGGCGACGGACCTCGTAATTTTGAACCACGGTCAAGTGACGAGGACGACACCTGAGCTCGCACCCCCCCTCCTAACATCCACACCACGCAAACGAGAGGACTTTGGGGCCCAAACAGATTTAACGTGCATCAGCCCCGACTACACGGCGGGTCTTTGGCGGCCAAGGATCGAACCCGCGACTGAACGAAAACCGCCGGTCGCTAAAGGCTAAAAGTGAATGAAACATGAAGACTTCTACAAGATGCTTCCAGACTGTTTAAAAAGAATTTGTATATGTTTGACTAAGTTTGTATCGGATTTGCTTCAAAATGACGCCATAGTTCAGTCAAGAGCTATTGGAATTATTTGATTAGATACTATTTAGTTTAAGATTATCATTGAACGTCTAAAGCATAAATTAATTAAATGGATCAGTCCTTAATATAAAAACCCTTAAGGAAGAACTAAACTCATTTTCCAATAGAATTCCTGTTGTTGTTGTTTCCGAGGAAAAGTTAACCTTAAAGAGAAGATTACATTGTAGACTCTTGTGAGGGGCCGCGGTAGCCTAGTGGTCAAGGTCGTGGACTAGCGGCCAGCAGTTTTCGTTCAATCGCGGATTCGATCCTTGGCCACCAAAGACCCACCGTGTAGCCAAGGCTGATGCACGTTAAATCTGTTCGGGGCCCAAAGTCCTCCCGTTGGCGTGGTGTTGAGGTTAGGAGAGGGGTGTGCGAGCTCATGTATCGTCCTCGTCACTTGAACGTGGTTCAAAATTACGAGGTCCGTCGGCAATAGCCCTAGTGTTGCTTCTAGTGCGACGTTAATAAAAACTAAACTAATCTTGAAGAATGCAAAAGACAACTTAATGTAAATAAGATATCTAATAAAAAATATGCAATCTTACATTGCATAATCGGTGTCTAAATGTAAATCCAGACTCGGCATTTCCGTTTTTTATTTCGAGATAAAATCGTTAATTTGCACGAACGAATAGCCGTTTTTCGTATTTACTGTCAAAATTCAACTGCCTCTCTTTTCGGCTGTCTTAGAGAGGAATGCTTTATAGAAAATTGGAAGAGACGCAGTTCATTTTAATTATTGATCCATATTGCAGGGACTCTCCCTCTTCTGAAAAGAAATGCGACTTCACAAGACGGAAAACCGACAGAGAAAGAAAAAAAAAGTACAAAATGACTTTATGAGGGGGGTGGGGAAACGAGCCACACAAAATATCGCTTTTTTTACTGACTACATGAGAAGTGATAAATATCAAACAAGCGGATTTTATTTATTTATTTTAAATGATGCTGTTAAATTTTACAATGCAATTATTTTAATGTCTTTATCTTGTCTTCGCTAAACTTTACGTTTATTAAATAAATAGACATAGTCATTTTCGACGAATACACGAGTATCAACTGGGGGAAGTTCTCCAAGTTATAATTTCTTTTAGCACACCTGTTTACGTATCGAAACGAAACGTAAGAAATTGATTTCGTTCGAAATCGTTGTAGGTAGCATAAACAGCATTAATGCGCATTTAGATTAATCTTGTGCTGTCAATTTTTTACAGTAGATATCTGAAATAGAAAATTTTAAATACAAAAAAAAGAAAGAAACCTTAAAGATTCGTAAAAGCAGATGAAGCATCAATTATTATTTATCGAGAATATAAGTACGAAGAATTACATAACTTACGCCAGTTATGTTATTGTTACATATAACTTATGATTCTAAACAGTTAAAGGTAAAATGTATGTATATAAATTTTTTCCCCTTGTTTGCTTGTGCTTATTACTCTATTAGATTTAAAAAAAAAAAAAAAAAAAGATTATTATATTTAAAACTTATTCTCTTTCTCTTAATATTCATAACATACAAGAATAGAAACCGTGGAGTCTCGGTATACAAATTTTTTTTTTTTTTTTAAAGTCACTCAAGGAGTTATTGTTTCAGATAACCCAAAAATTTCGTACATGACACTTTTCAAAAATCTATCTTGTTTTATTGCTTATATTTTTTATGCCTGTTTTCAACAGTAGCGAACTTAATTATCAAAAATACGTCATAATAAACTTCTGATTTTTTTTTATTGGATTGAAATAAAATGTATGCAATATACACTACTCAAAACAATTAAAGGATATTTTAAGTCTCGTATAAAATAACGGTATAAGCGAAATTTTTTTTTGCAGAAAATGGAAGAAGAGAGTCACAAATGTAAATTTTTCTCATTTTCAAACTTCGGAGAATGCAAATTTTGAGGCTGACGTCAAAAACGACGCTTTAGCGGCTGCGCATGAAATTTGCCTTTCAACTTAACGAAAGACAAAGCAGAAAAGAATGATCGACATTCAATAAGTGTGTTGTTTTGATGATTGCGATATCTCAACGAAGACATTTAACCGATTCAGAAGCCTGGAGAATTATTGGACGGTTAGAGGGGGGCCAAACACTAGCAGAAGCTACTGGAGTTGCACGAAGTGTGATTTCCAGAATCTGGAACAGTTTCTTGGAGCCTGGAAGTGCAGGCCGAAGACCAGGGTAAGGTCGGAGACGTGCAACAACGCCCAATGAAGATAGATATTTAACAATAACGGTTCGGAGACACCGAAATATGAATGCCACTCTTCTTCAGCAACACCTTCGCTCGGCTACTGGCACCACAATTTCGACTCAAACTGTCCGAAACCGGCTCCACGCTGTAGGACTGTATGCTCGCCGACCAATGGTATGTGTTACACTAAGAGCAAGGCACCGTAACGAGTGAGCAACCGAGCATGTGAACTGGAGGAAAAATGAATGGCGCGATGTTCTTTTCTCTGACGAGTCCCGTTTTTCTGTTCATCCTGTTGATAGGCGTATTTTTATCTGGAGGGATCGTGGCGCTAGAAACAATCCTGCGTTCGTGCTTGGAAGTTTCAGTTTTGGCGGAGTGGGGGTGATGGTCTATGCTGGCATCTACATTGATGGGCGCACCGATCTCTACATCATTTGAAATGGAACTCTGATCGGTCGCTGATATAGGGATGAGATCTTAAGACCTATTGTAGTCCTGTACGCTGCAGCAATTGGAGATGACTTCATCTTAATGGACAACTGCAAGCCACATCGTGCCAACTTAGTGGGTGATTTCCTTTTCGAGGAGTGAATCGTACGAATGGAATGGCCAGCATGTTCTCCGGACATGAATCCAATAGAACATGTTTGGGACATTCTAGGGCGACGATTTGCTGGCCGCCTACCACCCCCACGAACTCTCCAAAAACTGGAAAGAGCTCTTCTGGAGGAGTGGGATAGAATACCCCAGCTCCTTATAAATTGCCTCATTGACTCCATGCCTCAAAGGTGTTCAGCGTTGATGGCCGTCCAGGGATACATACCCCCTACTAAAAACTTTTTTCTTTCAAGTAAATACCCTTTTTTATTCGTTTTTTCTCGAATGCACAAATTGTGTTTTTTTCCTTTTGTGTCCAAATGCTAAGTAAAATGCATTTTTTTCTGCTAAACATGCTTTATTTGTTTTTCTTATATAGCCTACCACATCTGTCGATCATGTATCAATCATGTAAACAATTCCCCAGCCGCTTAATCCACCCAAAACCTTAATATCCTTTAATTGTTTTGAGCAGTGTATGTCTGATAAAAATTATATTCAATTTTCGAAAATATGTCGTAATAAATTTCTCTCATTTTTTTTATTCGATTGAAGTGAAACAAATATAAAAATTAAGTATTTTATTTGCTTATCGATTTATGTATTACCTCAAATCATATGTAAACTGGAATCAAAATATAACTGAAAATAAATAACATTATTCAGAATTTTAAACTGTGAGGCAGACCCTCCCCCTTTTATTTTTCTTTTGCCCCAAGAATTTCAAACTACGTCTTTTTAATTCAGCTTTATTCTTGGAATGTTTTGGGTCAAATGATTTTAATATTGATTTACTATTTTTGCCACCTAAGGGGCTATTGTTTTAGGTCGATCACTTTTAGCGTACCAGATTACTTTTCAATTTTTTATCGTTTGCATCAATTTTAACTACATTTCGCTTAAATGTATTCAATTTAATGATATTGTTTGCTTTAATTTTAATTACGTTTAGCTTAAATATATCCAATTTAATAATTTATCATTTGCTTTAATTTTAATGTCGGAAAAGTTTACTATTGTCTATTTCTCGATATTTCAGCGTTAAAATATTTAATTGAGTAATTTTGTAATAACTATAAAAAAAAAAAATACGCACCTTGAGAAGCTAAATCTGTTCTTCGCATAGAACTTTTTAATTTTTTTCTTAAAATCCAATACTGTATCTCACCATCTGCTTAACTCCGAAGGAGAATTTTAATACTCGTTTCGTAAGTGCGACACAAAAGGATATTTTAGACGGGTCAACACCTGCGCGTAGAGAACAAAGACCCTGACTTTGACGGTCACATGACACTTTTTTTTAAAAAAAAAAAAATTTCTCAAATTAATATCTATAAACATAATCAGCGGGAGGAGCGGTTTCGTAAATATCTTACCCTAAAACAACTGCGTATTAAACATTTTGCGTTGTTGTAAGCGTGAAGTGTTGTTATCGAATTTCATTAAGCATCATATTTTTTTTCAACTATTTGATATCTGGAATCGTCTACAAAAATTAGCACCTTTAATTTGGCAAATTTATTATTTAACTAAGAATTGGAATTTATGTGTTATATCCACATTTCTATGAGCTAAAAAGGGAATAAAAATCACATTTACTGTTCATTGATGAAAATACACTCTATAACAAAAAAAACAACGAAGCACTAAGAAGGAGTTGTCCGATGGAGACAACAATTGGCGGAGAGGAAAATTATGTAAAGAATAGAAAATTATTAAAATTTCAGAAAATTTGAATGATTTATTTCAGAATTACATAGTTACAAACTAACGAGCTCAATAAGGAGTTGACCCACCTCTAGCCTGGATGCAAGCTGCCACACGACGTGGCATTGAGTGATAAATCTCCCCGATGGTCTCCTGCGGAAAATGTTTGACAAGCTCATAGCAGCACGTATCGTATGGGGTCTGGCATTATCTTGCTGAAAAATAAGGTCAGAGTATTGCAAAAGGAACGGTAGCAGAACAGGTATCAGAATGTCGTCGACGTACCGCTGTGCTGTCAGTCTGCCTCTAATTACGACCAAAGGGATCCGGCTATCGAGGGAAATTGCACCCCAGACACATAACTCCTGGTTGAGGGCCTGTGTGGTGTGCAATAGTGAAAGCAGGATCGGCACGCTGCCCTGGGTGTATCTAGACACGTCTTCGATGATCGCCTGGACACAGTGTGATGCAGGATTCGTTGCTAATCCACTGTAAACTGGCTCGACACTGTGCAAGCGTGAGTGGCGTAGCGGTCAGTACAAGCATAGATTTCCTTTTATTAGCCTTCTGTGAATGGTCATGGTGGACAGTCGTGTGCGGGTCGCACGTCTGATGGTGGATAACGATGAATCAGGCGCTGTGACAGCTGATCTGCCAATCACTCTGTCCTCCCGATCTGCTGAGCCCCTAGGTCGACCGCTACCATCATGACGCTGAAATCGGCCACTGTTCACCCATTCTTGCTAGCATCATTTAATCGTGGCATCGCTTCGGCCTATATGACGAGTGATTCTCCGATTTGCCCAACCTGCCTCTTTCAATCCAATGATAAGACTTCTTTAAAACTCTGAGAGTTGCTCGTAATGAGCTCAATGACATCCCTAACATATGCATCATGTCCAGCTTTATAGCGCAAATAAATTGTTATCCTCTTTGATCATTTTCAGCATTATACTTTTATGAACAAAGCAAAACCTACAACAAAAATCGGCAGAAAAACACTCCACAAATCCAAACAACTTATTTAACCCTAAATTATCACCTAACATTTGCCAAAGTGCAATTTTATATGCATTTCTTTGAAATTGAATACCTTTGTCTAAAATTTGTTCAATTCTTTAATAAGTGGTTCAAAAATTGCCTTATACCCGTATTTTTCAACATCTAGGGAATAACGAGCATTTGCTAAGAAAATAGAACCCAAAGACAACTGCAGGTAGATCTTTAATTCTGAAATAGATAAATCTTAAGTTATGTATACCAGTATGTGATCTCTAGCGGATATACTAATTCAACATCATCTATATATAGCTTAATGATTATTGTATCCATGAATGTAAAAGTTGGATTCGAATAGTAATAAAATCCATCTTGGATACTACACAAAGCAGAGTCTCTAGCGTTTAAAAATGCTTATTTACATATTACTTAATTTTTTTTGTTTGTTTGTCTGCAGTAAAATTGAGTTAATTTCATACACATTGCTTTTACAGATCATATGAACTATCGTTTAAGATAACAAGTAATTCCGAATACTCCCCATGTCTACTGAATACACTAAATAGAAGTAACTTCAGTAATTTTAGTACAAAACTAGCTACTATGCCTTATTTTTTGAATTTACTATGCTTTAATTACAAAACTGAGAATTGAACTTTTACTCATAGATATATGCTTAACAGGTGGTTATATGCTACACGAAAGACATGCCAGTTGGCCAGTTTTGAAAACTAGCCAAACAAAACATATTTAAGTATAGCGAAGCAGTGAGTGATATTAATAACTAAAAAAGAGTGCATTTTTAATGACAAAAGACTAAATCCAAACAATTTTGAATTGTAAAATTTTTACTTTCAAAATGAAAAAAAAAAATAAATAAATAAACATTTTGAAAGTAATAAAACACAGAAAACTTGAACAGTCAGTCAAAGACATAGATATCAATGAATTTCATTCAGCTTGTAGCTGCCACCCAGTATCTTTCATTCTTCCCCTCCAAAACATAAAGGAATATCATAACTTTATAAAAAATTACTTACAAAGCCTTTACCGTCTGATCCTCTCAAAACTGGAAATGTATTCACAATGTATTTTGCTAAGTCAAGTTTATTTTTGATGGTAGGCCTACAGCCATAATTTTCTATATTTGTTTTTACTAACAGTCGATTAATATGATATATTTGCAGAATTTCGATGTTGAATGGATCTCCCTCTTCTAACTTAGCAAAAATATCGGGGAACTTTAATTTGATTATCTCCCTAATATTAATTTTTTTTTCTGGCCAGATGTAGATAAAGGAGAAGGTAGTGGAACAGGAGTAGAAGAGAAAAGTGATTCAGAATCATTTAAAGAAAGATCATGTACAATGTTACATTGGTTATTGCAGCTATTAGTATTAACACAAGAAACAATAGGAATCAGAAATATTAGGCAGAATGGGGAAGAATAGTAAAGGGGTCAACAGATGCGGTAGGAATAGCAATAGTGTTAGGAAAATGGACTTCAGTATAACAAAGAGGGGCATTAGAATCGGAGATAGGTTAAGAAAAAAATTAGTAGCTTGAATACAAGAATTGAGATATTATTTTAAATTTCAATCGAGGGCCTCAGCTTTAGGAATCAGAGACTTCAACGTCTCAGTATCTAATAAGACGAAACTTTCTTAATCAATGCCTTCATCTGTTAAAATAAATTAGGATTTATTTTAATAAATATATTTGGATTAAAAATAAAAATTTACCAACACATGTAAATAATAGGACAATTTGATGAAATCGTGAATAATAAATTCAGATATTTTTTCCTACAACAGTCTGTAGAAACAATAGTTGATCATCGTGACTTCTTTAAAAATTGACTGGAAATGAAAAACGGCCTGAAATGAAATGAGGAGCATTCTAATGCGTCTCCGAACGAGTTTTTCATTCAAAAGGGATGCTATAGCACAAAACTTTCCTCTTTGTGACTCCCCCTTACCATTTTTCAAAACTAATTTTTCACTCAAAATACATACAATAATGGATATACCTTTCTCCGTTTTTGCTCACAATTAAAAAAAAAATTCCGTTCACATTTACCACATACTCCATTTTCAAACTCTGGAAGGAAATATTAATATAATTTTTCACATAGTGATTAAAATAACTCTTGCCTGTTCTGTTCAATTTTTTTGCACAAAGAATTGTGCGTGATTAAACCCCCATTCAACTCAAGATTAGGGATTGCAATAGCAAAAATGTCGCAGGTGAAAGATATGAAACATGTTTATTGAGTAGAACATTGTACAATCCAATAGTTTTGAAAAACTTTCAACATTCCAATCTTGACAAAATGCGTGTTTTGAAAAAAAAAAAATTGGGGGGGGGGGGGGGGGGGACCAAGAGAGAGAGGACCACCATTCGTCGGCTCAATCCCCATTTTCTGAGTAAAGATCGTTCATTTTCCATGTTGTTATGTCCATTTTACGCAGTTTGTGTAGCAGTTCCTGGTCCATCTGATTGATTCGGTTCAGGTATCGGGCGAATCAGTAAGCCTTCTTCATATAGTATTTTGACATGTCTCCGTTCTCGAGCATGTCTTCGTGATGATACGGAGGGATGGCGTCATCACAAAAGGTGGTGGGCAAATGTTCTAACGACATGACCGGTTATCTATAGGATGCTTTGTTTCAGAGGGACGCTTTCCCTATCAAAGGGTGCACATTGCCCATCTCACGAATTCTTGGTGCCGAGACTAGAATCCAGACCATAATGAACCTGCAAGTGAACTTCACTCGGGTCGTTTACTGATAAGATTGTCGTGTAACCTGTCAAATAACTCCAGGTGAAAAGTTATTGCCATCGGTAACAATGTAGGGATCCTATTCCACATAGAAATGTCATGGGAGGTAAAAGCCGTGCGAATCTTGGGTACCAGAAGGAAACACAAGATTAAACAAAGGGATGAGAAACGGTCATGATAAACAGGAAAATTGAAATGATGGCTGGGGTATGGGTAAGGGTTACATGAACGAGTGATTCACTGGACATCTGGAATGAAAAGATTTTGAGTACTTTAGGAATTTGTGTAAACAGTATTTTGGCCCTTGTGGCCTCTAGTTTCTATCCTAAGGGTCCTAGATCCAAACCTTTGGTATCGTCGTTGAATTTTGCCATTATTTACGCTTACTTTGACATATCGCTCGAGACTGTAGGTCCCATTGGTGCCAAGGTATGGCTTCTGGTGCACCAGGGGGCGCCCCGATCGACCCCACAGGACCTCCCAGGAAAAACGTTTGGACCTGATCCGACCGTAATTTGCGAGATACGGGTTTTAGACTCGAATTTAATGCATTTTACTTACCCCACCATGCTGAACAAATTAAAAGTCCGCTAACATTACACCTATGGTAACAATAAGTCAATAAGGATGATGTAATGCAAACTTAAAGTCACGAAATGCAAACCGAAAGTGACGAAATACAAACCTAGACTAATGAAATACAAACCTAGACTAACGAAATACAAACCTAGACTAACTTGGTATAAATACAGCAGACGCTTTAGTTCACAGGACATTCTGGCTCTGACTGATGAAGAGAATTTACTTCTCCATCCATGCTCTCCTGCGGATGAATCAGCCAGCTCGGCTGCTTCAGTTCTTATGGTAAGAGGGGCATTTCTTAATTATTTAAGAAAATTTAATTTTAGCTGGATTCCCTTTAAATATCACCACCGGTGGTCTCTGAAGCTCATTTTCTCCTTTGCTGCCGAGGAAGATGGATTGTTGGTAATTCGCTCTTACTCTACTTTAGAAACCTAAAGGTGTCAACGAAAGAGCAGACTGATTGTTTGTTTTTTGCAAAAATTTTTCAAATCTCTTACCTTGTCTGAACGAGTTTTGTTCCATTTTTTTAGTTCTTATCAGAGAAAGAATCTGATTAAAAAAAGAGTCCGCCACCCATATTTTGTTCCTGGATGAATGCTTTTTCAAGACGCTATAATTCAGTTCAGAGTCCATTTTGGATCCATATTTTTTGGAGTGAGCCACGTTAATACATAGCAAGTCGACTATAGTAAACATGGATCCATGCGTACTGGTGCCTGCGTGTGTGTCTTGAAAAAGATTCTTGTATAACTGTGTGGACATCGACGAAGGCTCTTATTATAAAAGGATTTGAAAAAGTGTTTTGATATTATCAAGACATCCCTTCCTTTCAAAACGTTTGACGTTTTCATTTTAAGTTCTGTGGCATCGTGTGAATGGGAGGGTCCGGAAAGACGGAAATCTCATTGAGGGCTTGTTAGGAATGCTCTTTTTCATGGCGAACCAAAATGCAAGTTTTTTTTTTTTTTTTGAGAAAAGAGTCCCTCCCTTTAGATGTTTTTTTGCTTTCTGTTTCGTGTTTTTCTGGCATTGAGCCAATTATTCTCCGTCCCTTCTTCGTAATAGAGGTGCCGTTGGGGCAAGTCACATTCAAAGAAGCAGCCGATTGGAATCCCTGGCCGGACCAACTGGCTCTCGAACAAAGAGCACGTATTAAATATTGTTCTAATGTTCCTGATTACTGTGAGCGAAGAAGAAAATTCCTCGCACTTTTCAGGCAATGTACGCGTGTACAAAAACGAGGATTCAGTGGTGGAAAGTGACATGCAGGTGCTGGAATTTCCAACTATGCTCAGATCCTCTTACTTCCTTCAGGAAAAGGGTACGGTCTCCTGCCCCCCAGGGTTAAAATGTGAACCGCTGAGACAACTTGGGTGGCTTAGTGATTATCGGACTATTCTCTTTACGATAATGTTCTCTTAAAATTCAAAAATACATTAATGTTCACTCTCTGCCATATAAAATTGAAAATTTATTCTTCATGAACATGAATGAAGTACTAGCAGTATCCAGGACTACATTTTACTCTAAATGAATTAACTGAAAGGTACACAATTACTTAGGCATATAATCATGCTTAAAAAAGAGCATCAGATTGCATCCTAGACAATGAGTGGCTGTGAGAAGGAAGTTGTAAAACCAGAAAAAATTAGACAATAGTGAGCTGTGCACAGCCCTCATTGCACAAATCTCAAGTTAGAGACAGGAAATTCATGAGTGTCGTTGTTGATATATAAGTCAAGAGAAAAAAAAAAGATTTATTGAAGAAAAATAAATAGCATATTAAAATAAACTGCTATATTTATATTAGTGATGACAGTACATGGATATAATTTGGGAGCATTCTTTTTGCTGAAAGGATGTAGAGAGGTTGAATGCTATTCTTTGGTATTAGGCTAAATGCATATTTAATACACTCAATTTTAAACATGAATGAATTTTGATTTTTTTTCACTGTAAATATAAATAAACATAAAATAACTTTCCTTTTTACCATTATTATATAACTAAATAACAATTGCTCTTAATGTAAATACTTTTCTAAATAACAGGTATTTGATTTCAATCACAAAAATTAATCCAATGTTGTGATCAAAATGAAAGTTACTGTTGATCAAACAATGTAAATTGCACTAATTTTTTTAACCCTTGCCATTTTTAGTTCAATGTTCAGTTTCATACAATACATTTCAATTTATATTTTACAAACGATCAATGTTTCTCATGAACATTACAAACATATTAAGGCATTAATGATACATTTCAAATATTTAACAGGTCAATTGAAAAGTCCCCGACCTACCATAGAAAAACACATTTTTTTTGGCAAAATTAGTTTTTTTTTATTCAACATAATTCCCTTCAAGGGTGATACACTGATTATAGCGACCCTCCAACTTTTCGATACCATTTTTGTAGTACGATTTGTCCTTTGCTTCAAAATAGGCCTCTGTTTCGGCGATCACCTCTTCATTCGACGAACATTTCTTCCCAGCGAGCATTCTTTTGAGATCTGAGAACAGGAAATAGTTGCTGGATCTGGAGAATACGGTGGATGAGGAAGCAATTCGAAGCCCAATGCATGGATTTTTGCCATCGTTTTCACTGACTTGTGACACGGTGCATTGTCTTGGTGAAGCAGCACTTTCTTTTTCTTCAAATGCGGCCGTTTTTCGGCGATTTCGTCCTTCAAACGGTCCAATAACGCTATGTAATAGTCTCTGTCGATGGTCCTTCCTCTTTCAAGGTAGTCAATGAAAATTATTCCATGCGCAGCCCAAAATACAGACGCCATAACCTTGCCAGCCGACTGCTGCGTTTTCCCACGCTTTGGAGCGGGTTCATCGTGTGCAGTCCACTCGGATGACTGTCGATTGGACTTCGGAGTGAAATGATGGAGCCATGTTTCATCCATTGTCACATATCGACGCAAAAACTCGGGTTTATTAAGCTTGATCATCTTCAAACACTGCTCCGAATCATCAACTCGTCGTTATTTTTGTTCAAAAGTGAGCTCGCGCGACACCCACTTTGCACAGAGCATTCTCATACCAAAATATTCGTGAATGATATGATGAACACGTTCAGTTGATATCTTTAGAGTGTCTGCTATTTCATTCAATTTCAATTTACGGTCATTCAAAATCATTTTGTGGATTTTTTTAATGCTTTCGTCGGTAACAACCTCTTTTGGGCGTCCACCGTCTTCGGTGCTCATTTCACCACGTCTAAACTTAGCATACCAATCCTTGATGGTTGATTTTCCTGGGGCAGTATCCGGAAACTCGGCATCAAGTCAAGTTTTTGCTTCAACTGTATTTTTTCCCTTCAAAAAGCAATATTTTATCAACATGCGAAATTCCTTTTTATCCATTTTTTTCACAAAAGTTGCTTCACTCAAAATGCTATAATTCACAAACTAATGATCCGACAGCTGTCAAATTTATACGCGCATCTTTTGAGGGTTAGGGCTAACTAAAAAAACATATGGATTTAATTCTAGTAGCGCCATCTATGTATCAGGCCGGGGACTTTTCAATTGACCTGTTAATGCTCCAGTTTGAACCTATTCTTAACCCACTAGCTCACAAAGCTGATCGCATATATATCAAGTCGATTGCATTTTAGATTATGAAAGGGTCTAAAGGACCTTTAGCTTCTTAGTGTTTCTATCTTTTTGTCATTAGAAGGTGACCTGTTATAGACCATTGAAAAGCTGAGAATTAAATCTATTGAATGATGTATAACAGAGAAAATAGCCTTTTTTGTTCTTTATTTCATTTAAATATTGAATAGTATTTAACACATTAGATTTATCTCAAGCGATTGCACGTATAAGAATTCTTTTTTATTTCTACAACTAAGGAGTTATAAAAATGGCACAGAGTATAAAGTATTTGTCTGAAAACGAGATTAGATTTTCTAAGTTTCAACATATTTTTTTCTTTTTTCAACAAGGAATATTATGAATTGGCAATTTGCTGCATTTTTTTATTTAGATTAATTCTTAAGAATGTACCTGATAATTCATGAATCGTTAAATATGGCAAAACATCCAATTTCTCTGTTTTTTATAGATCAATAATTGCCTTCTAAAAAAGAGCATTGAACAGCCATTATTTTCTTTACTAGTTTTCAATTAAACTTAAAAATATCCTTTAAAAAAAACGTGGTGTCTAAAGTAGTTACATTTTTTCAATAAGAGAGTACCAATCTGTTATACATACTGTACTTTTTACACTGCACAAAATAAATCTTATATTTAAGGTAAAGTACAACCTAAATTAGAAAAGTTCATTAATACAAAATGATTTTTGGTACTTGGAAGAGTACTTGATGACACATACATGAAATTATTGAGAAATGATTTTCCATTTTTCTAAAGTTCAGAATTCAAGTTTAACAGCTGAGAAAATTATTTCAAATGATTTATTTACAGCATTTACTTTAATCAATAAATATGTAAAAAAATATTCACTAAAATTTTAAAAATGCCATTCTGCTCAGATTAATATAATTTAAGGAAGAAAAAAAATTCAACCAACATGATTTTTCCTCAATGTACATATATAATAATTCTGCAGTGTTAAATTCATTTTAGGTTTTTTTTTAAGAAATTTGAAAGAATATAAATTCCATTATATAGGGTAAATTTTTACTTTGATTAAAATATAATCATTTGCAGTAATATTTCTCAAATATTTTTAAAACAACACATATTTTCTCAATAATATTTAATAAATTTTTTAAACTTCTCTTACTAGAGAAATTTTCAGTATACAACAGCAATTTAAGAATTTCACAGAAATGTCATTACTAAAATAATTTTTATTTTTTGTATTTCAACAAATATTTTCCAATTCATTACATATAGGAAACTTATAGACCACACATGTTTAAAGTATTTAGCTTGGTACAAGTACATATGCCTCATTATAGTTTCATAATTAATACAGAAATTACAAAAACAGGAAGATTAAATTTTTTCTCCTTTTGATACAAGTTATGATGCAAAATAATGCACTTTAGAAAATCTTTGTAATAAAAGATGTATCTCTTAATATAAGGAGGAAATCTGCACTTGAGGATCTTTAAATTTACATACAGAAGAAAAAATCAGTCAAAAATTTATGCATACATCTCCACTTTAATAGTGGTTCCTTGCTATACAATGATAATCTGTTTTAAGATAATCATGAATAATTGAAACCATATTAATGGTATACACTATTTCCCATAAGTTAAATAATAATAAACAATTATTTTTTCATGCTTCCATCTTGAATAACAGTTCCCTACGTTGATTAACCTATTAATATAAAGATTATTTAAATAACTTGACAACTACTAAATGGCACAGAGGAAATTTGAATATTAAAAATGACTGCATTGTTATTCAAGAAGTCTAATATAAGTATTCATTAATCAAGGAACCACTGTATAACAAAATATGATAAACAAATGTGTAGAGCATATTGACCTCAAATGTCATAGTGTACTAATGAGGTTTATGACACTACATATTGCTCAGAAATCTGAAGAATACATATATATTTCACATGTAATATATATATGTATTTTTATTATATATAATAAAAATACATATATATTTCACTATTCTAACATAAATTTTGTTTCCATTGAGATTCCCTTGTCAATATTTTCATTGAGATTCCCTTGAGACTTTAAATAATTATACTAATGTGTCCAATATTGATTCCTATTAGACATTGTTTTGAGAGAAATTTCACCAGCATAAGGCTTTTGTTTGCATGAATAAACTAATGTTTCTTTAAGTTCCCACTTAATGAGAAAGTGTATTTATAAATAAGACTTTTCCTTCACATGAATATGCGAAAGTTTCCTTACGTTCTCATGTAGCAAGAAATCTGCCCTTTTTACACATCATAAGCATGTTTCTGTATTGTAAGAGTAAGCATATTAATCTACTGATTTTGAGAAAAAGCTTCTTTCAAATTTCACAAGAATAAGATATTCTTTCTTATTAATCCACAAATGTTTCTTTAAACCACTATTTTGATACAGTCTTATAAAATACATACAAACATAAATCTTTTTGGTAAAATGAATATTTACATGACCCTTAAAGTAACCACTTATTCACAAAGCTATCTTAGAAATTTAAAAAATATATGGCTTTACTTCTTGTGGGGATATGCAAATGTCTTTTTAATTCCACACATTATTTTTTTAGCAAGAAAACATTTTTACAAACCATAAGGCATTTTCCCGACCTGAATACAAATATGTATTTTTCAATCACTTATTACATAAGAAAGCCTATTTAAAAAAAGCTTCTTCCAAAATTCACATACATAAGTTTATTCCTCAGTATGGACACAGCAATTCTTCAATCAACCTCTATGAAAAAATGCTTTCTTATAAAATGAGAATTTTGGTGTGCATGTGGAAAGGAGATATATATAAATTTCATTTGCCAAAAGGCCATTTTACATATTTCATAAGCATAATGCTTTTCATTGACATAAAAAAAGCAAAGGCATTTTTAACTTCCTGTTTTTTGAGAAAATTTTGTTATAATTTTACAATCATAAGGCTTTTCTATCATATGAATGTGCATAAGTATGTTTAACCTCCATGTTTCTGAGAAAGCCTTCTTGCATATTTCACAAACACTAGATATTTCTTTTGTATGAATACCAAAAGGTTTCTTTGACAGCACACAGTGCTGGCCATCTGAGAGGTGTGGTAGATGCTATGCACTGGGACCCCAACATGATCTGGAATTGAAATAATGTACTCTTGCCCTTGAAAACATAGCGATATTCCTATCGTTGTCAGTAACATGTAGTTTGTTTTACTCTAAATATTACTATAGATCTATGAATTTTGACAATCTACTCTCAAACTAATTCTTGAAGATGTGATGGGTTACTTTTTGTTATTTGATTAGGGGAAGTCTCTAGTATATATGCACACCTAAACTGAACTTTTAAGTCAAGCATATCTGCAAAATGCATAAAAGCACTTGTCCATTGAAAAAGAAATTGCAAATTTTTAAAAAAAATTTCTGAATAATTAACATATAAGCAAAAAAAAAAATAAATAAATAACACATTAAATAAACAAACATAAGTAACAAATCTTCATGTTTGTAATTTTTTTTTTACCTTACAAAACATTTTGGGTCCAAATGTTTCTTGTATCCAACCCCCTTTATAGAGAACACCAACTCTGATGGCACATTTACTGATGAAGCCTTACAAATGATAAAAACATGAGGATTTTACTTCCTATGAATACATAAATGCATCTTTTAGTTCCTACTTTGAGTGAAAACCTTCTTACAAACTTCGGAAGTATAAGGCATTTATTTGTATGAATATGCAAATGACCCTTCAAGGGGGCATTATGTGAAAACACCATTAACCAATTTCACAAACATAAGGCTGTTCCTTTGTATGACTATGCAAATGTATTTTTAAGCTCCTCCTTTGTGAGAATGCCTTTTCACAAACATGAGGCTTTTATTTCGTATGAATAAGTAAATGTTTCTTTAAGGTACCACTTTGTGAGAAAGCCTTTTTACAAATTTCACAAACGTAAGGTTTTTCTTTTGTATGAGTACGCAAATGTCTCCTTAAGTTCCCCCTTCGCGAGAAAGCCCTTTTACAAATTTCACAAACATAAGGCTTTTCCTTTGTATGAATATGCAAATGATTATTTAACTCTCCCCTCAGCGAGAATGCCTTTTGACAAATTTCACAAGCATATGGTTTCTCATTTGTATGAATACGTAAATGTTGCTTCAAGCCCTCATTTTGTGAGAAAGCCTTTTTACAAATTTCACATATGTAAGGTTTTTCTTTTGTATGTACACGTAAATGTCTGTTTAAATCCGTCGTCCGGAAGAAAGCCTTTTGACAAATTTCACAAGCATGTGGTTTCTCATTTGTATGACAACACAAATGATATTTCAAGGATGAACCTTGAGAGAAAGCTTTATTACAAATTTCACAAACATAGGGCTTTTCTTTTGTGTGAATACGCAAATGTACTTTCAAGTTCTTCCTACGCAAGAAAGTCATTTTACAAATTTCACATACATAAGGCTTTTCATTTGTATGAATAAACAAATGTTTCTTTAAGTCCCCCCTCAGCAAGAATACTTCTTTACAAATTTCACAAACATAAGACTTTTCCTTTGTATGAATATCCACATGTCTCTTTAAGTCCCCCCTCTGCGAGAAAGCTCCATTACAAATTTCACAAACATAAGGTTTTTCCTTTGTATGAATACGCAAATGTGTCTTTAAGTTCCACTTATGTGAGAAAGCCTTTTGACAAAATTCACAAGCATATGGTTTCTCATTTGTATGAATACGCCAATGACATATTAAGGACGAACTTCGAGAGAAAGTCTTATTACAAATTTCACATTCATGAGGCCTTTCTTTTGTATGAATACGCAAATGATTTCTTAAGTTCCCACTTGATGAGAAAGCCTTTTGACAAATTTCGCAAACATAAGGTTTTTTCTCTGTATACATTTGGAAATCAATTCTGGATGTACTGTTCCGAGAAAAGGATTTTTGGCGATAGTCAGAAACCCAAGCCTTTTCTTTTGATGGTGTAGTGTAATTAATTTTTAAAATTAAGAGATGATAAAGAAATTTACTGGCAATATGACACAGTGTCGATTATTGCAAATTTCAAATTAGTAGAATATTCTTTGTCCATGAATTAGTCCAGCATGTGTTAAACTATACATATATTTCCCACATTGCAATCTTTTTCCTGAAAGAATCAGTAAATCTTTATGCAAGCACAACAATAATGAAAATGACTTTTTGTAAGATACACCATGAATTTCTTTTCCTTTCTTAATTTGTGATTGCCATCTGTCCTATTTTGCTGCATTCATTTTACTTTGGGACGATTAATCCTTGAGTGTTTTTTTAAAAATAGATTTTTAGTTTTGAACGCCTGAAGCAAATATCACACATTCATTCAAGAGAGAAAACCAGTCAATTCTTTTAAGTCAGCGGTAAGTACAAGTAAGTTGCGTTCACTTGATTTAAGATGCATATGATTGCTTTGTTTTTGTGGAATATAGAGTAAAAATGGCTTTAAATGCTTTTCATTCAACAGATATTAAAGTATTTCTACTTCAGCAGCTACTGCTTTGTCTAAAAGTTCTTAGAACGTAAGTTTTATGGTAATGATTGAGCTTCCAAACTTTACAGAAGTATTGTTAAAGATAAGCGATTAATTGATTGATTGATAGTTTTGTGGGATATAAAGCAACAAAAACTATTATCCCCTTTTTCATACATTCTTTTAATTCAAAATTACTCCTCGCATATGCACAAATATTAGTGAACCAAGTTTTTTATTATCTTGAAGCCCATACCTATTTTAGTTTCTCCCCCTTCCTCACCTCTCCCTCTGAAATAGCTACCATAATAAAAAAATTAAACTAAGAAAAAGTCCCCCGGTGTGGATGGTATTCACAACCAGGCCTTTAAGTTCTTTTCCCCCAACGGACTTACTCATCTCTCAAAATTTTTTAATAAATGTCTCATGATGCGTATTTTCCACAAAAAAGGAAACGTGTTACTATTATTCTCTTCCCCAAACCCGGCCAAAACTATTCCATTCCATCTAGCTATCGACCTATCAGTCAACCAAATTCTATTTCAATAATCTTTAAAAGAATACCGACTCATGTTTCCACTACTAATATTTTTCCAGATTCACAATACGGCTTCCGTACTAACCAAAGCACTGTCCATTGATTGGTACGGGTTGTGGAAACCATTAGTAAAGGATTTAATTCCAAACAAGTCTCTGGGGGTATCTTCCTCGACATACAAAAGGCTTTCCACGGCATCTGTCATTCTTACCCCTGACTCCGCACAGTGTGGTTGTTTCAGTTGCTCTTATCTAGAACTTAACTTTCGACGGTAATCTTGAACCTTTCGACCTGCAGAGTTCGATGGCAGACGGCCCGGCCAATTTACACGCGTTGTGAACCAACTGCAATCTATTCCCATCGACTCTTGTAAGGACTTTTTCATGCAAGTTTTTTCTTGCATCTGCTTGTGACTTTCCGTGATATAACGTCTAGTGAATATTTAGACTGTTTTTTATCTTGAACTTTCATATGCTAACCACCTTTGGTGGGTTAGCTTGCTAATGGGCGCTGTTGCGAATGCAATACCAAAGTGAGTTATGCGAGTGTCGGCGCCACGAGTCATGTTTCAGACGAACTTTCGGCGTCAGAGGCGAGCAACAGCGGATGTACTTTTTTTTTTTTTATTTTTATTACGTATATGTTTTTTAGAATAAATGTTGATTTTGAAGTGAAAGGACGTGTCGTCTTTATTTCTCCAATACACCACGCATCGGGTAGATGCAGCATGCATTTTATGAAATGAATTTGATTTGAATTGTGTTCTTAACATTGGTACCCTTGGCGGGACGGTGTATTGGATTTTGATAATAAGCTATTTAGAGCTTTGAAGAATTATTTTTTTTAACTGAATCGAAACTGTGAACAATTGAAAATTTCGATATGGAGTTGGATACTTTAAAATTGAAAAGGAAAGCACTCCGAGCTGCTTTTACTCTATGTGACAACAAAGTTGAAGCGTAATTATCGAAAGAAGCGAGTGAGTCTATTTCGTTGTCGGTTTTGAAAGTGCAGATAACAGACAAATTCCAACGCCTTGATGAATGTCAATCTGCAATAGTTGAATTGATGTTGATGCAGGAAGATGGCAAAAGACTATTTGTGAAAGATTTGGAAGAATCGGAAGTATACAGAGACAGATATTTGGAACTTTGTACCCAAATTGAAACCCGAGTGCAACCTGTTGTTGAACCTGTAAGAAAATTTAAATTGCCAACCATTGAACTGAAGAAATTTAACGGAGAACCAAGAGATTTTTTTGTCATTCTGGAGCCAGTTTAGAAAAATCCACGAAGATAACTCCATTGCCGATGAAGACAAATTTCAATATCTTCTGCAATCAGTAGAAACGAAATCAATAGCAAAACGATTGGTTCTAAGTTTTCCAGCTACTGCGGCGAACTACCCGAAAGTAATCGACCTATTGAAAGAACGTTTTGGTCGTGATGATTAACTCGTCCAGATATATGTGCGAGATATGTTAAATCTCGTAATGAAAAAGGCCCTTAAAGGACGAGTCAAGACCGACTTAACGACGCTTTATGACGAATTGGAGGAGAAACTACGAGCGTTAGAAAGCCTGGGACAAACTCAGGAGAAATTCGGAAATTTCCTTATTCCATTGGTAGAAAGTTGTCTCCCCGAGGATGTGTTACTCGCATGGGAACGAAGTAGAAATTAAGAATGGCCGGACACCAAAAATTCTCGTTTCTTGGAACATTTAATGAACTTTCTACGAAAAGCAGTGCAAGGTGAAGAGATGGTGTTGCTTGCACGAAGTGGGTTTACTCCAAAAGAACCCTATTATAATATGAAAAAGGATACTCCTCTTGTTAATAAGGTAAATCGTGATCTTGCTACTGCCTCTGCTCTCGTTGCCTTGATTCAGGTAAGTGATTTAATAATTGTATTTTTTGTGAAAAGAGCCATCCTCGTGAAAAATGTTTGACTGCCAAGAAAATGACATTAGATGATAAACGAAAAGTTTTAATTAAGAAAGGTGCATGTTTTTCTTGTCTGAAAAGGGCTAATCATTTATGTAAATTCTGTAATTTTAAACATAAGTTAAATTATTCTCAGTGTAATAATAATGGTAATAATTCTCATTTTGAAATAATGTGTCCGAAACAAGAAGAGGAGATTATTTGTAAAGCAGAGAATTCCTTCTCTAACAGCAGTAGAAGTGAATGTGTGTTTTTACAAACACTTTGCGTGTTTTTTCGGTGTCTAGGTCAAGATAAGAGGGTTCGCGCGCTGTACGATTCCATTAGTCAAAGCAGTTACATCAGCGAAAAGCTAATAAATCTATTTAATCTATTTCCTGTTAGAAGTGAAACAATGATTCATGCACTGTTTGGGGGGGGGGGAGTAAACGAAACCGAAAGAACATAAAGTTTTTGTAATTGAGGTTAACGATATACATAGGACTTACTTGCAGTTTTGAAGTTCTTTCAGAACAAAAGATATGTGATTTAATTCCTAAAATAAATGATACGAAAATTTTGATTGATTTAAAGAAAAGAAAAATAACTTTGTCAGATTCCTTTTGTGATGCAACAGAAATCGAGCTTTTAATTGGCGCTGATGTAATCTGTAACTGTGTCTGCGCATGTTGGGAGAATTCCTTTGCATGAATTATGGGAACTTGAGGTTTTGGGGATATCTGACCCTACCGGAACAGATAAAATTGAAAATGATTTATCTGATTATAAAGAAAAAATGAAAATACTTCCTAGTGGGAAATACGAAGTTGAGCTTCCATGGAAATATGATTCTATGAATTTGCATGATAATATGGAACTGACTTGGAAGAGACATGAGAAAATGATTAATAAAATAAAGTGTGGTAATTATTTTGATGATTATAAGAAAGTATTCACAGAATGGGAAAAAAGAGGCATAGTTGAAAGAGTACCAAAATTCGAATTGAGTAATAACTGTCACTATTTACCACATAGGCCGGTGATTAAATTAAATAGCGAAACAACAAAGATTCGACAGGTATTTGACGCTTCTGCCTCTCAGAGAGGGAAACTCTCTTTAAATGAAGGTTTGTATAAAGGAATTAATTTATTAGAAATGATTCCCGATATTCTTGATCGTTTTAGAACTTTCCCAATCGGTATAAGTGCTGATATTGAAAAGGCATTCTTAATGCAGTCTGTTGCTCCTAAAGATAGAGATTTACTTAGATTTTTTCCCCCAGGATCAGAAGGGCAAGAAATTTATAGACATTGTCGTGTGTAGTTAGGAGTTTGCTCAAGCCCTTACCTACTGAATGCAGCTTTAATGCATCTTTTAGAAAATTGCCCTCCCGAATGTAATGAAATTATTCAAAAATTAAAAGAGTCTTTCTATGTTGATAACCTAGTATCTGGAGTTTTTAATGTTAATGAATTAGAGCAATTTATTGAACAGTCAAAAAATATTATGTCTAGAGGTTGCTTTAATTTGCGTGGATTTGAGAGCAATGTTGTTTATAAAAATGTTGACAAACATTCCGTTGCACTTCCGTTCTGGGAATAATATGGGATTTGGATAATGATACATTGAGTTGTTGTTTAAATTTAGAACCGGTGCTAGGTGAATTGAGAATAACAAAAAGATTGTACAACAGATTGTCTATTGTACAACAGATTTTTGATCCTATTGGATTATTAGCTCCAACAACATTGCTCCCGAAGCTATTACTACAAAATTTAGGAAAATGAAAATGTCTTGGGACTCTGAGTTACCTCCTAATATTATAAGTGAATTTTTGAAATGGTATAATGAATTTTTTGTATTAAAAGATGTTACTTTGTCTCTTTACATGTTTATAAATTCATGCTCTGAGCAGCATGTTTTTGTAGATGCGTACAAAGGGGCATACGCAGCGTGTGCCTTTGTCAGATCAATAATTGATGACGAAGTAAAGGTCGTTCTCGTTAAAACAAAAACTAGAGTTACTCCTCTCAAAACTCTCAGCATTCCACGTTTGGAGTTGATGGCGTGTAACATTGGTGCTAGACTGTTGAATTCTGTTATGAAAGCTCTTGATTTTGTGGAATTTAAAGTCACATTTTGGTCTGACTCCACTACAGCCCTTTGGTGGATAAAGGAGTCAGGAAATTGGTCAGTTTTCGTGACCAACAGAGTTAAGGAAATTCGAAATTTGACCAAACCTCAATCGTGGAAAAATATTCCTGGAAATATGAATATTTCAGATTTATTATCGCGTAGATGTTCTCCGCGAAAAATGCTTAATTCTAGATGGTGGGAGGGGCCCTCATGGCTAAGAGAGAATCCTGAGAATTGGCCGACTGGCGAAATTTGTAGTCAGCCTGCTGATGTCGATTTAGAGAGAAAAAGGACTAAGTTGGTGAATGTTGATCTGGCAAAAGACACACCTCTTTGGCTATTAAACAATATTTCTAATTATGATAAAATGATAAAAGTGTTTGCTTGGGTTTTAAGGTTTGTAAATAATAGCAGGAAATCTTGTGGTATATGTACAGATGTTGAACTTTCTTTTTCTGAAATTGAAATTTCAGAAAAATGTCTGATTAGAATAGCTCAAATGTGTTTTTTTGCCTGAGCCAAGGTTTTTAAATTTTGTCACATTCAAAGATGATAATGATATTTTAAGAGTGCAAACTAAGATAACTAACCGAGCTGATAAAAAGTCCTTTTTGTATCCTATACAATTGGCAGATAAATGTCAATTTACTAAATTATTGATCCATTCTATTCATGTAAAAAATAATCATGCTGGAACTCAAATGATGCAAACTCTAATCAGAGAAAACTTTTGGATAATTAAGGCCAGAAAAAATATTAAAAATGTATTGTACAATTATGTGACATGTAAGCGGTTTAAAGCTAGAGCCATGAACAGTGAACCAACACCTTTGCCACCAGACCGCGTGTCAGATTACGTAGCTTTTGAAATTTTGGGATTGGACATGGCGGGGCCTTTAATTCTAAAGATGATTAGAAGGTTTGGATTGCACTATTTACTTGCGCTGTCTTCCCGCGCCACACATCTTGAATTGGCTAATTCTTTAAGTACAGATGCCTTTTTGTTGGCTCTTCAATGGTTCATTGCCAGACGTGGAAGACCTTCCACCATTTACTGTGATAACGGAACAAATTTTCGGGGAGCTTTTAATGCTTTCTCGAGTCTAAATTGGGACAGGATTACAAAAGAAGCTCCAATACGTACTTACATTTGTATTGCTCATTTGCCCAATTATATATATATATATAAATTTATATCTATATATATATGTGGAAATCAAACTTGACTTATCGCCCAGAACGCGGCCATAGAACATCTCACCACCAGAAAGCGCTGCTACTGTCTCGGCGACATGCCGCTAGGGGAAAGAAGACGTTTGCGAGGGAAGACGCTTGCGCGGAAAGACTCCATTACCAGGTGGAGTGGGAACACGGAATGTCTGAGATGCATCACCGCTAAAACTGTTTTACGAAATAAGTGCACGAAGCACAACCGTCTGACTGAAATGAACTGTCTTCGTATATCTGTATTGTGAACATTACTTACCCCTGTTCTCAATTAACTATATGCAAGTGTCTGTACATATTAATCGCTGTAAATAAGAATAAATAACTTCGATTAAACCGAAGTATCAACATTGTGAATACCCGGACTTCACAAGTGGGAGCTCTACCTGGGATAAACAGCGATTAGTGCAGACCGTTTTTGTGTGTGTGAGGATAAAATTTTCTTAAAGGATTTGAAAAAAAGAAAAATAAATAGAAGGAACTTTTGAAAAAAAAAAAGAATTAAAAAGAACATTTCGGCAGTGGAAAGTCTCAAGTGATAACAAGGAACGGTATTGTGATTTCATCTAACCATTCATTTCGAAGGAGAAATTGTTTCCATCAGCTGCAACCGATCAGGTAGGAAAATACTTTTTTTTTTATAATTTCTAAAATGTATGCGTCAACAAGAAAAGAGGATCTTCTCCTCGTGGTTCAAGAATTGGACGAAGAAGTGCCATCAAATGTAAAAATTGTTGATTTAAAAAATATTATCGAAAATAGTGACTGTTTCAAGTCGGATCCAGAATTCGTAAAAAATTTAATTAAATCAGTGGTTGATGATAGTAAAGCTCGAACTGCTATTAATGATGAATCTGATCGGGAAAAATTTAAATTATTAAGGTTAGAAAAAGAAATCGAACTTGAGAAATTAAAACAATTAACTCAAAATGACTCTTCTTTACATGAATCGGCCAGTGCTCATGTCGAGTCATCACCTCCAAGTTTAGAGAATCTAATTAAATCTGTGAAAATATTAGCGACATCCGTTCCATCCAGAGCAGAAAACTTTCACCTTTTCTTTAAATCTCTAGAAAAAGCATTCATACATAAAAATGTTCCTGAAGAACTAAAATCTGAAATTCTACTTAATATTATAGGAGATAGGGCCAATAATGTTCTAATCTATATAAGTGATGATGAAATGAGAGATTACAACAAATTAAAAGATACGGTTTTAAAACAATATCAGCTAACGCCACAAGAATGTTTTAAATCATTTCGTTCCGCACATAGATCTCCGAATGAGTCGCATGTTCAGTTTTCATCCAGACTTTCGGCTATGTTTGAATATTATTGTAAATTTAGAGAAGTTTCAGAGTTTAAATCATTATGTGATTTGATTGTGTCAGATAAACTCTTTCAATCCCTGGATCGTGAAACATCTGCACATATTTGTGTAAGAGCAGGTGAAAAATGGCTAAACCTCCTTGATATGGGTCGAGAATGTGATCTGTATTTTGCGTCGAAAGGCAAATCACTCCGCGAGATTTCTTATAATTCCAAATTATCGATAGGATTCGAAAACAGGCGTTTATTAAATCAAGGTCAAAGAAGAATAACCGAAAAACCTTCAATAAATGGCCATGACAAATATTTATCCGGCAAATCGCGATGTTAAGTGTTTCATATGTAACAAATCTCATTTTGCCAAAAATTGTCCTCAAAGATTTAAATATACCCCTAGAATTAATCAATCCAGTGACCATGTTAATATGATAGAAAATGAAAATGATGATAATAATTTAATGTTAGGAATTGCAACAAATTCTTTAACTGATATCCCAAAAAATAAATTAAAATATGTTGATATTTTTGTAGATGGTTAAAAAATTAAGAGTTTTAGAAGATAGCGGTGCACAATGCATTGTATTAAAAAAGTCTTTCTTCGAAAATAAAAGTTCGATTGGTAATCTCACATTAATTTCGTGTTTCGGCGAAAGAGAAAAAAGCTGACGTTGCGTATTTTGATTTCGCTTTGCCAAGGTCATTGAATGTAATGAGGAGTAAAGCATCATTGATTGATCGTTTGCATGTGGATGGTTTAATTCCACCTACATTTTATTCTATGCTTTTGGAAGGTTCAAAGCGCATAAATAAAAATCCGAGCCGTCAAAACAGTTTCAAGGACAATTATCAGTGTTCGTTTGAGACAACTAAGTACGTGAAATATCCAAAACAAAACGGATGGGTTTGATTCTTTTCTAGTACACATTGGAGAATCGTTAGAAACAAAGGACTGTTTATATGATTTATCACACATTACAGACAATAAATTACGTTCGAATTTAAATTCGCTTATAAGTAATTATCTTCCAAATAAAGTAGAAACTGTTGATTTACAAATGAAAATAATTTTAACTGATGAAATACCCATTGCTCATTCACCGCGAAGATTAGCCTATTCAGAGCAATTAAAAGTCGATGAACAAATAAAAGACTGGTTGAGGGAAGGGATAATTCAACCACTTCTGAATATTCATCACAAATTGTGTTAGTTAAAAAGAAAGACGATTCACTCCGATTGTGCGTTGATTACCGCAGATTAAATAAAAAAAATGATTCGAGATAGGTTCCCTATTCCAGATATGGAAACGGTTCTAGAAACTCTAAGTACAAGTAAAGTTTTTTCAACAGTTGATTTAAAAAATGGCTTTTTCCACGTGTATATGCATCAAGACAGCAGAAAGTAAGCAGCTTTTGTAGTAAAAAATAATATTTACGAATTCCGAAAAGTGCCATTTGGTCTAACGAATTCCCCTGCAGTTTTTCAGCGATATGCTTTTCATGTATTTCGAGATCTGGTTAACGAAGGTATAGTTTCCATATATTTATATGACGTTGCGATTCCAGCGGCTGATGAAAAGGAAGGATTTGAACGTTTGAAACGTGTGTTTGAAACAGCATCCAGGTATGGTCTTGAATTAAACCTTAAAAAATGTCAGTTTCTCAAAAGAATAATAGAAATTTTAGGACATGTGGTTGAAAATGGTACGATTCGTCCTTCACCCACTAAAACCACGGTTGTGAAAAATTTCTCCGAGCCAAGAACTGTAAAACAAGTTCAAAGTTTTTTGGGTTTATGCGGGTTTTTCAGAAAGTACATTCCTCAATTCTCATTGATAGCGAAGCCACTGAGTGACCTCCTACGTGATTCAACTCCGTTTAAGTTTGGTCAAGATCAGAAGCTAGCATTCAATAAACTAAAAAACTGTTTGTCTCAGAATCCAGTGTTACAATTATACAGACAAGGAGCCAAATTAGAATTACATACTGATGCTTCAAAATATGGCCTTGATGCAATTTTATTTCAATATGATAGTCTGGGGAAAATGCACCCAATTCATTATCTGAGTAGAAAGACTAGTACACAAGAAGAGAAACTTTCTAGTTACGAATTAGAAATTTTAGCCATCATCGATAGCTTAAAAAAGTTTCGGCACTATCTATTGGGAACAAAATTTACAATTGTGACAGATTGTTCAGCATTTCAAAAGACGATGGACAAAAAGAACTTATCTACAAAAATCACGAGATGGGCTTTGTTACTAGAAGATTACGATTATGAAATTAAACATCGTCCTGGTAAGCAAATGTTGCATGTTGACGTTCTTAGTAGAAATCCTATAATGTCAATCGCAATCGATGAAGTGACTCAAAAAATTACAGCATTGCAATTGTCTGACGACTATATTAAATCTTTACTACTTCTAATTCAACAAGGAGAAAGCAGTGAATTCATCGTTAGAAATGGTGTTCTGTACAAAATTGAAAATGGCAAAGATTTGTTGGCCGTACCTGAATCAATGCAAGTAGAATTAGTTATAGGCGCACATACTCAGGGACATTTTGCTGCTAAAAAAACTGAGGATATTGTAAGGCGAGATTTTTATTTTCCGAACATTAAAAAGTGCATCGAGCGAGTAATTAATAATTGCGTTGAATGCATCCTAATAAATAGAAAACGTGGAAAATCTGAAGGATTTTTGCACCCTATACCAAAAGAAGATGTGCCTTTGAGTACTCTTCATATTGATTTTATAGGACCTCTTCCGTCGACAAACAACAGTTACAAATATGTTTTTACAGTGGTGGATGCTTTTACGAAATTTGTATGGTTTTACCCCGTGAAATCGACAACTACACAATCAGCTATAGAAAAATTAAAACTTCAACAAAGCACATTTTGAAATCCAGTAAGGATAATTTCTGACCGAGATCCAGCTTTTACATCGAAAGAATTTACCGACTTTTGTGCTGAAGAAAATATTGAACACGTCACTATCACAGCTGGTCTACCAAGAGGAAATGGCCAGATAGAGAGAATCTACGCGATCTTGATTTTTGTTCTTGCTAAACTTACGATTGAAGACCACATGAAATGGTATAAACATGTTGCTGCTGTACAGAGAACCATAAACAGCACGGCAAACAAAAGCACAAGGAAATCCCCCTTTGACCTCTTGACTGGGGTGAAAATGAAGAACAAGGAAGATTCTAGAATATTGGAAATATTGAGAGATGGGCAAATAGATACCCTGATGGAAAAACGTCGTGAAGATAGGGAAGAAGCGAGAAAGAATATCCTGCGAATTCAAGAGGAAAACAGGAGGACATACGAAAAGAAAAGGAAGAAATCAATGAAATATCAAGTTGGTGATATTATCGCCATACAGAGGACCCAGTTTGGTGGAGGTCTGAAGCTGAGATCCAAATTTTATGGACCGTATAGAATAAAGACTGCTCATCCCCATAAAAGATACGAAGTGGAGAAGATTGGAAATCATGAGAGACCACAACGAACCACTACTGCCGCTGATCATATGAAGCCTTGGGCAATGGATTTCTAAGCCATTACCTGCAAACTACCTTTTTTGTATAATTTCTTTGCTTTCGTTTTGTTTATTTTTCAGGTACATGCAGATTCTTAGATTCCTGTCAAGGACGACAGCCGGGTCAGGATAGCCGGTTGTGGGAATCGAACTTGACTTATCGCCTAGAACGTCTCACCACCAGAGAGCGCTGCTGCTGTCTCGGCGACATGCCGCTAGGGGAAAGAAGACGTTTGCGCGGGAAGACGCCATTACGAGGTGGAGTGGGCACACGGAGTGTCTGAGATGCATCACCGCTAAAACTGTTTTACGAAATAAGTGCACGGAGCACAACCGTCTGACTGAAATGAACCGTCTTCGTATATCTGTATTGTGAACATTACTTACCCCTTTTCTCAATTAACTGTATGCAAGTGTCTGTACATATTAATCGCTGTAAATAAGAATAAATAACTTCGATTATATATATATAAACCGAAGTATCAACATTGTGAATACTCGGACTTAACATATATATATATATATATATGTGTGTAGGAGGTAACCGTCCACCTCCTGGTGCTTCGGTGTCTAGGAAATGATGTTCGGTGTCGGCATTTACTAGTTCAATGCTGAGGCTTCAAATTGTTTTACTTCGTTTATTAGAAAAAGAGATGAAGGAAAAATATCTACCAAGCTGTTATATACAAGTTGACATATTTTAAATATCTAGTTCCATCGGGAAAGATAGATGGCACTCCATTTTATCGCATATCGGCGATGGGCATTGGAACGCATGCTGGCGTTCGGAGTTCAGCTGCGTCAGGAGAAGGCGGAGAAGAGCAGAGGAGAAGAAAAGAATGAGAACTAAACGCTTCCAGGTTTAGTTCAGGAATAGGCGGCGCTGCGTGAGCTATCATAAGACACTGATTCGTGGTGCCATCTATCAAGTAATTGAGGAACTGGTTTTACAGTATATTTGAAAATACAGTTAATACTTTGATAATTAGTTGGAAAATCCTACACACACACACACACACACACACATATATATATATATATATATGAGCGAAATACCACTGACTGACTCATCACAAGATCTCAAATACTACACAACCGATTGACTTGAAATTTAGCATAGTTTCTCATTTTGCGTAGTAGACGCTCACTAAGAACGGATTTTACGGAACTCTTATACAAAATGTAATTTTCATGCGTTAATCTACTCTTATCCGTCGGTTATGTAATTTTGGCGACTTAATCGCCTAAAAATGATATGACCGACGCCAAACGGAATATATTTTTTTATATGTATACTGTGTATTGTAACCAATTAAGTTTACTTGGTGAGATTTGCTCGTGCGGAATGGAAAAATACCAAATAATTTTATATTGAAGCGCTGATGTAGGATTGGCAAGATTTTGGCGAAGGTTCTCTTTATGTGAAATTTCGTACATGTCGAAAATAGGAAACGTAAATATTTAGCGATAGAAATAAATGAATTTGGAATCCCACGGTTGGTGAAAGTGTAGTTTAGCTCCAAAACTTAGTGGGATTTTGAAAAATACTAAAACGGCAACTTCTTACGGAGTAGCACACACGCAAGACAATCTACGTTTACTGGAGGACCTCGCTACATGCATGACCGAACTCAAGAGGCTATGATATATGTAAAACGTTTTGGACGTCCCGACTTGCACGACTTTTTTTTAAAGGATTGCAGTCACTTGCAATCCTAAATGGTCAGAAATCAAAATGTCTTGAATCAAGAACAAAAATCTTATAATAGACACGATGTCATTACGAGGTTACTTCATTTGAAAGCTAAGCACATGATGAATATTCTGACAAAAGGTTGCATCTTTGGCAATACTAGGTGTAACATGTATGCAGTGGAATGAATTTGATCCATTTTATATATATATATATATATATATATATATACTAGCTGATACCCGCCCGCTTCGCTGGGCAGACGATAATATTATATTTTGGAACCTATACGTAAAATATCAAGAAATTTTTCAATTTTTAAATTTAATTATAATCTGAATGTAAAAATTTTAGAAATTGATTGTCTGTAATAATGGTTATCCATGACTTTCAAACATATGAGAAAAGTATTTAAGTGTTAATAATTCATCAGTGAAAATGTAATTTAGTCCGTAAATCTGTCGTTGAACAGAATTCCGCATCACCGATGAGGTAGTGTGTAGTGCGATGTGTTCCCATTATTCTACATGGCGGATCCCC
>BMAW01028701.1:0-16836 GCA_019974015.1 Nephila pilipes | reverse complement strand
AAGCTTGTTTCATATTTCCTTCTTTTCGTTGTTCCCATGATTAGACCCACTATCTACTAGACTAGCAATCAAAACACATCGTCTTCACTACTGCTCCTCCTCTTCACTACTACTGCTTCTATCTCGGTCGGTGATATTTATACCTAACTTGGTGTGAAAATCTAAGTTTCGTCAAGGTTCTAGAAGGTTCCAGGCTATCTTGCTTGATATTGGTCCTAGAGCTTCAATGATGAAATTTTCCAGAAATATCTATTTTTCGCCAAATCTTGCCAAGTGGTCGCCAAGAATTGCCCCAAAGTTCGCCAAATCACTAGAAATGCTTTATTTTAACATTGAATAAGCCTAAATTGTGAGATTCTTGCCCAAAATCTGAGTATTTCCAATCTGTCTGAGATATTTTAAGACAAATACAAGTAATATTTACAAATTTGTAACAATATATATATATATATATAATCTTGTTAAAGGAAATATCCATACGAAAAGTATGTAACTTAAGTTATTAATAAGCATTTCGTGAATCTGTGAAGAAACTGCATTATATGGAAAATAAACTGTACACCTATGAAATACCTATAAAAAGTTGCATACCTTTAAAGTTCATTAATGGGAGAGTAAGAAACTCTTATTTTATGTAAAGTTAACAAAAATGCAATAAGAGTAATTTAACATTATTAGAATATATTTTTGAAAACTTAAGTTCATTACTGGTGAAAGCATACATAAACACCTCGCATGTATTGACATTATGTTTTATATATGAGATAACAGTTTAAAAGAGCAAAAAAACGCTAATTATGTATAATTTGTTGGTATTGCCAGCTTTTTATGTAATACTTTTTAAATATCTTTCATCATTTTAATAATTATTAGATCATGCATAGATCTTATAAATGAAAAAATATATTATATAACGTGTGTTATTTCCTTCTAATTTCTGCTATGGTATTATCTTCAAAAAAGCAAAACTACGCAAGACGCAACTAAACGCTTTTAAAAAAGCACATTCATTAATTATTTCCTTTAAGTAGGAGTACAAAAAAAATTATTTTTCATTTTATTACGCAAAATCAAGAATTAATTAATCCCATACTTTTTCGTAACTATTTTGCTGCTATTGCGATAAAGCTAATAGCGTCGCTACAAAAAATATTAGTACATGAACGGCAAGAACTTTGTTTTTTTATCGATGCTTTTCTTTTTAATAAGCATATTTACCGAATGTCTATTAGCATATGATTAATTATTTCAGAATAATTTACAGAATTAAGAATGTTCATATATGACAAAAATAGTACTTTTGCATTTTTTCAATGTTATATATATATATATACTTTTATAAGCAATATTGTGAAAATTACGAATATAAGAAATGTAATAATCATAACAAGTAAAATATTTCTTCTCTAAACAATAAAGTTTATCTGATTCCCGCAACGGTTAGCTATTTTTCCAGGCACTTAATCTTCTTGAATTTTTTCGAATGAAAAATATTGAGAATTTTTTTATGTTATTTGGTAAATATCTAAAACAATTTTTCAAAATTAGTGTTTATTATGATTTCAGGCAAGAGTTATATTTAAACCTTTATTTTAGGGCAGAATTTAAAGATACATTTATGTATTTATTATATTATGTACGTATTATTATTAGAATACTTAAAAATGAAAAATATAAATGCAAATAAACATTAACGCATTACAAAATATATAGATAATCAAAGTAAATTTAAAATTACTTATTAGGAAAAATTTTGAAAATACAAAAAAAAAAATCAAAATTATTTAATATTAAAATTATAAATAAACTCACGGAAAAAATATGGAAAAAAATAAATATGAGAAACGAAATAATAATACAAAAACCTAATAATAAGAAGAGTTTATATAGAAAAATTACAAAAGATAATTGAAAACACAAATTCCATTAAATGGAATTAAAGCTATGAAATGCCGGCAACAGCTCTATTTATTCTGATTGCTTATGTATTTCCATAACGTATTAATGTGTATTTGCATTTCACTTTTAAAATGCAGTTCTGAAATAAGAGCTATACTTATGGTATATATTCATTAATAATTGTAAATTAAATACTTTTACTTTAAATTAAAAAATAAATTTTGGAGTTCGTCAGCCATTTATTATTAAATTAAATAAAAATGCTGGAATTTTATTTTTAAGGATGTCTCATAATCTATTTCCTCCTTTCTACTGTCTCTGCTTTCAAAATGTTCTCTAAAATAGTCGCTTCTAAAATTGCAATTTCTTTGTAAGAATTAGATTAAAAGAAAAAGTTTTAAGGCGTTATATTCTCATCTAATGGATCCTTTTAAAAAGTCGTTATTTTTAGTTGAAAAGAAGAAAAACCATAAAGAAACAAAATATATTAATTTGAATTTCAATAAAAAAAAATGCTGATTCTTATAACTTCTGCTGTAAAAAAATTTAAACGAATGTTAAACTCGTAACAAGTTTTGTTGAAAGTTGGAATCTGACGATTTTATACATTGATAATCGCTTTAGAAGAAAGTAAAATAATTTAATATTTCTTATTCCAAATATTCATTTTTTGCACTTTCTGTAAAGTGCTTGAAAATTCTCGTAATGCTTTCTTTTTTTTATATATTTTTCTATATTTTTCTTGTTTTGTAAAAGTTACTTGGAGGAAAATTCTAAACTCAGATGTTAGAAATTCTAATACTTATTTTCGAAAATTCATTGTTTGAATGTTGTAATAGTTAAATTATTTTTCATTTTAGACGAATATACAATGTAGGATTATTGTTTGCTGACAGGTGAATACCGGTCCTTTTCGAAATAATTCTTTGTTTAAGCTTAGTGAGATAAAAAAAAAATACATGCAGGAAGTTATACTTTTTGTTGTATTTTACTTTATGATAGCCGAAGTACCTGTTCTTCCCATTAATGAGATTTAAGAAATAATTCAACAATCCAGCGGGTAAACGTAAAAAAAGTTTAATGAAGGTCTACGTTCAATTACGTTTAATAGCATATCAAAATTTCCCCTTCTTGTTATCAATTATTTCCTTTCTTTTTAATTTCATTTTTTTGGAATTCAATTTCTGATTATTTTTAATTTGAATTTCTGATTTTATAACCATTTTTCAATATATTTTCTTGATACTGATAGTTTGGCCTTAAAATTTTAGAATAACCCTTTTTAACAGTATAATATGAAATATATTATATTCCATTTGTTCATCTTTTCAATAACATTTTCAGTTTTTAATTTCTTTCAAAGTGCATACGTTTTAATTCCTTCAGATTTTGGTTTATTTTTTTATCTACTTTCTTTTGAATTAAAATTTCTATGTTACATAAATTGCTTACGAACAAACCGTTTTTCATTTTTATCTTGATTTTTCAAGAAAAAAAGCGTATGAGCTTGTATAAAGGTATTCATATTACATGTTCATGTAAAAAAATGAGTAATTATAACTACATCTTTCCACAAAGCTGAAAGAACAAGTTAAATACCTTTTTGTAGCACGTATAATTAAACTTTTTTAAGCTTTCATTTCTTAATAATATATGTCTCGAACTTTCAAAACTAAATATGAGAAAGTTTATAATCTCTTAATCCAAAAGTTTTTTTTAATACTTCCTTGTTTTCTCTTAAAAAAGTCCACCATGTCATAAGTAATTTAAGAAAACATTTTTAAAAGCTGAAATGGAACTATTTATAGTGCCAACAACAATCTTTAATGATAACGGATTTTTTTTTTACTTAACAGTAAAATAGGCTTTTTTAAATTTGACTTCTCAAAGATATATCCAACTCATTTATTGAACATTCTAATTATTTTGTTGTTATATTAAGCTATTAATTGAAAACGAATTTACATAAATATAAATATTATTTATAAATGCTTATTTTATAAAAGGAAGAAAAATTATACAGATCGTAAAACCATATAATATACGAAAACATTCATCGCATATAAATTATATTTTTAAAAAAAAAATTATAAAGAATTTACTTGTGTATTTTTTATTTTAAGAAAATTAAAAATGCTATAGTACACTTTTCCCGTGATATAAAAAAAGTACTTAAAAAGTGTTTGTAAAATAAAATTTAATCAGTGCTTAAGTCTTTAACTATTAAAACATGTAACTGCTTGAATCCTCCTTTTTAATTAAAATAATTAATGAATTAAAGAATAAAAACCTCTTTTTAGTTAAAATTATTATGCATTTTTTGTTAAAATTTTTTAGTTTACATAAAACTTTTTAAAAGCTTAAAGCAGCTGAAAAAACTATTTTCACAGAACATTGTAGAACAATTTCATTATTATTTTTTTCAAAGAATTATCTTTTTCTATTTATTTACAAAAAGTATGAATACACTATGAGGTGTTTTTTAAATGTGGATTTAAAAATTCGGTTCCTTGAACTAAAAAAACAAAACAAAAAAAGGAGACATTCGCTTGTAAATTATTTTACTCTTTTTTCCCAACCCCCATTTTCTATTGATTATACAGTTTTGTTGTTGTAGCTATTGTTTCTGTCTTTTGAAACTATATTGGGCGTCAAAAGATATTGAAAATAATGTAAAATGTTCTATACTAGAAAAAGATTTTTACCTTCAAATTCCAGAATTCTTAAATAATTCTTATGGCACTGCGTAATATAGTTAAATTAATACGAATTATCTTTGGAGAGAGACATCAATACTCCAAAATGATCAGCCCAAATGTCTAACCTGTTTATTCAAATCTCGAAATAATTGATAGTAAAAATAAAGTAAGTATGGGGAGAAGTTTATTTTTACTCGTCACTAACAAATAATTCTAACAGTATCTATTTATCTTGCAGACACTAAGCAAGAGAATTCTATTTACTATATCTGAGTCAGGCAGTGGTGGATCCAGGGGGTGGGCAGGGGCACGTGTCTCCATCCCCGCTCTCGTCATTATTTCGCGCACAGACAAAATAATATTACTGAAAAGGAAATCCAAACCAAATTGTATTAACCAAAGTTAAAAGTATTTACACTCTATAGCAAAAAAAAAAAAAAAAAAAAAAAAAATGACGCACCAAGAAGGAGTTGTCCGATGTAGACAAAAATTGTCGGATATCATGTACAGAATAGAAATTGACCACAATTTCAGAAAACTTGAATGATTTATTTCAGAGTTCCATAGTTACAAAGTAACGAGCTCAATAAGGTGTTGATCCACCTCTAGTCTGGATGCAAGCTACCACTCGACGTGGCATATGGTGATAAAGCTCCCTGATGGTCTCCTGCGGTACTGCACCCCAAATCATAACTCCTGGTTGAAGGCCTGTACGCTGGCAGGGAGTCTCCAGTCACGTCTTCGATGATCGTCAGCACACAGTTGGAAGCGAGATTCGACTCTAAACACTATATGTCCCCAATCAGTACCATTCGAACCGATCAGGCCAAGCACCACTGTAATCTGGCTCGACAGTGTGCAGGTAGGAATGGCAGATGGCGTCGGTAAGATCGTATCAGCCGTCTGTGAATGGTCATGGTGGACACTCGTGGGCGAGTCGCACATCTGATGGTTAATAACAATGAATCAGGCGCTGTGACCACTCATCTGACAATAAAGAAAAAGTAGAAGAATATTTGTAGGAAGTAGAAATCATTATGGTGGCTGCAGTGAACTAGTGGTTATAGTGGCGGACATAGGCCGGCGGTTTTCGTTGAATCGTGGATTCGAACCTTGATGCCACAAAAAGACTCTCCGGGTAGCTGAGACTGATTCAAGTTAAATCTGCCTTGATTTAAAGTCCTCTTGTTGACGTGGTGTGGAAGTTAGAAGGGGCAGGTACCAGGTCAGGTGTCATAAAAAAAGATAAAAAATGGTTGACAAGAAGATATGTCGAAGGATCGCCTGGGTATCTCGTCGCGTATTATACATTTTTATTAATAATAGTAAATTTCACGGGAAAGAAAACGATCAGTAGACTACTTGAGTGTCATGAGGCCCGAAACCACTTAAAGAAATTTAGTTCCTTAGTGGGGAGTGTAGAGATAGAAAACGATCAAATCATCCCATTCCTAAGACTTAACTATTAGGCAGGACTTGGACGATTAGAAAATTTAATTTTCATAAGTGAACAATACGAAGGGGTTCATTGGTTAAAAACATGGGGTACATTCTCAGTCAATGGAGGAAAAAAGTCAAATAACAAGAGACAACCGGATACATGGCTGCTATGTATTTCCGACTGAGCTCCCTTCAGGGACACAAATGTTTTAGGTAAGTACGGGTATTATGATTCTTAGACACTTTAGTGATATTTCCCCCCCCCCCGGGGATTTACTGTCCTTGGAAAACACTCGTGAAATGACCCAGCGATACCTTAGCAATCCTTCTCCATTTTCGAACCTTTATCTTGTAGAAAAACAAGTTAAGGGGTCGAAAGACAAGAGAAAGATAAAAGTTCGATCCTTTACCTTTCTCTCCTAATTCTCTACAGTATAGAACACGTGATCACGATAGCCTAGAGGTCATGGTCGCGGACCCGCGGCCCGGTGGTTTTCGTCGCGTTGTGGGTTCGAGCTTTGATGCTACTAAACACCCACCGTGTAGCCGGGACTAATGCATGTTTAACCAGTCGAGGTTCAAAGTCCTCCTATTGGCGTGGAGTAGAAGTGCCAGCTCAGATGTCCTCATCACTTGACCGATATTCCAAATTCGAGGTCCGTCGCCAATAATCGTCATGTTGCTTCTATTGCGACGTTTATAAGAACCAATCAAACAACCAGCCTCCATACATGTCCGACAAGTATAAAAAATATAATATCATACTCAGGATTCTTTCCGGAATAAAAGAAAGTTCCAAATACGTTGCAAAAAATATATAGATCTTAAAGAAGGATGAATCGGGAAATAATATTTGTGTAACTTTGGTAAGTAGTATTTGAGGGAAAAAAATCTTTTTAAAAGAGTCTCGTTTAAATTTGATCCGCCCTGATATTATAAAGCCATTGCAATATATTTTTCTTATAAATTTCGAAACCTCAGCTATCCTATTGAAACAAACTACTAGGCTTTAGCTACGCCCACGTAATCCTTTTCTCTTTGCCTCCCTCCCCATCACATTTTGCTTTAGCTTCCGTGCTATTTCCAGCACACAAATAGCAAAATAGATTCGGTTTGTATTCTGAAACAGAAACGAGTGTAAAAGAAAAACAATCTTCTTTCTCATCCTCATAGAATGGTACCTCGATCAGATTTCTTACTTTTTTTCGGAAATAGGTTCTTGGTCGTTTGAGGAAATCGAAATGAAAATGGCACGGCTTTAGTTTTGTTTCAGTGCGTAAGAAAATAAGATAAAATTCGTGTCCATCAGCTGAGCAAAAAAGAAGAAAATTAGCATATTTTTTTTTTGGCAAAAGAATCAAAAGTTTTAAGTTAAGGTACATACACATGGATAGGAATAAACACAAGTAAAATAATAACCTACAAACATTTTTAACAACTAAATATGTTAAACTTCAAAACTTCTTTTTTTGTTCATGTCTATATTTTCTTTAGCTGTCACTGTAACTGTTTGAAGAACGAAAGTAGTTTCCTTGTGAATGAAAAAAATGCAGAGGTGGATGGATACATATTTTTACAAAATATTTTATTGAATTAGAAAACTACACATGCAGTTGCCGAGACCGCTTGTGACCTTATAGTTTCAGATTCAATATTAAAAAAAGGATAATTGAAAAAAAGAGTGGAAAATATACATTAATAACCACTGATATTTAAATTTCCATCCTCCGAATTGTATTGAATCCAGTAATCATGTGGAAACTTCTGTGGAAGACGTTTAATTCAACACTAAGATTCTGTAACGGTTCTCGTCAACAGGGACAGAAGTTAAAACACTTTAATAACTTGCCCGAAAGGGAGCCCTTTTGGCTTAGTTTATAAGAGCAGTGCAAAAGCTACAAGAAAACACCACTTCCGCTGCTGAGTTTGTGTAGGTTACATTAAATTATAGGACACCCAGAGGAAAGTACTATTCACACTATTTTATGATAGTTAATCTAAATATTAAAAGTGATATTTACAATCAGGTGAAGTGCTTTTCGTACTTGTATTTGCCATGAAAATATGACATTTTTTTGGGTGCTAATCACCCACTAGAAGAAGTAGTACAATGCTCTCAGTCACAAGATTCTAGTCGAAATTTAGTAGATCTCTGAAGTTCCTTCTCTTCGAAAGTTTTGCATCGAATGGAATTAGCCATGCCTGTTCCAAAACCATGGGACATAATTGTTTCAACCTGAGAAATAATCAATTTACCTATGGGTCATTGAGAACCTTGACCAGGACAGGGAATGTAAATCTATAGCATCTGGTGTGGTGGTGCTTTTGGTTCCCTGGAGATCGGATCCTATAAGGCCAATGTTCATGAGAAACAGAAAACTTGGTGGACCATTCACGCCAGTCCAGGTTTCTTTAGTAGGGATTTTGTCCCGATGTAAGAGAGATTTGAAAAGTGTGGTAGTCACATACAGTATGCAGCTGCTGTCTTCAATAACGACAGTAAAAATTAAATGCATCACGCCAAGATCAATATTTCTTCTCCGCCACGCAGTAAAACAAGCTCCAATATGGAAAGAAACATATAGCCTCCGAAATCCTTTCAGAACCTATACAATCTGAAAATCGTTAAGGAATACAAAAATCACAAGCGTTTGGAGCGTTTTCAATTTGAAAAAAATGTAGATATGTGTTTGAAGTTTACTGATTCTCGAACGCATTTCTCCTTAACTACTTATAGAGCTGCTTCACTACGATGTTTGATATGAGAACCATGCCTTGTGAAAGAACCGTAATATATGCAAATTAACTTTATTGTATAAAAAGAAGTGAAGTGAATAAGAGTGAGAAAAATATATTGAGGAGAAAGAGGGCATATAATGAAAATCATAAGAACTCTATAGAGCAGAAGTTTTAAACTTATTTAATCCATGGACCTCATCTTGAACAGCATTTTTTATTTATTTATTTTTGCTGATATCCGTTTCAAAACAAATGTACGCAGAAATAGCATGGAGGGGATAAGCGCACAATGATTCCACCTAATCAGTGATCGAAAGAAATTCGGACACTAAAAAAAATTTTTTTTTGTACAATTTTATCAGTTATATGAAATATAAAAACATGAAAAAAATAAATTTCTAGACAAAAATACTAACAATTATGCAAATATTAAGTAATTTTTAAGCAATACGATATAAAAATATAAAAAAATACAGAAAAATTATTTATAAATTACAAAACTTAATAATAGAGGAAGAGGGGCTAATGCTCTATTTATTGCCTTAAGACTCACTTTTTAATTGTTCCACGCTTTTTGCCTTTTCATCGTTTTCTTAAACTATTTACAATAATTTTTTTATAATTTCGTGGACCCTGGTAATACCTAAGCAGAACCCTAGGAGTCCACAGACCACAGTTTCTGAATTTACGCTATGATGGATAAAGCAACAGTGCAAGAAGGCCAAGCGCAACTACTTGAATCGTTTTCTATAAGTTCGAAGTCTGCTTGAATCGGGTCCATTTTTTAATAGTCTACTGTCATAAAGTCTGCAAAATAAGTAGGATTTCTTATAATAATCAGTTGAACAGTGTTAATCGCTCTACACATATTTAAGGTTCCCATATACCGGCCATTTTAATATAGTGGACGTAATGTTAATCCTATGGAATCTATTCTGTTTTACTTATTTGAATGCAAAATAATGTATACGAAAGAGTAAAAAACAATGAAGCATGAACGTTTCTGCGGATTCGTCCTTTTCTTCCATTTCTTAGAAACATTTTTAGCCCTATTTTAATACTTTGCTGTGGGTGTTTCAGTCATTAAAAAAAGTATTCTAAAAGATTTTCAAAAATCAGTGGGAAAATGTAATTCTGCATAAAACTACATTATTTTTTTGCTCTTTCGGGTGCATCTTTTTCTGCAATCGAATGGATAAAGTAGTGAAGATTTGAGAACGATAGCAGATGTTCCATAGGATTAACACTACGTTCACGAAATCAAAATGGCCGGTAGACGGGAGCCATAATTCGAAGATTTGAATAAATTAGTTAAACATTTCAGACTGATCTCTATTGCACAACTATGTCTCTTGATCGAAAAATGAAGAGAATTCGATTTAAAGCATTGCAGGTACAGCATTAGCATTCATGCGAATTCGATCATGTCATGAGAACTAACTGAGCACTGGGAGATCATTGGATCCATTAGCATTAATGGGAAGTTGATCGTGTTATGAAAGCAAATTCAATGTATGGGATATCACTGGATGTTTCGCATTCAAAGTATTTATTTTACAGTACCAAAACGGCTTGTACTTATTTGTCACGTCCATCGCCAAAGGCGAGTCATACGCACGCAAAATGAAAGATAATCGAGGCTATAAAACTCAGGAATTTGTAAAAGCCATCTCTTTTTGCATCTTTCACTCTTTGTTATGTAAACAAAACAAGATACAGAAGGGAATGCTAGACAAATATAGATGTATTCGGAAGTGTGAGAAATAGCTGGTGTAAAAAATCCTTTAGTACATAACTAATTAACTCAAATAATTTTCCTAATTCCTGCGATGACTATTAGCAAATTTAGTATACAATAATAATACCAGTAAAAAAAAAAGAGTTTTTTGAACTTGGTTTTCTTTAAAACTTCACATCTTGCGTAACATAATTTATTTTATACCTTTTATACCTTAAGAGCAAAAGGGTTTAGTTTAGTTTTAGTTTTTATTAACGTCGCACTAGAAGCAACATACGAGCAAAAGGGAACGTTGAGTCAAATTGAAATTATTCAATAATTAGTTTTATTAATTTATTATTTTTTTGACGTTCGTTAAATTTATCTTCTAAAATTAATACGTGCAAATTTTTTTTGGTTCAATTAAGCATTGGATTTGGCAACCATTTGGCGACTTAGCTAGAAACTTGGCGTAAAATTTAATTCTTTAAATAATTAGTTTTAATTAATTAATTTTTATTAATTATAGTTACATTCTAGTATTGTGATCCAAACAATCGTGTATGGAAAATATCAACTCATTTGGGAAAAAGTCTTTTAAAGTTTGGTCCCAGGCAAAGTTGGAATGTGAGTTAAAGAAAACCCATTAAAAATAGCGAACCTTAAAACAATTATTTTATGCTACGAAAATCACTTCAACAAAGAAAATAATTTTGGACTATTTTATAACCACACAAGGCGTTTAAATTGCCCGATTTTTTTTCTAGAAGGCAATCTGAACTTGTTTGTCCAGAATTTGTTAAGAGTAATTTAAGATTCTGAGAGTGATTTCTTGTATGCTTTGCTCAATGTGGCGATTTTCAGATTTTCCATTTTTGTTGTTCGGGATTATTTCTATAAGCATTATTTTTTAAATATACTCACAGCAAAAATGTCCGGTAATGCTCAGATTACGGGAACGAGGTGGCCAAAGATTTGTTAAAATGATTCGATAGCCGAAAATATTCTTGACGCATGTCCATGGTTTCATTAGTTGTATGGAACATGTCACCATCTTCGTTGAGCCAAGAATCTTGTTCTTTTATCTGATCATTATCTGAATATTTTCGGTGGGGATATATAAAGAAAAAAGTGTATAATAACACCGAAGTTTTCTGAACATGTTGTTTTCTTTCAAACTTCTCATTTTGCTTAATATAATGTTTTTATAACCTTACATTTGAAAAGCAAAAGCGGACGTTGAGTCAAATTGAATTTGTTTCATAATTAGTTTTAATAATTTATTTTATTGTTTTGAAATTTATTAAATTTATCATCTAAAATGAATACACTAAATTTTTTTTGCTCAACTGAGCGTTATGTTAATCAAGTAAGCTACATGTAAATAAATCAAAGCAAACGATAAACTATTAAGCGACGGGTATGGCGAACATTTGGCGATTTGGCGAGAAACTTGGTGCAAAATTTAATTATTTAAAGAATTAGCTGAAATCAATTAATTTTTATTAATTGTAACTTATCATATTGTTACCTAAAACAATCGTGTATAGAAAATTTCAGTTCAATCGAGCGCTTTAAAATGAGAAAAAAAAAAGCTTTTAAAGATTTGAACCAGACAAAGTTACAATGTGAGTTAAAGAAAACCCATTAAAAATATTCCCAAAACAGGAGATGATTTGAAAATTGCCACGTTACTCAAAGAAGAAAAAAGTTGTGACGCTGGGCTATTCACGATTTTTTCTTCACTAATCTCAGAGACTTTATAATAGTTTGAATTGCAATAAATAACGATTTCTTCCCAACCAAAATGAAACGTGATTACGTAGATTAGATGAAGAGAAAAGTGAATGAATTGAATTTGAGAAAAATTATATATAAATGAAATTAAAATGAAGGGAGATAGTGGACAATGACTTGTTGATAGAGATTTATAAAATTGGATTGAATCACTTTAATTAGTTTTGCGGATTGAAATGAATTCTCTTTAAAGTATTATTATAAGAATTGGCTGCTTTTCCGAAGTGATTGAATCAAAACGAGTTATTTGGCAAGCTAAGATTTCATATTAAATCATAAACTCGGAATGTTGATTTAGTTGGAATTCGAGAGAGTGTGTGAGAGAGAGCGACCTTACCTATGCTTCAGTTATAAATAAAATAATTTATTTTGCCTTTTCTTAACTTTTCCATTGGAATCCAGCGGTTATTATCTATTTAATTGAAAGGAACAGTGATCGTTGAATTAAATAATGGAAAGCAGTCGTTATAAAATCCCTCCAAGGATCTTGAAACTGTTTCACAAAATATATACAAACGAATTCAGTTTTGACCACTATAAAGGGGCGGACATTTTAAACATTTCTTTTAAATGTAACAGGTCAATTGAAAAGTCCCCGGTCTACCATAGTAAAACACATTTTTTTGGTAAAATTAATTTTTTTTTTATTCAACATAATTCCCTTCAAGGGTGATACACTGATTATAGCGACCCTCCAACTTTTCGATACCATTTTTGTAGTACGATTTGTCTTTTGCTTCAAAATAGGCCTCAGTTTCGGCGATCACCTCTTCATTCGACGAAAATTTCTTCCCAGTGAGCATTCTTTTGAGATCTGAGAACAAGAAATAGTCACTGGGGGCCAGATCTGGAGAATACCGTGGATGAGGAAGCAATTCGAAGCCCGATTCATGGATTTTTGCCATCGTTTTCACTGACTTGTGACACGGTGATTTGTCTTGGTGAAGCAGAACTTTCTTTTTCTTCAAATGCGGCCGTTTTTCGGCGATTTCGTCCTTCAAACGGTCCAATAACGCTATGTAATAGTCGCTGTTGATGGTCCTTCCTTTTTCAAGGTAGTCAATGAAAATTATTCCATGCGCATCCCAAAATGCAGACGCCATAACCTTGCCAGCCGACTGTTGCGTTTTCCCACGGTTTGGAGCGGGTTCATCGCGTGCAGTCCACTCGGATGACTGTCGATTGGACTTCGGAGTGAAATGATGGAGCCATGTTTCCTCCATTGTCACATATCGACGCAAAAACTCGGGTATATTACGCTTGATCATCTTCAAACACTGCTCCGAATCATCAACTCGTCGTTGTTTTTGGTCAAAAGTGAGCTCTCCCGGCACCCACTTTGCACAGAGCTTTCTCATACCCAAATATACGTGAATGATATGATGTGAACGTTCAGTTGATATCTTTAAAGTGTTTGCTATTTCATTCGATTTCAATTTACGGTCATTCAAAATCATTTTGTGGATTTTTTTAATGTTTTCGTCGGTAACAACCTCTTTTGGGCGTCCACCGTCTTCGGTGCTCATTTCACCCCTTCTAAACTTAGCATACCAATCCTTGATGGTTGATTTTCCTGGGGCAGTGTCCGGAAACTCGGCATCAAGCCAAGTTTTTGCTTCAACTGTATTTCTTCCCTTCAAAAAGCAATATTTTATCAACACACGAAATTCCTTTTTATCCATTTTTTTTCACAATAACAAAATTTGCTTCACTCAAAATGCTATAATTCACAAGCTAATGATCCGACATCTGTCAAATTTATACACGCATCTTTTGAGGGTTAGATCTAACTAAACATATCGATTTAATTCTAGTAGCACCAGCTATGTGTCAGGCCGGGGACTTTTCAATTGCCCTGTTATATTTTTTCCAGCTTATATGAGAAGTGGTTTCAACATAAGCGTAAAATAATTTTTTTTTAAATTTCGTTGTTTTTGTGTAATAAATTTATGAATCGTCATAATGAGAACTCTTAAATCAGCCGGTAGTTTTTCATTATTATTTAACAAGTTGTTCAACTTATTTTGAATTCTTTCTAAGCCATTTGCAACTCTGGTAGTACTGTTTTTGACTGGTATATATTAAACACAATGAGAAAGCTTTCCTTCTTTATCGTTGAAAATCATCAAACATTTTCTTTCTTCCATGAAAACTTTCCCCAACGCTTCCTTTCTACATCATCGTTTTAAATCATTTATGGATGCGTTTACTGCAGTTCTATTCAATAAAAGTGTAGGTTCCATTTTCTTCGCCTACAAAATGGCTAAGTCGATTAGATTCTTTTTACCATTAAAAACAAATATACAAAGCAGTTTTTCTTCAGATCCATCAATGATATTAAGTGATTTTTAACTTCTGTTGAACTCGGGTTCAAAATGCACTTTTTTTTCGGGGAAATGTTTCCCGATGGTGAGAGGAAATTAGAACAGAATGGATTGAAACTTAAACGTATAAATGTTACCTTGCGAGAGAAAGTGAGAACACAAGAAATATTTTACAGATAGTTCTTCTAAGTATGTATTAATGTGTGTTAAATTCTGAATATGAATTTTATTTTTTGTTTTATGTAAATTAACGATAACAATTCTTAAAAAGCAATACGCAAAAAACGGAAGAATAAGCTTTTTGTCCTTAAATAATGCTAAGTTGTATATGTGAAATAACTATATAAGTTTATCTGTTGGTATGGAAGAATTTAAAGATTAAAGCATAGAACTTATGATCAAAAGTGAAGTATAAAATCAAAAGGATAAAAATAACTCAATTAAAGCAGCGAAGAAAAGTGTTTTCTATCTCCCTGTTATATCTACTTATTTTCAAATAAAGTTGCAGTTTGCAAAATGGTGAATGACAATTTTTTCTATATTTATCAAGTGGCCGTAGTAGCCTAGTGGTCAAGGCTTCGGATTCGTGGCCGGCGGTTTTCGTTCAGTAGCGGGCTCGACCCTTGGCTACCAAAGACCCGCCGTGTAGCCGGTTCTGATGCACGTTAAATCTGTCGGGGCTCAAAGTCCTCCCGTTGGTGTGAATGTTAGGAGAGGGGGGTGCCAGCTCAGGAGTCGTCCTCGTCACTTGACCGTGGTTCAAAATTACGAGGTCCGTCACCAATCGCCCTCGTGTTGCTTCTAGTGCGACTTTAATTAAAAATAAACTCTATATTTATCAATCTGTTCTAATTAAAATTGCTTATGTACCACTCTATAAAAATCTTGCCTATTCAATTAAGCGTTTTATTAGCATAATGTTATCAACATGACATTTATTTATCAACTTTAATTCGCCTTTTAAATTCGTACAGTTTTAATATTTTTATAGCAGATTTAAACGTGTTTATTTTTCATATCCTAATTTTAGTCAATAGTTTGGATTAAATTTAGAGAAATCGGATAGAATTTAATAAGCTATTTTTCTTTTGAGTTATAGGTATTGCAATTAATTTAGCCTGAACACGATCAGGCCCTCATAATTACATGTCAATTCGACCCCACCCTTAAAAAAGTATTTTTCTTTTCAGCAGCCATTTTACACCCCAGAATCCATCTCCAAATTTCGATACCCCCTCCCTCCTTTTCTTTGTGAAACTATTCCTTAATTGCAACTGAACATCTTTTGGAAGTATTTTATAGAAATAACCAGTACCATTCTGTAAAGTTTTAATATTTAGACTGTGGCTTAAAGCAGCTTTTAAATCTACAAGAAAGTTTAGTTCTTTTAATGGAAGAAATAATATATTTTATATATATATTTATTAGCCACCCAAGGGGCTATTGTTTTAGTCGGATCACTTTTTGACATACCAGTTCATTTTTCAATTTTTTATCGTTTCCTTCTTTTTTAATTACATTTAGCTGATATAATATTCAATATAATGATTCCTCGTTTGCTTTAATTTTAATATCGAAAAAGTTTACTATTGTCAATTTCTCGATATTTCATCTTTTACTTTAATTCTTATATATATAACTGAATAATTTAATAATAATTATAAAAAAAGCGCACCTTGGGTGGTCAAATCTGTTCTTTGCAAAATTTTACATAAAACTTTTTACACTTTTTAATATTCACTGAACAAGATAATTTCACTTTCACTTGTTGTGCATCACCTTTTTCATACGTCATCATTGCTACACTGATCTTGACCTTCAAAAATAGAGTGACTTTATTGAGGTTGTGTTTAGGATGGGAAGTTATAGGACCAATACACCATGAGCTCTTCGAGTTCAACGAAATACTCAATTCAACAGTGCACCTTCATCATAAATAGCCCCCTATTACGTAGATCATGAGAAATTTTATTAGATTAATTTATTTTCATTTAAATTCTCATTTTTCCAGAACGCTTTACACCCAAAATCCCATAGTACACACTGTACCACCTACCCTGGATAGGATTATTTCCTGTAGACCAGTAAGCAAACACACTCTCGCCTCAAAAGATGGGGCCGCGGTAGCCTAGTGGTCAAGGTCGTGGACTAGCGGCTGGCGGTTTTCGTTCAGTCGCGGGTTCGATCCTTGGCCGCCAAAGACCCGCCGTGTAGCCGGGGC
>BMAW01028696.1:86627-129449 GCA_019974015.1 Nephila pilipes | reverse complement strand
AAATTATCATAAGTAAACTCCGTAAACAATTATACCTATCACTATTCTTTTGGAAAACTTGACACTTACACAGCAGACGGAGGAAACTGACACTAATTGAATTTTATAACTTTTGTGAAAATTTCTTATGCATGTTGATCTTTAATCCGATACTTTATCCAATTTAATCAGATGGAGGGGAATCAAATGGATGGAAATTGGATTATCACAAGCAGGTACTATTTGACATCTTAATGTGTCTCGTGATGTGATTCAAAGAATTTGGGATAAATCAGAATCCGAAAATTCAGTATGAAGACCTGTTCTAGGTCACACATGAATTATCAGTGTCAGATGTGGACATGGAGGGAGAGAGAGTTTGCTTCATCTCTTGGTTGCCGACAACGTTGCCGTTAAATACAGGATCCGAAGACGAAAAGTTGTCCGGCTGCCTTTTGCAGAGCTTTTATCAACTGTACCAAAAGAGATATCCCAATTAAGCTAGTTTAACTTCTAGTCTTTAAACTTCTGCGCTGTTATTAAAGAGAGACGCTGCATAACCCCCTTCCAGTATCATCGTGATGATAAGGAGAGAAACATTTTGAATGATATTTATAGAGAAGGTCGCTTTTCCAGGAATTATTGCAATTGATATACATTCCTTCCCAGTTGAAAAAAGGTTAGGTTTTATTGACAGATTCCGTTTGACGTCATAGGTTGTGTTGAGATGAGTGGCAGGTTTCGTTGACACGTGCGCCCTACCCGAATTATCACTAGTAGTGATTTATTAGCTGTTGTCTCAGACACACAGATAGTAGTTTTTGGAACGGAGGCATAATCAACTAGTACTTCTAGGCTGCGTTGCCATCTAATATTGAAAGTCCTGGGTCACTACAACGGCGTCTGATGGTTTCAACTCCGTGGAGGAAGAGTTCAGTTGACCTTGGAATGCAGGCGCCGTATTGAACCCTAGTCTATTGTGTCTGAAGAAAAGTTGACCGACAGCTTTATGCTGCGCGCTTATTAACTAAACCAAAAGATACATACCTGTCGTGCTAGTTATTAAAGACTTTTTTAACTTCTGCTTTATTGGTGAAAAGAACACTGCATATTACAACTCCTACACAAAATCTCTTTCGATCTCTTTCGACCTGAAAGTGGACGAACACTGTTGTGCCTCAGGATATTTAAAATCATTGTATCGCAACAGGAGTGACAATATCTAGAACTACGGACAATCCCTTGCGTGTAAACTTCTTAACTCTTTCAGGGTCATATTTTTATATCGCATATTTAGCCCCCTCTCTCTAAAAATTTCTGTGAAATACTCTTCCCCCCCCATTTATCTTCAAATGGTGGCTTATAGTTTTATTTACCTAAATTAGATGGCACAAACGTGCAGAAAGATTATAAAAATAATTGCTTTGAATCTAATAAAAGTTCCTAACAAGTGGTTGTTTTATCTCTAATAGAAATGAATAGAAAATTTTAAATTTATCAACTACCCAATCTACATGTTTGAAACTTTATGTAAATAGTGCTAAATACTCAAAATAAAATATATAAAGTATTTGTTTCATACTTAAAACTAAGTGGTATAAAATTTATACCACCGCCCACTCAGAGGGTTAGAGAGCAACAGATGGAGAAACTGGAATTTTTGATTCAGATAGATATGTGACTGTGTATTTTGTTGCAGTGAAAAATAGAGATCATAGATATGTTATAGAGAGAGTGAGGCAAAATTCAAGACTTATTCTTCGAAGAAAAGATTTTTAAAACAGGAAAAAAAGTTCTATGCGAAGTTTTTCAGAGAATAGATTTAGCCACCTAAGGTGCGCTTTTTTTTATAATTATTATTAAATTACTCAATTGAATATAAAAGAACTAAAGTAAACGATGAAATATCGAGAAATGGACAAATAGCTTTTCCAATATTAAAAGTAAAGCAAACGATAAATTATTAAATTGAATATTATATCAGCTACAAGTAATTAAAATTAATGAAAATTAAGAATGATTAAGCTTACTATTATAAAGCTAATTGTAATTAAAATTGAAGCAAACGATAGGAAATTTAAAAGTGATATGGGCTGATTTTTGAACTCTTACGGAGACCAGCATTTTCGCATCCAACAGCATTTTAGTTTCATCTAGCGTTCTTTGAATTCAAGTTTTCGTTTCTTCTCTGTTTCAGATTTCGCGCAATAGTGTGCAGAATTATTTCAGAAAAATTCTAATTTTATGTAAAATAGCTTTATAATCTAGTTTAAATTATTTTTTTTAAATATATATATTTCTAAGATATATCGATAAAAGTATGCCTACACAGGGACTTTAAATTGAAAAAGAACTTGTTTTGTTTGAAGAGCTCCCTTCTGTTGGATCGGAGTTATCCTCGGAAACAAGTGAGGAAGAACATATCTTTACAGTCTATGCAAAAAAAAATATGCCTTATTTTAAATGAAACTGTATATGCATTTCAACCAAATTTGGTTAAATAAGTGTATAATATAGTTTTATCATTAAATTATGTATGTTATATAAAGCTATACTCAAATTAATTGACACTTGATATTTTGATACAAATTATCACTCTTAGAAATAAAGATACAATATCATAAAGTTCTAATTTTTTCAAAAAGTGTTTTGTATGTTCAAATCTCTCATTGACTTTATAAACAATTTCCTGTTAACTGAGTCATAAGCTGTTTTAAAATCTATCAACAAATAGTGGGTATCAATATCAAGTTCTCTTGTCTTTTACATGATTTGTCTAAAGTTAGATATATGTTCTGTTGTCAAAGTTCCCTAATGGAATCCATATTGATAATCCCGAATGATGTTTTCAGAATGTATTTAATCTGTTAAAAGGGAAAAAAATTAAAGAGCTAAATTACACTTCGTAAAAATGATATATCCGATTAGTTCATCTTTCACTTGCTAATTGTGTATATGCTCACATTTGGGACAGAATTCATTTCGTTTTAAAACCGAAGCAATTTTAAATATGTTATTGATTTTAATGTCATTTTGCGTAATATTTTGAAGTAAGTTGAAATAAAAACTTATTTAATAATTCAGGTCCTTTATTTACTGCTAAAAATATTATAAAAATAAAAACTGATAAATATTTCGACCTTATATATGTGATGCCAGATAGACGTATTAGAAATTCTTCACACACGCACAAAACTAACCTTTAACTTTTTCTCTTTCTCTACATAACATTTACTTAAGGCTCTCCTTATTTTTCATCTTTTCGCTAAACTATTTTTCTTTTTTACTCTTCACAATATAACTTCTTATTATTACTTTAGAACTCATAAATCACAGACTCTCATTCTTTACTGTAGCTTACTTAGCTAATAAAACTTTCCTTAAAAATTCTTATGAGATCAAATACACTTTTTAGTAACAATAACAACTTCGTTTATTCGTTCAATGCAGTTCCTGTTGCGTTACCTTGGTGATCAGTGCAAATTACAGTTAAGCACTCAATCCTCCCACAATACATTTAATAGCAATTCCTTTCGCGTTTCCTTGGAGATCAGTACAGATTACAGTTAGGACTCAATCACTCCGCTATTCACAACTTTCTCAAGTATCAACTCGCTTACGTCCACTCCCCTCGGAAAATTCGTCTGATCTGCTCTGCTCTGAGGGGATTGTATGACATCCCATACTCACCCCATTAGAAAAAAGCTTCCTATTGGTAGGGTTTAATCACGGGAGAAACATTCGATCATTTCTGACATATAATTGTCCCAATTATACAAGTTTACAATTAAAAAACAAAGCATTGCACTCGACAAAATATTTCATATATTAGAAACATCAAATATTAGCTTGACCGATTAATCATTGAAAAAATGATTACACTCCAAAATCCTTAATAAATGATACACTTTAAAAACAATCATCATACACAAAAATATCAGTAGTTAAATTCCTCAAATACTTTAAATGTCAAATATCAATTACTGTATACAAATATCAATAGTCATACACAATCCTTTTACATAACCATCACTCTTATGCGTATATTTCACTACGAATTATCTTTAATTCTACTATATATGCACAAAAAAAGAAAATACTTCTCCACTTAAGTAACAATTCTAATTTAAGGCTTCAAAAAAAAAATCTTAGCTATCATACAGTTCAAAATAATATTTCTCTTACATATCAAAATACTATACCTAAACACTTTAAAATACCACTTCTCAACATCTTTTAAAATGCTACATATCACCCTTTTTTTTAAAAAAAAAAAATACTTTAACACTTCCATATTCACATTTCGAGGTATCAATTATCCTAACAAAATATTCACACAAAACAGAATTATAGTTTATTTCCTACAAATAATTAATTATCGTATACAAATAAAAAAAAATATCAAATATCAAACATAAAATTCACATTTTAAAATATCGAAATCAAACATAGATCTTTTTATATCATTAATTATCCTACTTCTAAGTGTCAAACCCTATTTCTAACATCAATTGCCACATAAAAAATCTTAAACAATATTCTTATCAGACAAATTACTTATTTCATACTTCAAAACATCGAACATTGTATCCTCAAAATCATTAATTCATACAATTGTAAATATTAAATTATTTTCTTTCCTCTTTTTTTTACATACTTGAAATACTAATTCTCATTTTCATAGAATATGCTTAACTCTCTTATAGACTCAAAAACGTTAATACAGATAAACAGAGAAAATATTTAATATAACACAATCATTAAATCACAATTCTAAGAATCCTTACAAAAGGATTATTCCTAATAATTACAAAATCACATTCCTAATGTTTCAAGCAAAAATAAATCATTATATTACTAATCATTACAAAATTACATTCCTAAATCAATTCCTTGCAAAAATAAATCATTTCAAAATATTCCTCCGAAAATAAAATATTACAAAATCCTTACAAAAATCAATATGTATAAAAATAAATCATGACGAATTTGCATTCCTAAATCTTTACATGCCTAATCATTATATATTCCTGAATCCTTACAACAAAATAAATCATTTCCTATTTAAAATTTAAAATCAAAATAAAGCATTCGTCGAGGATATTACCTTGAAATATTAATTATTCTACTCATGATAATAGATTACATAAGTATTAAAAAAAAACATTTGTTGACACACTGAAGAATGTAACCGTTTAATCCATAAAACACTCCTTTAAAAGTTAGTACGTTCAATAATTTTAAGACCTCACGCAAAATAAATCCTTTTCTGTTTCAAATAATAAAATCAAAATAAAATATTCGTTCACATGTTTAAAATTACTTATCCTTATCCAAAACTAAATTAATAAAATACCGTTCAAAAATAATTACATTCATTCAATAATTTTTTCGAAGATATTCAAATTAAAAGTTCTTTAAATACCCAGTCCTTAAAAATATTCAAATATTCCATGCGAAAATAACTGTTCATTAATTCTTAACATAAAATAATTAAAAAATGTTCTTAGCAAAATAATAGAGTTCATAGTTTCATTTTTTATTTTTCTTTCTCTCTAAAAGTCTCTGTAAAAACAAACAAAAAGAAACAAATTCTCTCACCCATCTGTCACTTTTGTAACATGCATTTTCGGGTTCCCGGATTGTGGTCATAAAACTGAGCACGTGGTTGTCGTCGGCTATCCAAGGGGGAACACTTCTTTCCTTTACTTGTAGGGGGGAACACATTCTTGAAGTGAACTTAATTCTTGCCTTTTGTCACTGAGACGACGTAGGGTGGCGAAAACTGTCTATCACTTTCACACATGTTAATTTCCTTTAGTAACTCCATACTGTAGCCGCATCATTAGTTGTCCATTACTATTGGGGGGGGGGGTTTCCTTCACTATTGGCTTCGGCGAGGAAAGTTTGGCTTCTTGTTTCCGAATGGTTTGCGTTAAGTTTTCAATTTGTTCCTGAATTCTAGCCAACTCCTAATCTTGATTCCTCAATTCAGATTCAAACTTTTCCTGTTGAAACTGAAATCGTTTTTCAACAATTCGCCTTGCTTCCTTTTCTTCAATAATGGCATCTTGTAGCCTTATAGCTAGGGATAATTTTTTTTATTCTCCTTCTGAATTTCGGTATCTGGTCCATTTCTTTCAATTCATATTCGAGTCTTTACTGCTGAGATGGAAATGGCACTCTTGCATTTCTCCTTGTTTTCTTACAACTTCAGATAACCATGTTTCTTGTACATATTAGATGAGGGTGATTTTTGGTCACGAATATTAAAAGTAATCATTCTAGGTTTACTTTTATTTCTTGTACACTGTTTTCTGCGGTGTCCTGATTTTCTACATAAGGTGCAAGAGAAGGGAAAATCTCTTGCAAAATGATCATAATTCTTGCAAGAAAAACATTCCGGTTCACCTCTGAGTTTTCGTCTTAAATTTTCCAATATGTCTTCTTTCCTCGTCTCTTTCTTTCTTTCTTTTTTTTGTTATTGTCTATCCCTTTCTTCCCTTTGTTCTTTTTCGATCCTATCTTTAACTATCCTCTCGAGTCATCCTTCCGTGAAATCTTCTTCATAGTATTCATCATTAATTATACTTGCTATTATTTCTTCCTTTTCAGCTTCAGGTGGTATAATTACGCCGAATTCTTCCACTAATTCTAAGTGATCACATTTCAAACCTTTTGAGAGGAAGGACATGCTTAACATTATCTTACTACACTTTGCTATTCAAAACAAATCTTTTCCGTAACTCATCACTTCCGATTGGAAGCATAAGGAAAATGAAAATCATTTACCTTTTTTTTTCTTCAGTTTTATAGTCCGGATAGGTATTTTTTTTTCCTTCGCACCGTCCACTATATATATAACCCAGGGTTGAATTTTTCTTCATCGTTTCGTTCACAGTTCCGGAATGTTAATTTCCTACAAAACACACTTTTTGCACAGTTTTCTTGGAATAATGTCAGTTTGACCATGAGCTTCAATATACATCCCACTTCTGAATTATTAGAAATTCTTCACACATGCACAAAAAATAAACTTTTAACTTTACTTTAACTTTTTCTCTTTCTCTATTTCTTTAACATTTACTTAATGTTCTCTTTATTTTTCACCTTTTCGCTTAACTACTTTTTCACTCTTCACATTTCTTATTATTACTTATCACTCTGTTTCTTACAAACTCTCATTCCTTACTGTAGCTTACTTAGTTAACAAAATTTTTCCTTAATATTCATATGAGATCAGACACTTTTTAGTAACAATAAGAACTTCGTTTATTCATTCAATACAGTTCTTGTTGCATTCCCTTGGTGATCAGTGCAGATTACATTTATCACTCAATCACCTCGCGATTCACAACTTTCTCGAGTATCAACTCGCTTACGTCCACTCCCCTCGGAAAATTCGTCTGATCTGCTCTGCTCTGAGAGGATTGTATGACATTCCATACTCATCCCTTTTCAAAAAACGCCCTCTAGAAGCGGGCTTTAAGCACGGGAGATAACAGACGTTCCGAAACCAATAGTACCACCTGCAGACACATGTAGAAGCAGTCAGTTACTAGACGGGAGAGTACAATGATGACGCATGGAGAAGGACGGTTTTGCTTCTTTAATTATAACGAAGTCAAACTAGAAATGAATGACTTACTTTTTATTTTCGGACGCGTTGTTGTAACGTTAATGATGAACCTTTAAATTGATCTTTATTGTATATATTGATATTATAACTTTGTAAATATGTTCTTCTTATATTAATTAAATAGTTGAGCTCAATAATCGTATTTCTTGTCGTCGGCTATCACCCACATTTTATCAGAAGCGGGATTAACAAGCAGTATTTCTTTCTTTTTTTTTTTTCTCGATTAAATTCTGTTCTTCTTCGATAACAAGATAGTTTCAACATTTTGATGCAGATATGTTTCTATGGATTAACTAGCAATAGATTAATACTACAATGGTGTGTTTGAGCTCCCAAAGATTTCTAAAGTTGGGTTAGTACGTTATATGAAGAATTCTACATCAGCTATGAAAGAAAAAGGGGGTACGTATTGTTTATTTTTATATTTGAAGATGAAAACCTTAAATGATATTAAAGAAATAAACATTGCATAGAGGAAAAGTAGAGTAGAAAAAGTTAAGAATACTACATAAATTTATTTTTGATTCTAACGAAGATCCCTTGAATAAAAATAGAATAAGAAATTTTCCTGGCTTTGGTTTTCAAACCGAAAATGATGAATTTAAAAAGAAATTACAAAACCTGAATGATTCATTTTAGCTCAACGAGCTTATTACTGTATGCAATATGTTAAATATACCATTTGATCGGATGAAATAGGAAGTTACCAGAAGAATTTTATACCTACTTTGCGACCTTGAAGAGTTAGCTGAGAATTGCCCCGAAGTTCTTGCGGTAACGGTAACGGCTAAAATTACGAGGTACCGATTAAAGATTATTAATTTACCCTCTCATCATAATTAAAATAAAATTAAGATCATAATTTAAGAAGTTTTCATAATTAAGAATTTGTTATCAAGAATTAGGATCAAGGCAACAAAAGCCTGGGTATTCGACAGAGTGAGGAACTGCCGAAACAAACTTGGAGTATAAGTTGTGAAAGCTCGTATTGCCATTGGATGCTATAGTCGAAAGCTTTGAAGCATGTATAGCAATAGGTGGATAGATGATCAGGGAGTGGAACTTCAGTTCGAAGGCGTAACGACTTCTGGAAAACTATAGTCCGTGGGCAGTAGAGCGGTTTAAAAAGGAAGTTTAAACTCAGCTAAAATTAAATGAAATAATGAAGAAATGCCGTTCCGATACCATTTTAGGGAAGATATTGCTATTTTATAGAGAAATCTTTAAAACGCGAGGAGAATGAGTTTGAAAAGACAGAATGAAACGTAAGGAACTGCAGTCCCACTAAAGACGCCTGGTGGTCAAAATTTATTTTATTCAAAAAATGGTAATATAACTTTAAAATTTTCGAGTCAAAAGATTTTAAAAATTTTGGAAAGTGGTCGACAGTGATGAGCGAGGCCCAATTTAGCCGTGGAGCATTGTCACTTTTAATGATGTGAAGTCCAGAAATTTAGGGAAAAAAAAAAAACCCGCGCAGGATATCACTATAAAATTGCTTCAATGATTTCTCAGCCTTTTAAGCACTGGGAAATGTTGATAAAGGTGGCCCAATGCGGCCCTTGGTCTTTTTTGCGATGATGCAATGGTTGCATCATAAGCTGGGAGATTTCGAAGCAATTCATCAGGAATTTGAGGGATCCTGTTGAAAAAGGTAAAATATTGTTTTTTAATGAACTCTAAAATGGGTTCAATTTTAAGGTCGTTATGCAGGACTTCGTTCCGAACAAACCAGGGAGCATTGATCATTTTCGTAAGGTGGATATTTTGAAAGACGTGCAGTCGTTTCAGATGGGTGGTTGCCGCAGACGCCCAGATAGGCGATGCATACAACATGATCGGTCTTAGGATCGACTTGTAGAGCAAGATTTTGTGCCTGATCGCCAGCTTGCTCTTACGAGAAATCAAGCGAGTGAGCAAACTGCTCATTCCGCAAGCCTTTTGATAGGCTTTTCGGATATGGTGGGCAAAAGTCAATTTTGAGTCAAGAATTAACCCTATGTACTTGTATTTAGTGACCCAGGGGACGGGTTGGTCGAAAATGGTGACTGTTGGCAAATTGCCAATACACCGTTGTTTCGTAAAGAGGAGGCAAGCGCTTTTAGATGCATTAACTTTAATTTTCCAGTTAATGAGCCAGAGCTGTAATCGAGAGATATATTTCTGCAATCTTGCAATAATTTTACGATTGCAGATGTCTTGGGACATGATGGCAGTATCGTCGGCATACATCGCCAAATGTATATTGGACGCCTTTGGGATGTCATTTACGTATAAGGAGAAGATTTTAGGACTTAAAATCGACCCCTGTGGTACGCCACTGAGAATTGGTCTGGGTGAGGAGACTGCATTTTCAACTCGGACCCGGAAACTACGAGAATCCAGGAACGAGTGAATAATTTTGATTAATTGGTCTGAAATATCAAGTCGCATCATCTTGTAAATGAGCCCATCGAGCCACATTTTATCGAAAGCTTTAGCAATATCGATAAAAAGCATACCAGTGGCGTTTTTATTGGAAAAGCCGTTTAGGACCGTCTCAGTGACCCTGAGTAACTGAGTTACTGTAGAGCACTTTGGGACGAAACCATGCTGCTCTGGAATAATAATATTCCTGGCTAAGCAGAATTGGTCCAGGCGATTCAGAATAACATATTCGTATGCTTTGCTCAGCGAGCTGAGTAACGATATGGGGCGATAATTTTGAGGATTTGTATCATCAGAATTCGGCTTGAGAATTGGGACCACCACGGCAGTCTTCCAAGCCCTTGGAAAATGGCAGTTCCCCATCAAATAATTTAAGAGCAGCGTAAAAAGAAAAATAAATTTTAATGGGAGATTCTTAAGGATGCGATTTGAAATAAGATCCAATCCCAGTGCTTTTTTGATTTTAGTTCTTTTGATAAAGTCCAAAATTTCGCTAGCCTGGACTGGTTCCAGGTCTATGCAGGTGGGGGATGCCAAAAATCTTTGGACTTTTCATTGAGTAAGTTCTGAGAATCTAGGATTCTCGTCAGCATTTGGTTCAAATTGTTTTTGAAGGCTGTTCGCTATAATTTCTGCCTTTTCAATTGGAGCTATAGCAATACTGCCTAAAGCCCCCCTCAAGGGCGGAATGGTATGAAAAGGCTTTCTGAGTCGGGAGGTTTCACTCCAAAGAGTGTTTGTATCAGGTGAGAGGCCTTCAATGTATTTTTCCCACCTGGACTGGGAAAAGTGTTTAATATCTCTCGATATCTCATTACTGATTGCACGGAGTTCAATTTTAATAGCCGGATCCCTAGTCCTTTGCCAAACTCTCCGTACATGATTTTTGTGACGAATTTTAGTTCTAATTTCTATAGGGAGTCGAAGAGGAGATGGTTTAAATTTTGGTTTTGAGGCCGTCACAAGTGCCTCGGAAATAATTTCAACAATTTTGTCGATAGAATTTTCAATATCGTCATTGCTGGAGGATTCAGGAATTTGGAGGGGTTTAGAATTTAAAATAAATCTAAAATTCTCCCAATTGGTAGAGAGTTGCTCTGGAATTTTGATAAAAGCAGAGTTTGTATTCAGAGTCAAAATGACCAGAATTTAGATCATGAATGACTCTGATATCATAATTAAAGGGAATATTTTTAAGGATAGCAAGATCAATAATAGAATCCCTCGAACCCGGCCGGGATAGTGGGTGTAAATGTGTATGGTGCGATAACCCTAACATTTGGAGTTCTGCTTATCAAATTTTTCAGTTTATGGCCGAAAGTGTTTGATCTTGTATCGTGCCAATCTTTATGACAGGCATTCATATCTCCAGCAATGATCGCGTTTTGACCAGAATTAAGGATTTTAATAAAATCCTCCTCCGGAAACTGATGTCTATTTAATGGGGTTCTGCGAACATAAGCAGAAACTATTCGCAGTGGAGGGTAATTATTAATTTTGATTTCAATAGCAGTAGCATCTATATACTGTACCCTTGGCAAGAGGACTCTGCAATGTTCATAATTTCGTTTACAGTATATAGCGGTGCCTCCGTCGATACGAGGAGTTAAAGTAATCCTATCGTCTTTGTAAAGACGATAGTTGGCGATCTGGGGTTCGTGCCCCGGCTGGAGCTTTGTTTCCTGAACCAAAAACAGATCAAAATTATGCTCTGTGACGAAATCTCTTACTTCCGTCAATTTTGGAACGCAAACCATTTGCGTTCCAGAAACCAATTCAAATGTCGTGTACGTCACGTTTGAATTTTAATGTTGGGGTAGGGCACGATAAGCGCGCCCGTGCTTAAGTGCGACATAGGCCTCGAAAATGATGCAGGCCTTGTCTTCAGCCGCTGTGACTTGGTGGAGGGCGGGGAGACATTCCCTGAATGCCCGAGCAAATAATTGCTCATCAACATTCGCGTCACTCGCGATTGATACCACAGCACGGAAAATTTCAGCGAAATTCCCGTTGCTGGGGTGGGGTGCAAAATTTGGGATATGGCTAGTTGGTTGCTCCTGGATTTGTCCGGAGACAATTTGGGAGTAAGAAATTTGGGGAGTGGCCTGTCGGTAACTTTCCACAGGACGCTGGTTCTTGGTAACAGTAACCGTTTTGGGAGTGTGTTTTTTAGAATTATTATTGGAATTATTTTTAGGGCTTGAATTTTTGCCCTTAGGGAATCGGGGGCATTGGCGCCAATTCGCCGCATGCTCCCCACCACAGTTAGCACAGCGCAAAGGAGTTTCGAAGTCATTAGGGCAATCTCTTGCCCTATGAGATCCAGCGCATTTTACGCACTTAATTGGGAGGTGGCAAACCTCAGAGGAGTGGAAAAACCCCTGACACCTCCAGCATTGAGAGGGGCGATTAGTTCCCCGATAGGCCTCAATACTACTTTGTGTACCAATCATCTCTGTTAATTGATAGATTTGCTCGGCATGTAGGTTATTAATTATTTGAAAATATATCAAAGGCATTGGAGCCTTTGATTGAAATTTCGTCAGTCGGGAAATTTTGTGAACCTGGAAGCCGCTGCTCTCGATTTCTTGTTTCACAGCATCTAATTAATCGGTAAGAGATAGTAGACCATGAATAATTAATTTCAATGGCCTATCAGATTTTAGCATATAAGACTTGAACTCGACACCTTCTGTACGTAAGAAAGTGGCGAGTCTACGGTATTCATTTTCGTCTCCAACAGTAAGACGGAGGAAGCGGCCGCTTAATTTGCTCTGCAGCGAAGGCGCTTCAAGACGAGCAAAGGAGAGGAGCTGAGTCCAATCTCCCTTGGGAGTAATGAAAAAAGGTGGGATTTTAGGTTTAGTTGTGGTGGGAGGCACTGGTTCCCCAGCATCCTCTTCCTCACTAATAGCCTCATCTCCTTTGGAACTAATAGTAGGGGGGCTAGTTTGGACTGTTGGTAAAGAAGTATAGGAATTTAACTTCCCCGCCTTTACTGTTAAGTGTTTAGGCGGTAGTTGAAAACCGTCTGAATCTGCGGCACGCTTCAGATTTTTCTTTGCCATGGTTTTGGCGGGAGCCATGCCCTTCGCCTGAGTTTTGGTGGGAATCACGCTCTTTGGTGTTTCCTTCTTTTTTTCGGCTATCTTCTTAAACTTCTCTGTTTTCTTTTGGACTTTGAGCACTATCTTGTCCAGTACTTCGATATTTATTGGGAGTTTAAATAAAGGCACTTGTAGCTTGTCCTTAATAGCTGTGAGCTGGGTGTAGACCACACCCAGTTCAGTATGTGCCTTCTTGAATTCTTCAGGGTTTTTACTTGAAGCAGCAGAAAGCCTTTTGGCTCAGAGTGCATATGCATCTCTGAGCTCAATGAGCATCTTGATCTCTTCATGGTGTTTTGTTCGGTGTCTTCCTCGGAAGCCTCCGTCGGCAGAGAATCAGTCATAGGCCCCACAGCAGTTGCGGCAGGATTCACCGATGATTCGCCTTTCGCCTTTTCTTCCACAGCTTTTGCGGTAGAAGGAGGAGAAGAGGTGGTTGGATCGTTGAGCGCTTCACATGTGTCCATGTTCGATGCCATGTCAGGAGCACAATATGAGGATGATAGACAGTATGGCCCTCAGCACTGAAAAGTGCTCTAAGGGTCAGTATGCAAAAGTAGAAATGATCCGAAAATCTCTCGTTTGACGCCTAGCAACAGATTCCTCTAAGTTAACAAATCAACGCCCCGAAGTTCTTGCTGACTCAGACACAGAGGATCAAATTCCACCTAATAATTCAGAAGAAAAAGAAGGGAAAACAATTCTTCCATGCCTTATGAAAGAAGATATGATTTCTGCATACAGTGTAATATGAATAACATTTGGGATGATCATTATAGAATTAATATTAACAAACGTTCTGCTATTCATAATGTTTCGTACTGGATACTTTTCCAGCTGATACCAATTGACTTCCGCTAAAGGACGCTGTTGATTGGTGTGATGAGCGAATAACAAAACGAACTTTAATTAGAGCGAGAGAAAGCTTTTTACTCTCCTATGTATCCTATGTTGTGTCTTATAGTGCTATGTATAACTGTTGTTGTATATAAATTAATCTCAATACATTATATTTATTTACAAGGGAGTTCACAGAACTTTATATCAGTGGACAATTATTCTAATGGAATTTCGCTGCAGCTAAAACTTTACTGCACCAGCTCCCCGGAACGACAGAAAAAGTATGCCAAATTTTGATATTTTAAATGAATAATTACATACTAACTCTGAATTAAAACGAGAAACTTAATTTTTTTGTTTCTTGATAAGGCATCCCAGCCGGGATTAGAGATAGTGCATTAAAATTTAAATATACAAATATAACAGATTGAAGTGATATATTTGAACATATTTTGATTATCATATTTGATAAATTTGAATAGTTGCAATAAAATGGACACCGAAAGCTCTGAACTCATTCAGTTATGCAAAAAGATGCGCAGAACACTAAGAACGTCAGTTAATAAACTTATTTCTAAAATTGAAGTAGAAATTCAAAAATCAGAAGCAACTACTGAAGAGATCAAAATCGAACTTTATATAGAACAATTAAATGATAAATTCGAATCCCTTATATTAGTTGATTCTGATTTAGAAAAACTATTAAAACCTGAGGATCTTGATAAAGAATTAGAATCAGTTGAAGAATACCGTGAAAAAATAGTAACGTGAAGACTCAAACCAAATAAACATTTGCGAAGTTTGAATCAAAATAAAGGTATTCACGACACTCCCAATCACCCAAATCATTCAACACATGAAATGGAAGTTAAACATCAAATAATTAACGTCAAACTTCCGAAAATAATGATCCCACAATTTTCTGGTAATATAAGTGAATGGCTTACATTTTGGAACTCTTATGAAACGTCGATACATAATAATACATATTTAGACGACGTCAGTAAATTTAATTATTTAAAAGTCCATTTAACTAGAACAGCTTTGGAAACTATCGGCGGTTTCTCTATTTCTCACGAAAATTATGTTAAAGCTAATAATTTGTTAGAACAAAGATTCGGCAGAAAAGAAACTTTAATAAACACTTACATGGGTCAGTTATTAAAAATTTTCCCTCTTAATCGTTCAAAAGACGTAAAACGTTTGCGGCAACTATTTGATAAAATTCAGATTCATATTAGAATCTTTCGGCATCGCTTCAGATACTGTTAGCACTTTATTATCCCCTGTAATTCTAAAAACACTGCCAAATGATTTAGTATTTGAATTTCATAAAGAATTTGAAAAAGAATATTCCGTAAATGATTTACTTGAATTTTTAAACAAGCAGTTAATCGCGAGAGAAAAGACAGAGTTATATTTAAAAAAAAAGAGATTTAAAATATATACGCACTCTCATATCTCACTAAGTGTTAATATCGTGAGTTGGCAAAACACCAAACCCAATGATAAGAGGGGAAAAGGACCAGCAACTGCTAGTCAGTATGTATTGTATATAATTCCGACGCGAATAAGTGTCTGTTCTGTGGAATCTCATTTTATGCTAGTATAAGTTGTGAATTGGAGAAGAGTTTACCACTTGAACAGCGCAAATCGATATTAATTAAGAAAGGTTTTTGTTTTCGCTGTGTTAAACCGGGACACATAAGTTCTTTATGTAAAACAAAAGTAAAATGAACGATTTGTGGGAAAAGACATGCTGATATTATGTGTTACGAAGAAAATAAACATATTAAAAATGAGAAACCAGAATTAAAGGAGGTTATTGAAAACACAACACTTTCGAACAATAAGTGCTCTAGGGATGTTTATATTAAAGAAAATAATTTGAAGATTAGGGTTATAATAGATATGGGTAGCCAGAGATCTTATATTACAAAATTTATCGCAGGAAAGATGAACTTAAAGAGGTTAGGAGAGGAAACTGTAAATCAGGGTTTATTCGGAGGAATTGAACGTACCGATAAGCATCAAAGATACAATATTAATCTTTCAAATGTCGAAGGAAGCTATAACTGTGAGTTAGAAGTTTTAGATGAAAAGAAAATTTGTGCTTCCTTACCTAGAATGAATGATGATCATTGTTTGAAACAATTAAAAGAGATCTAGGTATTTTAATCAGTGATACAATAAGAAATGAGAAATCTTGTCTATATGAAAAAATTTCTGGTGAGATTAATTTGCTGATTGGAGCTGATTACGCAGGGAAATTGTTAACGGGGAATGTAAAACATCTTTCAGGAGGTTTGGTTGCTGTGAATACATTCTTAGGGTGTATCGTAATGGGTGCACATCTGATATAATGGGCAAATCCACAAATAACTCACTGTTAGTATTGTTATTACACGTAAATGATGCAAAAATTACAGATCTGTGGAAGTTAGACACTTTGAGTATTCAAGATAGTAACGAAAAACACTCTAAAACAGAGACCCAGCAATTTGCTTTGAAACATTTCAGAGAAACGGTTTGCAGAGACATTATTGGCAGATATAAGGTGAATCCACCCTAGTTAAATGGACACCCACCTTTACATGATAATAAAGAGATGGCCCAAAGAAGGCTAAGAAATACAGTTCGATCCCTGAAATCAACAAATCGATTAAATGAATATCAAGAAGTATTCAACCAGAGGGAAAGAGAAGGTATCATTGAACAAATAATGCTGAACGAGTCTGATAAAGATGTTTTGCGGTTTATGTGGAGGATGGATGGAGATCCGTAAAAGACAATCGCTAACAGACAATGTAGGGTTGTATTCGAAATATCATGCAGTCCCTTCCTACTTGCAGCTGTTTTGAATCATGTATTAGATCAAATAGAAGAGCCTTTAAAAGGTCTTGCCATGAAACTCAAAGATTCGATGTATGTCGATAATTGTGTTTCAAGCTCAGACTCTGTTTCGGAGTAAGAACAATTTAGATCAGAATCTCAAAGAATTCTGAAGACAACTGAATTTGAATGACGGGGATGGACAAATAATTATCTTTCTGAGTTAGACGAATTTGTACAAGAAAGCTCAGCTTACGAAAAAGAAGTACCGGTTTTAGGTCTTACATGGAATTTGAAAGGACGACACTTTGTCTTGTGAGCTGAATAAAATAGAAAACAAGGATGAACCAATTATCAAAAGGAAAATTCTGTCTATGTCGCACCAGATATTTGATCCTATAGGGTTTACTAGCCGTATAACATTAATCTCTAAATTGCTTTTTCAGGAATGTTGGAAATTGGGAATTTCTTGGGATTCAAAATTACCTGAAGATGTCATTAAAATATTCCATAAATAAAAAGATGAATTAACTAAATCGGATATTGTGATCCGGTCCATTCAAAACCTATGCCCATTAGAACTGGATGGAGAAAGCGTCACCAACAAGGACAAGGTTCCAGACACTCCTGAGGATCATGCCAGAAGATCATTAGAGACAATCTTGACTCTACTCCTGCTACGAGCAGAGCTGGACGGATAGTTCGACCACCATCCAGATACAGTTCATAAAGTGTTGAGTTTCGGTTCTATGTGCCCCGAAACTCGAAGAGGGGGGAGTGTTCCAAACTATATACTTTCCCAGCTGAAACCACGTGACTCCCGCCAAAGGACGCTGTTGACTGGAATGAACAGCGTAAAAAACGAACTTTATCTTAAACTTTGAACTGAGAACGAGAGAGAACGCTTTTAGCTCTACTATGTAACCTGTGTTGTGTCTTATAGTGATGTGTAACTGTAATAATTAATGTCAATATATATTTTTATTTACAAGGAAGTGCGGAGTTTTCATTTACATAAGATGATGAGTTTGTTTCGTTTGCAACTAAGGATGTAAAGCACCAGCTCCCGGAACGACAGAAAAGGTATGTCAAATTCTGATATTCTTAATGAATAATGATATACCTAATCTGAATTATAACGAGAAGCTTAATTTAATTTTTTTTTTGTTTCTAACACACACACATATATATATATATATATATCACTTTACAAACAATTATTTAAAAAAAGTTGCATTCACTTTACCAAACTTTCAAAGGTAACTTTTTGAAACTTTCGTATCCAGACCAACTTAGTATACGACTGTTTCTTAGTGTTAGATAAATTTAAATTTATCTTAAGTCTTTTATTAAAGTCTTTTATTAATATAGCATATCAATTTGTATTGTTATTAATATAGTAAACAGTATTTTGTGTGAATTATATAAACTCACTGCTGTCATCTTAATATAAACTTGGGATGTGTGAGAGGAATATTAGCAAATGTTTTTGCTTCTATTAAACTATATTTTATAATTTTTGAAAGCAGTTGTAAATAAAATCCTAACCTAAACAGTTTAATAAAATCAAATATCCTTAAATTGCATCCGAGATGAAGAATCACATTCTATTTAACTGTATATTATGCATAAGTTGATAATATTGCATTATTTTATTATGACTTATTAGATAATATTATTATGCGTACTTATTAGATAATAATATTATATACATTATTTCTGAAAGTAATTACACATTTCTTTTATTCTCATTAATAAATATTTGGCATTAGGACTTATTTGTGATTTAAATTGGCTTTTGTTTTTATTTTATTATTTTTAATGTTTTGCCAAAGTCAATGAATAAAAACCCACTAGATAAATACTCCAGAGTTATGTTATATAGAAAAATAAAAACAGATCTGAAACTCTTAATTGCAGATATAACATAAACTATCCAGGAATGTTCGCTGGCTTGATAGCGTTACATATTCGACATGGTATGGGAAAGAGATAAATGATAGCGAACGTATCCGTTCTTTTTTTTTTTTTTTTTTTTTATCGTAATTGACCGCTTGGCTTTAAATTCTAGGAAGATCAGCAGTCTGCTGAACTGTATTCTAGTTGATGATGGCAATCAAATTAGAAAGATTAGGTAAACTTTCTCGTCATGTAATCTTTTTTGCACGGCACCACTAGATTACACACAGCCAACGCAACTACGGAGTTTTTGCAAAAATTTTAGTGGGAAGTCCAAAGCCATTAAGAAAGTGCGTACGAAATGAATTCAAGTTAAAGTGTACGTATGCAATTGTTTCAAACACAGGTTTTAGTAGAGGTTCGTTACATAAATTCTTTGAGATTATGTATTGACTATACCTTATGTTTGATTCTATAATAAATATTTTATTTTGTTCTTTAGATTTTACTTTTTCTAGCGAGCCTACATTGATTTCCAGCAATGTGTTTATGAAAATATGGACAAAACCGAAGAGAACTGCGGTTGTTGTTGTTTTTTTTTTAATTTATTTTTTGCACTTTTATGTGTGATACAATTTTTAGAGGTAAACGAGAGGAAAAACTAAAAGTTTTTTTTACACTTTTTACTAAAGAAGAATATCACCAACTTCTGCCATAGTTTGTATATATGGATTTAACTTTGAATGCGTTGACTTTAGACATTAGATAATATTCTGACAAACCGAATTTTTATTTGCAAAATGCATTCTCTCTCCTTTCCTCTCTTCACACGTTTATTAATTTAATTATAATCAATTTATTTATTAAAGTTTAAATTTATCTTAGTTGTACCTCTTAATCTGAGAGTTGTGAATACTTCAACTAATACATACATATATATATGTATGTATGTGTGTGTGTGTGTGTGTGTGCGTGTGCGTGTCTGCGTGCATTCTAAGAGAGAGAGAGAGAGAGTATGGATTTTCTTTTATGAATTCTGGAACTTTATTTACTATTCAAAATAAGGCTAGAATCATGAACTTGTTATTAAATACTTACAGGAAAAAAATTTCACCTATAAAGTTGCAGAACTAATTGTTGCATTCTAATGTTGATTAATTGTTTGAAACTTCAAAATTTGAGATGTATTTGTGCATTCAACTTCCAATTACTTAAATAATACGTTATATGCTATACGTTATATGTCATGAACTATTTTTAAAATATACAGGGTTATTCAAAATGATTCCCCCGATTTTAAAATGTCAGATTTTCAAAAATAAAACACATAGAATAATAAGTACTACATGAATGGAAAGGAAAAGTGTAGAAGTTTTATATTGTGAAAAATAGATGGCGTACAGCTAACACGTAATAGTAGTACAATGGACTTGGATAGAATAAAATCAATTGATAAGAAGGATCAATTGATAAGATTGATTTTATACCTACTTTGTGATCTTGAAGCGTTAGCTGAGAATTGCGCCGAAGTTCTTGCTGACTCAGACATAGACGATTAAAATCCACCTAATAATTCAGAAGAAAAGAAAGGGAAAAACAATTCTTCCATACCATATGAAAGAAGATATGATTTTTGCATGCAGTGTAATATGAATAACATTAGGGATGATAATTATAGAAGTAATATTAACAAACATTCTACTATTCATAATGTTCTGAATTGGATACTTTTCCAGCTGATATTAAGTGACTCCCGCTAAAGGACGCTGTTGATTGGTGTGATCAGCGAATAACAAAACGAACTTTAATTAGAGCGAGACGAAGAGCGAGAGAACGCTTTTTACTCTCTTATGTAACCTTTGTTGAGTCTAATAGCGCTATGTAATTTGTTGTATATAAATTAATATCAATATATTATTGTTATTTATAAGAGAGTTCAGCACTTTGAGTAGGCAATTATTCTAATGGAATGTTGTTTCAGCTAAAACTTATGTCAAAGGTACTTCAAATTTTGATATTCTTAATGAATAATTATATACCAATTCTGAAATATATACATAGAATTGCTATGTTTCTTGACACATAGCATTGGTATTAATTATTCTGATATCGAAAGCACCATTTTTGAATTTAATGCAGTATCACTTGAAAACATAATAAATTGGACTGATTACTTTGAGAATATTTCTGTTGGACTTACAAAAATTTATCTTGCTAAGAGATCACTAGGAGGAACTGTTGCATTATTTGTAATAGAATCGGAAATTAATTCCTGGCGAAAACTGAAACAAGCCTTGATTGGTGAGTTTTTCGTTCGAGATAAATTCAGTTAATTTACATGAACTTTTGAGCTGAAGAAAAATGAGGGATTCTGAACCCGTTCCAGAATATTTTCTATAAATGAAAAACTAAGTAGTTTTAAGAAAATAGAAGAATCAGCTTTTTTGTATTATGTAATAAGAAGGATTAATGATAAAAAAGAAAATAAAACTATTTTATACGGATGCAAGGATTTATTAGAATTTTAAGAAAAACTTAAAAGTTTATGAAATAATAAAAAGTGATTCAGCAAAATGTAAAGGTGCTTTCAATAAAATAAAAACAAAATATGATCATAATTATAGATTTAATACTTACGATAAAGTAAAACGTAAATTTGAATATGGTGATAGATTTCATTCTAAAACCAAATAAAGTGAAATGTAGAGGTGGTACTAAAAGAATGAAATATAACGATTTTGAAAGTCGAAAGAATAAAATTTGTTTTAACTATGGGGATCCAAACCACATATCACGGTTTTGTAAAAGATAAAGGATTTAAATGTTTTGATGTAGGGCCTTTTTCCATAAAGCTTTAGAATGCTCAAAAGCAAATTCGAAACCAGAAAGAGCAAACTTATATTCTATGATCAAACCAAAACTTAACAATAAAATAATGATTAATGATTTAAGTGTTAATTCACTTATTAATACCGGAAGTCAAGCTACATTGCTTCGTAAATCATTGTTTAATAAATTAAATATTAAGAAATAGTTTCCGTTGAACTCTTCTTTATGTGTATTTGGTAAATCCAGAGTAAAACCACAGGGTTGTTTTAAAGTATAGGTTGCCAAAGTGGTCCAGGTGGACCCCCAGGTGTCCATAGGAGACCACACGGGGGTCCACGTAGACGTGAAAAGAAAACAGGGTTTCACAAGTTGTAAGAGGGGGTCCAAGAAAAATTTTCTGGTTTTCATAATAAAGAAGAAAAATTTGGGCTTGGATTTACCTATCAACGTAGGAAAATAGCATCATTCACTAGGTAGGCACTCAAAAATATTCGAGATTCAGTTCAAACACAGAATTGAATAGAACAATAGATAATAGTACAAGAGTACACCACATGTCGAGACTTGCAAAGTGGCGCCCGATCGTCCGGGATGCTTGTTTAGACCTGCAAAGGGATGAAATGCGACTTGCGCTGTGCTTGCAATCTACATTAGTATAAATACGAATGCCAAGAGCAAAACGTTACTCATTTGTTTCCGGGATTTTGAACATAAAAGTGTGACTGTGAGTGAATCGATGTCAGTGTTTGCAGTGCCGGAAAAAGTATCTGCCTATTTGTTATACATACTTTTATTGTATATTGTAATTTATCAATCATATATTTGTTTTACTATTTGAGTGTAGTAGGTAGTTATGTAGTAAAAATTAAATACTAGAGATTATTCAAAACTTCTATAAAAGAACGAAAAGCCAGGGAAGATTAAACTTTAGGTACCTAGGTACTTTTTTTAAAAAATATTTATTTACGCACATATAACCACAAATATTATTTTAATAAATAGGACACAAGAAAATGTGCTACTTTTTTTTACTTCTTAACACCCCCAATTTAGGGTGATATTTTTTAGGAGTTTTGGGAATACAGTAGAAATGTAGCAGCAGGGGGTCTACCGAAAATAGTAAAACTTTGAATGTGGTCCATGAGAAAAAATAAATTTGGGAGCCTCTGTTTTAAAGGGAACATTCCAATGAATGATTTTCAGTGTAATGCAGATATATGTGTTGTAGAAAATAATGTTACGTCTTATGATGTGATCGTTGGACTTTAATCCTAACGCAAGGTGAAATGCTAATTAATGAAAATGAAATTACTATCAAAGATAAATTTCAGTGTTTAGAGGAAATTAACACATCATCCCTACTACCAATTGAGGTAACCTTTAACGAAGTTGAATCGAAAATCGAACCTGACGTTCTAAACACTTTGTGTAAGACGGAAAAATTTGAACCTGAATTGGGCAAATTATTAATTAGTGCTGGTATTCTCATGGGTGCTACTGATGAGTCATCTACAATGTCCTCGAAAATTTCAATTCCAAAGGCAGAAGTAAAAGTTCCAAATTGAAAAACAACTCAACTGAATATGAAGTACTGCAGAGTAAAGTTAGTGATATTCCACTTTAAGTTAGTGATGTTCCACTTTCCACCATTAAGCTTGAACATAAAGAAATATCGGAACCCTCTATTCTTCACCCAGTCACAAAAGAGGTTTTGCATACTTACTCTGATCATGAAAAATTGTACATGGCAGCTTTTCCTCCTGCTTCTGAATCTCTTAATGAAGTTATTCAACCTGTTTGTTTAACAAAGAAAAAAAAACCAGAACTACTAAAAGGAATAATAAGAAACAGGACCACTTCTAAAATAACTATCAACAAACCAAATAAAATTCTCAATGAAAATTTAACTTGTGATGATTTTTTTCTGCGTAAGAGAAAGATTTCTTTAGTGATTAATCATTTGGGAAGAGAAACGAAATTGTTTCAATATCAAACTTACTTCAAAATTCTACTGAAAAATCCAAAAGAAAAAATCCTGCTAACAAAAAAAATGTCTGAACATTGTTCAGACATCTACAACCTTGAATAATGAAAACATATTTGAACAATGGAATAATGTAAATATCTTGACTAATACTAGTTCTACCGAAAATGTTGCTGAAAACCCTAAAAGAAAAAAATCTGCACTTAGACTAAGAATGACCCTATTAAACCAACGGTTCCTTTTTAATTGGAAGAAACTAGTGATTGTAATGGGTCTTTTGCCTGTTAAAAGAGCTAAGAAAAGTGCACCTCGAAAAAAAGGTTGCTAGGGCAACAGTCAAAAAGAAGAAAAGGAAATCAACAATATTAGATGGAAAAAATGAAAGTGATGCAACTATATGTATTAAAAAGGAAGTAATTGATCATCACATTCAGAAAATTCTTTAAAACTTGCTAAATCTAATGATGTTAAATGTAAGATGAAAACCAAAATCTTATAGAGTTGGAGATCTTGTTGTCATCAAAAGAACTCAGTTTGGACCATACCTAAAACTAAAGACGAATTATCTAGGACCCTACAGGATCACTAGACTAAAAGGAGGAAACACCTATGATGTTATCAAAGAGGGAGGCCACAAAGGATCCAACTGTACATGGTCATGTTCTGAATACTTGAAACCATGGAGCACGACGCTTGATCTCTTAATAACATTAAACGTTTCTTTTTTCAGAACTCTGGAATGTTTCGATTTTTTGTTGTTTTGTTTCTTTGTAAATTTGGAGTGTCGTCTGAAGTACCAGCCGAATCCGAGGTAGTCGAGTTCTGTGGTGCCGGATAGACGTTCTGGGTCCACTAGCGCCACCTGCAATCACCTGTGGAAGCAGTCAAGCAGTCAGTTACTAGATGGGAAACGAAAGGACGGTTGCTTCATTAATTATAACAACGAGGACTTGAGATGATTGATTTTCTTTTTACTTACTGGCGCGTTGTTGTAACGTTAAAGACGAACCTTTCAATTGATCTTTATTGTATATTTTGATATTATAACTTGGTAAATATTTTCTTTTTATATTAATTAAATAGTAGTTGAGCTCAATAATCTTGTCGTCGGCCATCTCTCTTTCTCTTTCTCTCTCTCTCTCTCTCTCACACACACACACACATATATATATATATAAGCTACTGTAAGAAAGTTAAATCACCCTTTGTAGATTAATTATTTTAGCTTAGCGTCATTTTTGATAAAGATAATTATAATAATATAGATAAATATAAACGTATTCAACAAGAGAAAATTTAAACTCATTTTAGCATTTATTCAAAAACAAAACCCAAATTCTATCTGTTGCACATATTTCATTATTGCATAAGAATTAGAAACATTACCAGTACATGCCATTTAAAAAGAATCAGTCAATCAAAATCATAGAAAAGAGCAGTAATCACAAAAGTAACAGAAAAAGAAGAAAAAAAACCAAGAGTATATAATAATGTCTACAGCAAAACACAAAACTTCAATACGCGAAAAAAACTTGTATTAAATTACAATTTTTTTTCCACAAAACACCAACTGAAAATATAATATAACCGATTTAATCATTTTAAATAAACGAATGCGGAATATAAAACTATGGAAAGTCCGGGCTATTACGAACTGATGTTTCGGAAGAGAAAAAAAAAAGAGATTTTCTGAGAATTACGTCAACGGGTTCTGGTCTGTCCTCCCAACTCGACGCATGACCACACATGGGTGTGACATGCTCAACGAATTTTTAAATATTTCCTGTTGGTTATTGGTGTCATATACTACCATGGCCTTTATGTGGCTGCCAATTTCACATCAGATAGCGACTTACATAACACTAATGAGAAGATATGAAAAACTACAAAGTCGTGTCTTGCACATGACATCCATATACATCATTCTAATTTATTTCTTTGTTCAGTGAATAAAATACTTACAGGAATCTGCTGTAATATGAGATAATCATTTTGAAAACTTTATTTACAAAAACTTCTGGCTTTAATTCTTAGTAATCGCAGCGATTTATAAAAATTAATGTAATAATTTTTAAACGATTAAATCTTGTTCTGTTGCAATTCTTTATATTCTATCCTAGTTTAGGGATGAGGAATTTTTTAAAACTAGTAGGTTTCGTTTGATTATTTGAAGCCTAATAAGGGTTTTTTTACTTGTCTAAAATTCTAACAAAGATGCTCTCAGAAATATTGTAATAATGGTTGCAACTTCCCAAATGACCAATGTAAATATTCTGATCGCACTTTTTATTTAAATGTATGTTTTATTGCTTAAATTATTTAATATATATATATTCAATTTCGTGCTTTCAACATTTAATGTTTGTTGAAATAATAACGTTTTTTTTTTTTTTTTTAATTAAGATGTGTGGTCAGCGCAGCGCTTTTTGTGTCTTACAACAGAATCTACCCTAATTTCAAGAATATCTCTCTTTGATACCAACAAAAATATAGTCTTACATTAGTACACATTGCTATACCTTTCCAAACAACAGTTGCAAAGACTATTTTATTCGTTCTTGTGTTTTGTTTCTCAATTTTAAATTAATTTCGGTAAGGGAACACTTTAAAAAAAGGGGGGTTAAACATTTAATAAGAAGTCATCTACTGTTAACAACACAACAATTATTCAAATTGGACGTCCAAAGTCTTCTTTTCTGCAAAGGATTTAATACTCTGTGATGTTGGGCTATTCACGATTTTCTCTTCACTAACCTCGGGGACTTTTATTGAATTTAATTGTATAAAATTACAATTTTTCCAAACCTAAATGAAATATGGTTAGGTAAATTAGAAGAAGGTAGAAATGAAGTGAAGTTATTCAGATATAATGATATGCACATTAATTGAAAAGGAGAAGAGAGATAGAGGGATAAGGGTTGGCAGCTTGAGCATTGTTATTGTGCTTAAAGTTATTCTGTTAGTTTTGAAGATAGAATTAGATTTTTCAGCAACCGCATTAATCTACGTGGTTATCAGATAGTGCTGAAATCAAAAACGAGTAGATTGGTAAAGAGATTTCCCATTTATATCATAAATTGGGACAGTGAATTAGGGTGAAACTTTAAAGAAAGCGACCTTGATTATTCTGCATTGATAATCAATAATTTCGATTGTTTAGTCTCGTGTTTTCTCAAATTAGCATTTGTCATTTTTGTTTAATATATTAAATTGAGATATGGCCCAAGAGCCGAATAATAACGGAGAAACTCCACAATGACCCTTAATCGTTCTTACCCCTGGAGTAACATCCCCACCCGATGCATTAATTTTTTCGATGTAGTATATTGATGGCACGGGAAATGAGATTGAAATTTTAATGTCAATGATGTTATCTTCTATCAAATTCCGGTTGAATTTCATTGCGCTTAAATACGCAATCGTCTAAGAGGGAGAGAGCGCGATTGGTTCAATGTGATCGGCGCATCCTTAACGCAAGACTTTGAAACCGTACACACAACACTTATGATGCATTTCCAGTAGTACGTGATAGGATGCGGCTGGCAGCAGAATTTTAATCGGCTAAACAGCAGCAGGACCAATATCTGGGACATATTTTGGGTATAACATATTTAAAATGCACATTGGTTGAATTTAATCAAATCAGAAGCTTAGTTAATACAACATATAATATTGAGAATGTCTATTCCCGTTCTGGATTATCTTGAAGTCCGAAAACCATCCTCTAAAATTCAGCTCATTCAATCAATATCGCAATATGAAATGCGTCATTTAAGCAACGATCTGACAAATCCAGCTGTTGTTTGCTTTCTAGCAATCTATCCATTAAGATTAAGATTCAATTAAGTTTCAAATATAGCTTGGAAAGTATCTGACATTTTTCCGTTTAGAAATAATACTCCAAGCGTTTCAAAATTTCTACGAACAACTTTATTTTACCAAAAAAAAAAAAAACGAGTTAGTTTTGATTGGTCCCTTTGATTGGTCCCGTCAAGTTGTCACTGCCGAAGAGACCATCATCACATAATGGGAACCATGCAGCAATTAAAACAACTGGTTGTTTCCGATAAATCTGATCTAAAGATGATTTCATCCGCCGAAAAAGTTCCCCAGCACTGGAAATAACTACGTGAGATGTACCATTCTCATTTACCGTTACTGACATGGTCGCAAGCTCATGGACAGCGCTGTTTCCGTCGAATCGTAGCTTCGAATCCTGATGCCACTCAAGCCGTGTAGCGGAAGTGAAGCTCGTTGAGTCTGTCTAGATTCAATGTTTTTACGTTAGGAAGGTGTGGGAGTTAGGAGAGTGGGATTCCAGCTCATGTGTCGTCCTTGTCACTTCACTGTGGTTCAGCATTAGGAAGTCAATCGGCCCTCGTTTTAAGTGTGACGTTAATGTGTGAAAAGCAATCAATAAATCATTTTCCTAATACGGGTACTGTTTAGCCATCCTCGTGCATAAAGCTCCGGATAATCCTATTTTAAATCAGTTTAATTCTTGTTCAAATGTCATTTTCTTCTTTAGTAATTCCTTACTTCTTGCCTACGAGTACATCTACTCCTTTGTTGACAGGCCGCAAAACGTATTTTTGCAGAGATGTTAAATCAGTCCAATATGGTATGTTTGGTTGGATTGATAAACTTAATAAATATACTCGTAAATACTAGAGCAGTCTTATACTCGATCAAGTACGTTTGATAAATATTGCTTACAGCAGAATTCTCATTATGAATTTCTTGAAAATAAAAACTACGGGATGCATTTCCAAACATACTTAAGGAATGTGGAACACTTTGTATATGTGCCTGTGTGTGTGCTAAACAATCAAACCCCAAAATTATTACTACCATAAATTATATGGCGCACATTAAAAAATATACCAGTGTAAAAGTACCCATCGTTTGATATCTATCTTTAAGACAACAATAAATCACAGATTTATTTTTTTAAAAATATTGTTCAGATTAGAAAATTTATTCAAGAAGGTTCGTTTTTTACTAATATTTAATAATAGAATTTAATAATAGCAAATGTACAATATGGACTTATAAAACAGTTAAATTTTTCCATTCGTATCATATTTATCACTTTTCTTTTGTTCTACGTGGTTCAATGGAATTTTGAGAAGTGAGCTAATTGAAATAAATCTGGGTACACGACGTGATTTTAATTAAAACTAGGATCGGATAAAAAATAATGAAAAGGTATTGTATCACAGTAATTAAACAAAGCATGAATAGAAATAAATTTTAAAAAATTGTTTAAAAAATAATTTTTATATAGTGTTAATTACAAAATATGTTATGGCCTTGTAAACAAAAGACTTTTAAAATTTACATAAATTTGTAAATGAATAATTCGTTTAAAGCATAATTTAATTTAAATATAAACCACGATATACAGTTAAAATAGTTCATAGACTTTGCCCCTATTATTCGACAACTTTCGCAAAAATGAAATCAACCTAATGTTTGAAATGTCCAAATTGAAATATTTATATTAAAATTTATTCTGCCCTCTCTATTGAAATAATCAAATTCACTGAAATTCTCTATTACTACTTAAATGATGCATTACCATGTAATGCCATAAAAATATTTCAAGCATGAAAATTATCTATTATTACACTACGAATGCTTTAAATCGTGCTGTAATAATATTGGTTTTCTGTTTTATAACATCACCCAAAAATATGTTAGATTGTGATATAGTTTGAATCAACAATGCAGAAGCATTAATTAGCGTGATTATATTTCAACATTTCGTGCTAACAAATTTCCGTTGGAGTTAAATATGGCCCTGTGGTTGATATATTTTGGACTAAAACTTTGATTGTCTTTGTATTTAAAAATAATAGTAAAAGAGTATATAAGGGTGAGACACACACAGAGAGAGCGGGATAAATTGCAAAATTGGTTTTATAGTAATTAGTCTTACATGGCAAACACGTTCGTAAGACGTAAATTAATATAACAATCTGAGTATGCGTGTATGTCCAGTTACTTAAGCTGGTAAAACATTTATTAATAATTTTTCATTGATAAATTCGCAATAGCGTTTTTAACAAAAAAAAAAGGGGGGGGGGGAAACTTAAAGAATGCATATTTAAATGAGAAAACGAAGCAAAAAAAAGTTAGAAAATAAAACTCAAACAATAAAGAGACGTGCCAACAAAACTAATCTACAGTAACGTAAGCTACAATGATGTGAATAAGAGCTATTTGTATTTTCAGAGAGAAATAAGTTACACTTATTCATTTCAATTAAAAATAGACTGAATACGTTCCATATTTTTCGTGAGCTTCAGTTCCAGTATTTCTGATAAAGATCTTACTATATTGATCAACAAATGACTAAATGAAGAACAAGGTGTGGATATTAAATAACGAGACTGTAGCTGCCACAGAAGAAGTACGCATGCGCCAAACGTCAGCGACAGACAGCTGCTTAGCGTGAACCCTTCTCTTTCGAATGTAGTGCCACTCGCTTCTATAAATAAATCCGTATACGTTCGCATTAGAGTTATTTTTTGTACTGTCAGAAAAATGATAAGTGAGCAACGAATTGTTGTGAAATTTCATGAGAAATTTGGAAAAACCGCTGCTGAAACTTATACTTCTAAAAATTCCCTTTTCAAATACGAATATCGATATTAAATAACGAGCCTGACGGTGCAACAGAAGAAGTGTGCATGCGCCAAACGACAACGACCGAACGCTGATTAGTGTGTAACCACCTCTTTCAAATGCAGTATCTCTCGCAATTTCTCTCAGTCACCTCATTGAATAAATCCGTTTTGTCGAAGTCTTCATCCGCATTTCTTTTTTTTTTTTTTTTTGAGCTGAAAAAAATAATAAGTGAGCAACGAATTGTTGTGAAATGTCACGTGAAACTTGGACAAACCACTACTGAAACTTCTAATTTATTGAAAGAAGTGTATGGCAATGAATCTCAGGCACTTATTTTTGAGTGGTTTAAGCGTTTACAAGATAGGCGAGAAGACATTGAAGATGATTCACGCCCGGATCACCCTTCCACGTCAAAAACAATGACAATATCAAACAAATATCGATAATCTTGTTTGATCTGACCGTCGGTTAATCTTATAACTGGTTGATAACGATGAATTAGGTGCTGTGACAGCTGATCTGACAATCACTCTTGTTCTTCCGATCTGTTGTGGCCCTAGGTCAATCGCTACCATCATGATGCTGATTTCTGCCATTGTCCACCCATTCCTGCCAGCACCTTCTAATTGTCGCATCGCTTCTACCCATATGACGAGCGATTCACCTATTTGCCCAACCCACCTATTTCAATCATCCAATGATACGACCTCTTTCTAACTCAGACAGTTGCTCATAATGAGCTCTAATCTTGCGGTGGCGAGACATTTTTTCAGTCGTTGAAAGGTATCCTAAATAGCAATGCAACAGAAAATTTGACCATCAGACTGAGAATCGCTTCTTATATACACCTGCTGAGTGCGCAGCTCCCGCTATTCGTTCATTGGACAAAAAATTTTAATCATTTGCACGATCGGTCCAAATGTCTTTGCATACGAAATTACAATCGAAAACTCCTTCTTTGTGCGTCTTTTTTTTTTATAGAGTGTATAATTCTACAAGATACAGTCGTTTAACACCCTTAATAACTTTCACAATCCTCATCTTAGTCGGACACAACTGTTTCAATTCTTAATGGATCCACTAGAGCTAAGTTATGATGTTAACGGATTTATTAATTAACATAACTTTAAAAATAATTTCAAGAGTCTGATTTTTGCACAATTAAATAGAGAATGGACCTTCCGTTCTAAGTTTTATTCGAATCCGTTAATTAAATTCAGATATTCTTCTTCACTGAGGTGACAGCCCCGGGTGGGCCCTGGCCTTCCACCGAAATCCATTCCATACCCTCCTATTCTTGCCTAAAGTTTTCCATTTTGTCACCTTGTGACGCCAGCCCGATCCGGGCTGCCTCTTGTACTATAGCTAACTCAATTATTAAACACTAAGACTCAATAATCAATCAAAGAGACACTAGAACAATTTTTACGGAATTTATTAACTTCTATTTACTATAACAATAATTATTTATGCTCTCTCGGGGAAGCTTTCTGCTAACCTAATTCAACCCACCAATAGTAATCTAATAGACTCTTACCACTAATCCTTCCTCGACTGCAACTCGGACTCTGGATCAACTGTTGAAACCTGTAATAACTAAATCTCTTGAATCACGCCACTTTTACTCTAATCATCCACTTCAACCTCTCTTTCCACTCCTCCTTCAAACTCTCTTTCCACTTCTCCTTCAGTTTCTCTATCGCGACTTTCAATCGGAGTTTATATATTTCCTAACTCTCCCGCTTCATTTCATTTCTACCTGCTTTTTATCTACATATTCACTTTTCATTTTTGGTTGGGCAAAGGTTGTTTAGCAAAAGCAATCAATCTCAAATAAAAGTCCCCAAGGTTAGTGAAGAGCAATGTCACAACCTTAATAATTTTCAAGTCTTTAACCAGGCAGTCAATCCACCAATGTATTGGTCGCCCTCTTTCTCGGTACAAAATGGCTTAGCCAAGATCATTTTAGTGGCTCGATTGCCATCCAGTCTTATTAAGCCCATTTAATCCTCTGTATTGCTATTAATTTAATAAAATATCTGGCTCTTTAAATAGTTAATAAATTTCCGAGCGGATTCTTCTTCTGCAACAATCTCACATTGAATTCCACTAAATATACTTCTCAAAATTCCTCTTTCAATTACGAAGTATGAATAATAAATAACAAGACGCCAGCGATCGACAGCTGTTTAGCGTGAAGCCTTCTCTTTCGAATCCAATGTCTCTTGCAATATCTCTCAGTGCCTCTCCTCATTGAACAAATCCTTACAGTCGAAGTCTTCGTCCGCATTACAATTTGTTGTTGTTGTTGTTTGTTTAGCCGAAAAAATGATAAGTGTGCAACGAATTGTTGTGAAATTTCACGTGAATACCCTCATTGAAACTTGGGAAAACCACTACTTGAATGAATTACTGCAATGAATCTCATGCACTATTTTTGAGTGGTTTAAGCGTTTTCAAGATAGCCGAGAAGACTTTGAAGATTATTCACGCCCGGATCGAAATTCCATGTCAAAAACAAATGACAATATCAAGCAAATATCGGTAATCTAGTTTGATCTGACCCTCAGTTAAGTATTCAGGCGATTGCTGAGTCTGTAGGAATTGCTAAAGAATCCGTACGGCGAATTTTACATAGGAATTTTAACATGCAAAAAAAGTGTGTAACCCAAATGGTGTCTAAAATTCTCACGTTTGAACAACAAGAAGCTCGCAAAAATGTTTGTATTGACATTTTGAATGCCATTGAAAATTACCTAAACTTAGTAGAAAGGACAATAATGTATGGAGTTTTTTTTTAAATTTATTTATTTATTTATGACCCTGAAACGATGCGCCAATCCATGCACTGGAAGAGCCTGCCTTCATCGAGAGCTAAAAAAGTTTAAATGAGCAAATCGAATTTCAAAACAATGATGATGATAATTTTTTTCTCTCGATATTCATGCGATTCCGTATCTTCATTGAGTATTTGAAGATCAATCAACATTACTGCCTTCACGTTTTTGCTGAACTCCAAGAAAGAATAAGAAAAAATAAAAACAACCCGAATTTTGCAGGTTCAAGTCATGAGTTTTCTACCAAGACATCGCCTGTCAAGAGGTTTCTAGCCAAGTACAGCATCCCAGTGTTAGACCATCCACCTTGATCTTGCGCCTTGCGGCTTCTATCTGTTTCCTGAGGTGAAATCTGCAATAAAAGGATCATGATTTGGGTTCGTTGAAGCTGTGATAGAGAAAGAACGGCACGCGTCCTGAAGGCACTGACAGAAGAAGACCTCCAGCACTGTTTCGAACAATGGAAGATTCGCAAGGAGCGTTGTAGGGATAGAGGGGTGTATATCGTAGGTGATTATAAGTAAATATCTGTGACATCAAAATAAAATGTTTTACAACGTCTTTCTCGTTATTTAATAGCCCCAACTTGTATTTTTTTGCGATTTTGCTGTATTATGATACATTTATTGATATGGAGAATAATATACACCGAAATGTATGATTTATTAAACAAAACAGGATATAGTAATAATTTACTTCGTCATTTAATAAAATATATTTTAGGTAACCAAAATTAGAAATTGATCGGATTCAGTCCCATGCTATTCAAACCAGGCTTCTTGGCAATCCTTTTTATTAAAATTTAAAATCATGTAATAAAATTTTGCAGACGAAATAAAAGAAAAAATAAAAGTAAAAGATATCCGTTAAAACGGAGGCATTTCGATAAAACTCGAATTTTCGTTTAAAAAGCCAAATTCAATCGTCCAGAAAACCACATATTCCTCAATAGATATCTGTATGTTTAAAATTTATGCAAAATACTCATTCAGTGAACTACCTAGAATTATATAATTAAAAATAAATGAATGATACAACGAACTTAACACAAGGATAAAGTGAGTGCTTGCGAAGCAATTAAAGAACAAGTAATATAAAAAAAAATTAAGTCAATTCCTACTTTGGTCAACAAAGAAAATTTCATTTTAGTTACTTTACATTAAATAATTACAATTAATATAAATATGTATATACATATGACAAAATCCCAATATTAAGTGGCAAAAGAAATTTTTTTTCCAGCCATCTAATCGCTTCGTCACTGGCAGAATTTATTCCTAAATTTATATCCTACTAAATATCTTTTATAAGAGAAATTTTTTTCTCCCACATATAACTAAAATTAATTACTTGAAAATCAAATAAAAAAATTTTATGCTTCAACGAGATTCGATCCGAAGGCATAAAGATTCTACGCCGACGCTCTACCACCTTTGCCTTTGCGAGACAAATGACACAGTAGAAGCATTGGCTTGCTTCTTAATTCATCCGGTAAATTAAATGCTAGGAATGCTGTTTAGCCCAATCAACCTTGGCTACAGGAATTATTTGGCGGCATTTTGCCAAATGTTGCTATTCTGGTCCACTTCACGGACTTAAAGTTTAGCCAAAAAATCGCTAAGTTTGGCAATTTTTGAAATCGCGCCAAGTGGTTGGATTAACTGCATTTTCACCAATTAAATTTAATTACATAAATTAATATTTGAAACAATTATATTTACATCAAGTGTCATCCACTACAAGTTTAAAAAGATGTATTTGAACTTAAGTGGATGAATAAAAAGTATTTAATTAACGATTGAAAATTTGAACAAGATATATATATGGAGAGTGTGAGCTAATAGTAGGAATTTAAAAAGAGAAAAATATAGCGATTACTCTTCAATGCACTTGCACGTTCAACAGTATCAAATTGAAGAGATGAACAGCAAATCGCAGAAGTCACGCTTTTTTACAGAAGTGAAATTAATTCGTAACGAAATCGTTGTGAAAAGAAACTGAATACAATTGAAAAGTCATTCTAAAAGTCTAGACAATGTTCAGAAATTCAAAAGCTTAGTACATTGAATCTACAAGCAAAAGGGTGAGTGAAATGAAACTAAGCAAGAAAAATTTCCCGTACGTGCATTTTAAACGCAACACTAATGATGAGTTAACCTCCGGTGTTTCCTAACCATAGACTAATACCGGAAATTTATAAAAGTAAATGAAATTTGAAATTAAACACAATTGAGTTTCTTTTTATGTAGCATTGAATACATTGTAAGACATAAAAATTATCATATCCATAAAAAAATAAGATGATTGGAATTTAATTTTTAGTGCAAGTTTGAAATTCATCGATGTTTCAACTGAAAGTGCAACTGGTTAAAAATTGCTGTTCCATGATTGAAAAGCCGGAGTTCCAGAGCATCGAAATCTAGCATCCAGAATGTGTATATAAGAAATAATTCTAATTTAGATAGTCAAAATGTCATACCAGTTGCGAAAATTTACCTCGATTGTAACAATATCTCCCCGGCAGATTCATCTCATTACGAATATATGCCGAATTGAAAGAGATCTTGTCTTGAAACTGAAAGACGTTGGATTAGCAAAGCAAAGAAACTTTCGACATTTATGCTGAAGTAATGCTATTAGATCACAGAGATGCCAGTAAGAGTGGGTTAGCAACGACAGATTTCAGCGCAAGAGCGGCTGTCTTGTGCGTTAGTTGAAATTATTTATTTTCAATTAAGAAGTGTAGTAAAATAGCATATAAAAGAAGTCGTTCCTCTCAAAATGTTTGAAATAAGATCTAACAGCTTTAGAGAGCCGAGGATCTTGGGGCAAATATTTCTCCTGAAACTGAAAATGAAAAAATAATAGCAAGTATAATTATTAGAGAGTATTACGAAAAAGATTTCGCGGATTGATGTCTCGAAGAGGATATTTAATGACAGGATTCAAAGAGAAGAAAGGGATTTGCAATAGGAAGAAAAGGAAAAACACAGTCTTATTCTGGAAAATTTAAGACGAAAGCTCAGAGTAGAACTGGAATATTTCTCCTGAAATAATTACTGTCATGTCGCAACAGATTGTCCTATCTCATGCACATTATGTGGAAAATCATGACACTGCAAAAAATATTGCACAAGAAATAAATATGAACCAAGAATGACTACTTTTAATGTTTGTGAACAAGAATCATCCACACCTAATGGGTACTTGAAAACTTCATGCATAAATTATCATAGCATCACTGCTCTTCTGGATACCGGATCTTCGAGTTGTTTACTCAAAGAATAAGTAGCACAAAACTTAGGACTGAACATCTGGTAAAAATGATCTCTATTTATTTGGTGGTGTGATAATAGTATATCTTCAGATCGGAAATGCTTTAGAAGTGTCATGAAGGGACGCCATGTATTGAATCGAAAGCAGCTGAAATCACACCAAGAGTACTTATCAAAATTAAGGAAGAAAATTAGGGGAAAAAATTGAAGAATAATCTAAAATACAAAAAGAAAATAAAAAGGTTATTTCAAGTTATAAGAGAACAAGGAGAAAAGGGAAAAAAAGTCACGAAAAACGATTTCAGTCTGAATTGAGAAAAAAAAGGATCAGAAGTTAGCTAGAATCCAGGAAAAAAATTAATTAACGCAAGCTATATGGGTACAAGAAACTATTAACAGAGAAAAAGAAGAAGCATTATAAGTACTAGAGATGCAATTTAATGACAAGAAAAATGAAAATTCTAATTGTTAAATCAATTAGAAAAATTGCGGAATGAACCTGTACAAAAGAAAAGAAATGCAGATTAAAAAACAAGAGGAAGAAAAAAAAGTTATTGGAGATTCAAAGAGAAGGAATATTGGGAAAAGAAAAGAATAACAAGAGAAGAAAAGGAAGTTTCGAAGAGATTAGCCGATTTTCGAGAAGAAAATAGAATGAAAGGAAAAGTGCAAAGGAAAATACAAAAAGAAAATGAAAAGAGCAGAAAAGATGAATAGCAGCGATGTCAAGAAGAATTGAAGTATTTGGAAGAACAAAAATTAACTGAAGTTCAGAAAGTCAACGAGAAAATTTAAAGGATGGTACAGGAGAAAATATTTCTATTGAAGAAAGAGAGGAATTAGTGTTGAAAGGGCAAATAAAATCAAGAGACGATATTTCTAATTTACCGAATCTACTGGAGAAACAGAGAAAGGAAACGTGAGTTTTAATTGAAGGTAAAACGAAAGCAGAGAATGTTCTTCAAAATGAACCCCATACCAAATCTAATACGGTCGGAAAAAGGGAAAGTTTGACGACAAATAATTAGGTGGACAGAACAAGTGAACATAAGGTTTCCAACCCGAAAGTAAAAAAAACATAAATTGCAAAGCGAAAGGAATGTTTCTACTACAAGGGAAGAAACGTCGTAAAAGATGTCAGATAATATTCGAAAAAAAAAATACAGGATAAGTACCCTAGCAAGACGAGGAATTTACCCGAAGGAAGGAAAAGATGCCACAAGATTCCCCAGTCTCGTGAAAAGATCTTCATGAAACGATCCCTTTTTGACCCCAAGGGTGTAACAGGACTTCAAGCAAGGATAAAGTGTCCATTCCCTTTATTAACAAGAGATTGAAACACCTGTGGGCAGCCATTAAAGAGAGAGAGAAGGTATCGAGAGCGAAAGCGCCTCTCCAAGAATTACGACTCAGCGGTTTCAGTGACAAAAGGATAGAACACGGTCCAGTTTACGACATTTGCTTCGGAAAGGATGTCATACAACACCACAAGGAACCGACTACTTACCAGTCCAGTACAGGAATGTTAACATGTGGAAGAACTACTTGTGAAAATAGTGTTTTACGCTACCTTCGTGGTCTTTTAATGACAAAATGCCCCTCACTACAACACGTACCCCCATGGTGCAACGAAGATAGATTCAGTGATTTCATAGGTGCTTTTCCCCTGCATAGCAAGAGACGTGACTTGTCACATTGGACGATGTCAGCAAAGGACTTTTGACGCCTTCCCACCCACGTGGATGACTGGATAATTTTCGAAGGAGAATCGATGAGCGGATTTAATTATTATTATTATTATTATTATTATTATTTGTTATTTAACCAGAGACTTATTTTCTTAAAAAAAAAAGGAAATATGAAAAAAAGAACTCTTTTTTTTAATTACTTTTGTGTGATTTATTATGAAAATTATTTTGTGTTTATAATTCCCTGCATTTCTTTATCAATTTAGTAGTCTTTGTCTGAATTGAATATTTGTTAAGAATTAGTGAACAGTTGTTTTCTCATAGAACATTTGAATATTTTTAAAGACTAAGAATTTAAGGAATTTTTTTAATTAGATTATTTTGGAGAATTATTGCGTGTGATGATTTTTAAAGATTAATTATTTTATTGATCGAACGTTGGAATAAGTATAAGTAATCTGAAATATGTCAACAAACGTTTTTATGTTTATGTGATCCATTATGAAGAGTAGTAGAATAGTTGATATTTCAAAGTAATATGCTCGTAGAATATTTAGTTTTGATTTCATTATTTGAAACAGAAAATGATTACTTTTGTTTGGATTTAATAAGAAAGGAGAAATTTAATACTCAGAGATGAAGTTAATGCTTTTGAGGATGCGAATTTTCAATATTTTAAAGTATGAAATCAGTAATTTGTAAGATATGAATTTTATATTTTTATTTGTATACGCGACAATTAATAGTTCGAAGGATATGAGTTCTATATTTTGAAATATGAATTTGACATTTGATGTTTAATACTTTTTAAATGTTTTGAAGGATTTGAATATGGAGATACTTAATATTTCTATTTGTATACAGTAATTGATGTTTGAAAGATAAGAGTTTGATTTTTTGAAGTAAAATAATTATTAATTTAAATCATATAAATTTTATCTTGATATTTTTTATTTCTATATATGATAGTAATTATTTCAAAGATATGAGTTTGACGTTTTGAAGTATAAATGACATAAAAGGATATGTGTGTGAATTTGTTATTTTAATAATTTGAAAGATTTGAATATTGATGTTTAATTTCTTTATTTGTATACGGTAATTAATGATTTAAAGAAAATGAGATCGATATTTAATATTTTGAATGATTTAAGGAATTTGAATATTGATTTCTTTTTGTATCTGATAATTAATGGTTTCAAGTGCATAAAACTGATGTTTTAAAGTGTAACTAAAGAGTAAAGTAAGTAAAAAAGTAAGTGTAAAGTGCTTTGAAGTGATATAAGTGAGATTTTTTATGGGAAATGTAGTAATGTCATTCTATAATGTTTTCGATAAAGTTAATATTAAGTATTTGTGATATATGAAGTATTTTGTTGAGTGTAATGAAGAGTGTAAATTGTAAAGTTATACAATTGAGAACAATTGTAATGTCAGGAATTAGCCGAATGTTATCTCCAGTATTTAAAGCCCGCCTGTAGAGGGCGTTTTCGTAAAGGGGTGAGAGTAGCATCTCACTTACACAACCCCCTGAGATCAGAAATCGACTCATATGGGATCAGATAAGTGTGTAAGTACGCGAGTTGACACTCAAAGAACAGATCACTGGATCGCGAGGTAATTGAAGTGCTAAAGGTAATCTTCACTGAACACCAAGGTAAAGCCAAATGATTTGTAAGAATAAAGGAATTGCTGTTGTTATAACTTAACAAATAGGTACTCTGAAATTTAAAGATAAATGAAATATAAAAGTAAGCGAAGTTAATAGCTAAGTAAGAAAAGTAAATTAAATCAAGGCATTGTTATTAAAGGTTGTATCCCTCCAATGTTGTTATTATTTCAGGACAAAATAATGAACAGCCGGGATGGTTTCAGGATCAAATATTAGTTAATATTCAACACGTTCCACAACACAAGACAGGATACAAAACATAGATTCACGAACATCACTCCATCATTCTGCTAACGAAGTCACTCGCTTTCCTTGAGCTTGCGTTTGCCGTGCTTGCGCTTCTAAACAAATAGAACATGTGGCACCATCTGACTACCGTTCAATAGTACATGTATGGTAGCGCTAAATTACAGTGTTACAAGGTTTATTATTAAGGAGAAGAGTGAGAAAGATAAGTTAAACTAAGTGAAAAACAAAACAAAAAAATGGCTTAGTAAAAAAGTAATAAGTTCTAAAAGTAAAAGTTAAAAAGATTAAAGTTTCTACAGTACTGCTTTAGTAGTTCTTCGCCACAGATGTAGTTATTTGTTTTGAATGTCTATCAGAGAAGGTTCTACAATTGAAGTGAAAGATCTGCCTATAAGAATATGAACTGGTGTTAAATTTCTAAATTCTTAATTTCAGAAGAAGGAGAGTTACACGGCCTGAATTTAGCATTCCAACAATCTGAATTATAATTTTTAAAAATTCTTCATGAGAAAGATAAGAATTACGTTTTTTCTACAGTTACGTTTTAAATAATATTTAAGAAATTTCACTCCTACTTCCCAAAAGCCAATAAACTTTGGAGCTCTGGGAAGAATAAATCTCCATTGAATGCTCACTTCTGAAGATACCTTTAGAACTGCTTCATTATGTTAGTTCATTGTCCGAGACAAATCCCTAAATTTTATATGAAGGGTCCAACAAAGTTAGTACCATTATCAAAAAATATTTTTGCACCTTCCCTCTTCTCGCTATAAAGCGTTTTGCTATGAGGGACTCTAATGTCAAGCCAGAAATTATTTTCAGGAGTACAGCCTTGGTAACAAGGCAAATAAATATACACACATAAATTTTCATGAAGGATCCCTTCCTTTAATTTGTGTTTTTATGAAAATGACCAAATAGATCAACGCCTACTGAATTGAACACAAAATCCAGATTTATCTGTACTTCGGGTAAATCTCCTATTTCCTGTTTTAGGATTTGCCTTGAATCATTGAATATAATTATGCACTATTTTTCTAGATAAATTTCGACAGTTCAAAGATCAGTATTTTTGCCTTATTTCATAAAGCAAGGTTTGAGGTCCAGAATGCAGATATTAGCTTACTTGAAGAGCGAACATTAGAATTTGTTCTCAAACCCTGATATCACCTTTAAATTCCATGCATTCTTTTTAATTAAAAAGTCCTCTGTTGACTTAAGTTCTTCGCAGCTGAGAGAGTGAATTCTCTTTCGATTTGAGACCTTCGATTATTGATAAACCTGAAAATATAAGCTAAAATACATACAAGTTTCAGAAACGTATTGCAAATTTGAAAGAAACCAAGAAATCAGGGAAGTTGCAAAGAGAAAGTATTACATTAGTATTAAAATTCAGTTCAGTGTCTTTTTCATTTTAGGAAGATATTCTTTTGGAACACAATGATTGTTTTCAACTACTGGTAGGTTAGGAGATATCAGGAATTCCACAATATCAGAATCTTCAGAAAAAATTCAGTCACTGTATCTGGGGGATTACCTTTCCTGGGGCAGTGAAACCTGGAGTTTTTATCTGTCAAAGTGTTTTCCTCTTCGAACCATTCGCACTAAATTGTTTCCATTTTTTGCTTGAGCCCTTAATCCAGTCTAGAGTTATTTTTGAATCTGTCCAATCTATAATGACTGTCCAAGACAGCCAATGTTTTTTTTTCGATCAACGATTTTCTTGACTTTGATAGTCAAGAAAATCATTGAAGTTCATAAAACTACAAGGGAAGCTCTAATCTAGGTAACCTCTTTTAAAGGTGCGACTCGACTCTTTTTGATGCAATAAGATTCACTTCAAAGTCACTCTTTTCCAAAACTCTTCAGTAGATGGCCACACCATAAGCAAATGAGTACCTCCAAGTAATCTTAGATTTTCAAATCGTTCTTTCAAGTAGGTCAGATGTTTCAATCAGTTTCGCATCTCCTTTTAATGATACACGTGATATAATTTTTGATAATCGTTTAATTCTTCAATATTTGTAATTAAATGCATGAATTAAATTTGAAAGGTTGACTACTCCTCATACTTTCCAGTAAAAACCGGAACTTTAGCTATGTCCTTTGAGGAATAATGGCTCGAGTCATGTGTTTCCGAAAACAGTGGACGTCACTCGAGATTCAAAGAAATATTTCAAATAGTTATTAGTAGAGGGAGATGCAATTAGTTAATTCAGTAAACTTGTTAAGAAAACAAGTCTATAATATTTTGTCTGAAACAACATTATAAACATTCTGTAGAATACTTGAAATGTTTCAAACAAATCAATAAGATTCGATTAACACCATTCTTGCACATATGTTTCATTTACTTTCATATAAAATGCATGGATACACCAAGTGCCCATATATATTTCCTTCATGGTGTATTCCAATTTTGATTTTTCTTACAAGCATTGAACAATGGTACATAATTCTTGTAAAACACTACTTCCATCTCAGCCAGCAATAATTGTGCGTATATTGTAAACTGCGGTTTTACAGCAGCTACAATCCATTACTACGCCATTGTGGGTTACATCACTTTGCTTCACAAATACGCTTTTACATTTTATTCAGTTGATTTATGGCGATAAATGCAAGCATGTCATGACATTTATTTAATATTAATACATTTAAATTTATTTAAAAATTTTGAAAAATAAATTCCCCATACGTTTTTCCTATGCGTATTAATTCACCTCTGTACTACAAAGATTTCATAAACGTTTCCGGGTTGAACCAAAATCGAAATTTTTTGCAAAGGTGGTGAGTTTGTTTTCAAACTTTTCGAAAGTCCCTTCTATTACCGTCTAAACAGAATGAACTACAGGATGAGTTTATGCATTACTGTAACATTATATATATATATATATATATATATATATATATATATATATATATATATATA
>BMAW01028696.1:34591-86617 GCA_019974015.1 Nephila pilipes | reverse complement strand
ATATATATATATATATATATATATATATATATATATATATATATATAAAAGCAATTTTTAAACATAAATATATAAAAAATGAAGATAAGAAGCAAGAAACCGTATGAATTATTCACAGAAATCATGTAAGCTATCAATACTTAATGTTTTCTCGGAAGCTTAAAATTTAACTTCATAGAATCATTAAACCAATAGCCAAAAAGAATATCTAAATTAGAATCATCACCTCTCATTAATTTTGGAAATTTTCACTATTAATGAACAAGACATTTATCTGTTTAAGTTTTCTTTTCATGAGCAATTTTTATTACTTTTTTTATCAAATGTCACATTCATTTAAGCAAGTAAAGAGTAAAATATCTCGAATCTATATGAGAGGGTCTTAAAAATACATTTTTAACTCCAGATGTTAGATGTTCTAAACTGGAATGTTTTTCTTTCAATTACGTTCACTCGTATTATCCAGCTTCAATCGATAATCTCAATATTTTATTACTCAAAATGCAATCTAAGAAATTTCATTATTCCTTTATTTATTTAGTGGAATGTTTGAATGTCTAGAAATTTATGAAGCCTAAAATTTTTTTAATGATTCTGTAGTAAGAAAAAAAATGACATCGGCAAATTTTCGTTTTGTTTCCATAAATATATCAATAATTACTTAGATACAGAATACGTTGCATAATACATGAAACTATACACATACAATTAAAACATGATACTTACAAAAATTCCGTAATTTAAAAAATTTAACACACATTTTATACAGATTGGTCATTTCGTGACGTTGGGCTATTCGCTTCTTACTCTTCTCTAACCTTGAGGACTTTATCGAGTTGAATGGCATAAAATTACGATTTCTTCCCAATGAAACATTATTAGGTCAGTTGGATGAATATAAAAATGACGCGAAGTGATATATTCGAATATATAATTAATGGAAAATGAAGGGAGATAGAGGAGAAAGATTTGCCGTCAGTTACTGAACTTGATACTTTTCTGTTAGTTTTGCGGATTGAACAAAGTTCCACTAACAATCTATGTAGTTACTTATGAAGAAAGTTGTGAAATCAATAACGAGTGCATTTAGTAAGATAAATTTCTTATTTAAATCATAAATTACACTTAGCGACCTTAGATATTCTGCAGCGATAATAAATAAAGAAGCTATATTAGTGTAGTGTGTCTTCAGTTAGATATTTGTAATTTTTAATTAATATATTAGATTGAGATATTGCACATGAGCTGAATAATGACGGACAAACGCCAATTTTTTTTTTAATTTAAAAAATTGCACCTATAAATATATAGCTTTCATAAAGAAGTTCCAGTACTATTTTTTGATAGCTAAGCAAAATATACAAGACATGAATACTATAACGAACAAGCCACTAGAAGTTATAAATTAAAATGTTACAGTTATATATTTATTTTGTTTAACATTTTATTTTCAATCGAAGTAGGAAGTTTTAAACACATTCTTTTGTCAATGTATAAACTTTGATCTTATTTTTTATGAGTAGCTTTTCTATACAATGGGATCATTTGTCTCGAAACGTTTTTCTTTCCACGTACATCTTAGGCTTAGTTGAAAAGTAATTCTTCCATGATTATGACTTTTTTTTATTTGTTAACTGATTTTCACAATTCTTGCAGTACCTGAAAGCTACATGTATCCTCCATGTAAGGCATTTGTTAGTTTTTTTCCCCCTCGTTCCCAGGATTCGTTGGTGCTCTAAAAACTGAAAAACATGACAACCCACATAGAGATGAGGTTGATGAAGCGAGGCATCATTGCACTGCACCTTCCTACCTTTCCCCTCTTTAAAGATAGAAGAGCACCTTGAGGACTATCACTTTTATTCTAATAACAAAGTGAAAGTTACTATTAAACCGTCAACAACACCGTCAGAATTCTAAAAAAGTGAGTGAAATGAATAAGAAAGGAGATTTCTCACTCAATGAAAACACATTCATATTTTACATAACATTAAAGACGAGTCAAACTTTATATCAGGATGTTCTTAACCATCACACACAGATCAATACAGGAGTTTATATATTTATGGATATCAAAAATAAAATGAATAACAATCAATATTCTTAAAGAGGATCAAATATATTTTAAGCCATACGAATCGCCAAACCCAGAAAAATAAGGTGATTGCAATGAAATTTCATATGCAAAGATATCAGTAGAGCATGCAACTGATTCCTGAAAATGTTTACAATTCAAGGGTCCAGTAGCTTGGGGCTACTTTTTCTAGATCGAAGTGAAAATGAGCAACTGATTAAAATTTGCAGTTCAATGAATGAGCTCCAGCGCGTCGGAACTTAACATCCAGGAGGTGTATTTTAGAAGCAATTCTCAATTGGGTGGCCAAATTTTCAACTGCGAATATTTACTTCAACTATAATAATGCTTTGCGGTGCATTCATGCACATTACGCATTCATGCTATTAGAATGGAATAAGTTAGATGAGCAAATATAAAAGAAACTCATGACATGTATGTCGATGTGTTGAAGTAATATTGGCAAGAGAGGGTAAACAAAGGCAAATTTCAGTGCCAGATCGGCAACTGTTGATCTAGGGCCACAACAGAACTGGAAGACAGAGCAGTTACCAAATCAGTTTGAGTTTGTTTGTTTTTATTAACGTCGCACTAGAAGCAACACGAGGGCTATTGATGACGGACCTCGTAATTTTGAGTCTCGGTCAAGTGACGAGGACGACATCTGAGCTGGCACCCCCCTCTCCTAACTTCCACACCACGCCAACGGGACCAAATCAGTTTGAAGATAAAAGGATACCTAAAAGGATATCACTTTCAATTTAATAACCAAATAAAAATAACCATTAAAGCTTGGTGTCGACAACAACAACCTGAATTCTTCTCCGAAGAAATTAGCCCCCACCCCCAAGAAACGCGTTGAAGCAAGTACGTGGAAAGGCGTCGGGACTATAGAAAAAGTGAATAATGCATTACATATAGCATTCATATCGCTTTCAGGTAAAATAAGTATTCTGAAAATCGAGTTATGGCGTTAGTAATAGCTGAGTGGGATGGTTTGTTTCCCATGATTACAGCACTGTCCAGAGCCTTTGTGGACACTAATGCAACTGCATGGATGGACAGCAATGCGATGTTTTTATGGTTCTTGTTCGACTTTTTCATTATTTTTCAATGCTTTTAATGTCCATCTCTGTAGCTTTTTTCCTTTATTGCCTTTAAGTAAGTTTTATATATTGTTTTGATATATAAAACTTACTTAAAGGCAATAAAGGAAAGTAGTTTTTGAAAGAAAAAAGTTTAAAAGTAGCCTGATGGATGGCACTGCACTAGTCATAAGAGGCTAAAAAACGATTGCTGTAAGAAATATGCGAATTTTAAGATGCTAATTAAAAGATATGACATGCACACCGCACATTACACGTGTGATTAAAAAAAAAAGCAAAGAACATGAAGTTCTTGTTATTCTGCGTCTGAGATAGTAGTCATGACTCTATCATTGAAGGGTCGGGTTCTGTTTCTGAAGTGTTTTTACAAGAACGATGGCTACGTGGCAATTGCATTGAATAAATTCTGAACATTAAAGGGACGAAAAAGCGCTCTGGTCCGATAACTGTATTCAGTCTGAAGAAAATGATTCATAAATTCGAAGATACGGATATATTTGATGTGGCAGAGGGAGGAAACCAATTACTTCGACGTCAGTGGAGTATGTGACAACAGCATTGGAGGAAGCGTCAAGCAGTGCTTTGGGAACTTGCCGTATATGGGGAATTGCCCGAACTTTAGACATGACTGTCAACTCGATTCATTGAATTTTGCGAAACGCTTGAAATTTGCCATTCAAAATTGACAAGACTGAAAAGCTTGCCATTCAAAATTTCGCATGTTCAGGACCTGCTGACCAGAAATCGCAGACTATGGGCAAGAGAGAATCCATTCCAAATGCAACCCTTGTCTCTTCATTCTAAAAAATCACTGTGTGAGAGAGTTTACGGCAGTATTTATCGTTGGCCCTATTTTTTTCAAGCAGTTGGGTCTCATCATCAGTCAACGAATCAGGTTGTGAATTTCTTTTGAGCAACCATCTTGTTCCGCAACAGAGCGGATGTGCAGATAGCACAATTTTTACACAAGATGGCACTCCTCCGCGCATTTCAAATCCAGTGCAGATTGCTTAACTTGCATTTTGGAAATGGCCGAATCATCAGTCGTCATTTCCTAATAGTTCAATATCTTTTTGAAAATTAATATATACTTAATAAATATTAATATATACATAAGTATATGTTAATATTTTTTTATTTCTTTTTACTGTGTGTAACATTAAATGCGTTTTAAAATTTACAAATGGAAAAAAGACACTTTTTTACAAGTTCCTTTCTTAGTATCAAAAACATTAAAATATCAATTCCTCACTGAAAAAAGGGAAGACATTTTAGTCGAAATGACATTTCTATAAACTTTTGAATGAAAACCTAAATTCTGAGTAAATAATATTTTGTTTTCGGTTTAAAAGTTCTGAAATATTGGTTAAAAAAGGTAACGAAAATGTTTCTGGATCAACTTAAACTGTTTACAAAGCATCTCAAAATAAAAAAAAAATAAAAAATAGATCCGACAATGAAACAAAATTTAACATACGAAAATCGATTTAAATATAATTATAGTTAATTAAAATTAATACTAAATAACTACAAACAAACACACAGCAAAAATTCTCTTTTTATCTAAAATTTAAAAAAAATTACCTCAATAATCTTCGTCAAATTACTCTTTAAACAAGCGTTCATGGTTATGCATTTGGATCAATGAATATCAGATCTTTACAAAAATAAATGTATATATTTTCCCCCCCTCTTTCAAAGATTCGCATCGTAAACATTTCGCCTTTAGCTTAGTTAAATATGCAGTATTACTATCAGTTACGCGCACTTTCAATTAAACAGAGATAAAATCTATGCTTTGTTTTTAATGCTGTTGAACTTCCACTTATAAAGAGATCATTCATAAAACAGTCTACTTTTCTGACTAAAAAAAAAAGATGTTTATTTCAATAACCCCAATGAACGCAGTATTCTAGAAGAGAGAATTTTTAAGATTTCAAATAACTGTCTTTATTGTTTTTTGAAAAAGAATTTTCGCGTTTGACGAAAATTAAATCTAACAACCGTAAGATTGAAATGTATATAAATATTGGTCAAGGAATTAGTAGAAATTAAAATGTACATTTGAACGTCGTTTAGTAACCAAATATTTGAAATATTTTTGTATTATTCGATTTTTTTTTTATTTCAGAACAAAAAAAATACATTTCTGAAAATTGACTAAATATTTTCTTGTAATTGATGGTAAAGGATGATAAAGTTTGAATACCTTTGAATCTATCTTTAAAAATAAAAATGAAAAAAAAATCCAAAGTTCTATGCCAAGTTTTGCAAAGAACAGATTTAGCCACCCAAGATGTGCATTTTTTATGATTATTATTAAATTACTCAAATATAAGAATTAAAATAAACGATGAAACATCGAGAAATGGAAAATAGTAAACTTTTCCGATTATTAAAATTAAAGGAAACGATAAATTATTAAATTGAATATATTTTAGCTTAATGTAATTAAAAATAAAGCAAACGATAAATTATTAAATTGAATATTATATTCACTACATCTAATTTAAATTAGAGCAAACCATAAGTTATTAAATTGAATATATTCAAGTTAAATGCAAATAAATTTGAAGTAGATGATAAAAAATTGAAAACTGCTCTGGTACGCCAAAATTTATCCAGCTTAAACAATAACCCCTTAAGTGGCTAATCATTTTATACAATTTCATTACTTTGCTATTTATGTTTGATCGTTTGTCTCAACTAAACTGACTCTGAACTTTTAGTCTATAAAATTTAAGGTAAATTACTTTGTTATTTTTGTAACATCTACTTATGTGTGTGTGATCATAAATCAATTTACATTGTCTAAACCAGTAGTTCCAAAACTTTTTTGACTCATGGACCCCTTTTTATAATCAAAACTTGCCCACGGATCCCCCGAAAGTGAAATAGCTACATAAAGATATAGTATAAAAATTACAAATTTCAAAAAAAAAAAAAAAAAAAAACATTTTGTTGAAAAAGTATTTATTAAAATTATAATTTTTGTTTATATATATATATATATATATATATATATAAAATAAAATTTTGATAAGAAATCAATGACTTTGATAAACTTGATGAGACATTATGACTGTATTTATGTCCGGCTCAATGTTTGTGAGTAGCAACCGCAAATCTCCACGAGCACTAACTTCTAGTCGGTTACTTTTTTTGTGATGAGGCTCATAATGGCACTGAATCCACATTCTACCAAATAGGGAAAGCCATAATAACTTCTGTACAATAACCCATAATGGAGGATATGAAATTGGGATCTGTAACCAGAATTTGTGGTGTATCCTTGTTCAAACATTGGTTCCTCATTTGTGAATATTTCAATAAGCTGCTCCTGTATTGGTATGGATGTATTTGAGATTTGTTCAAGCGCAAAAGACACGCAGTCAGGAATATCCTAGTGAAGAATGTCTTTGATTCAGGTCTGCATGAAGAGCCGTTAGAAGAAAGCATCTCTATTTTGTGATTTGGAAACTGTGAACCTTTTTTGCTTGTACAGAAAAAGCAATAAACGCTTGATTAAATTTAATTGATCTCCTTGTAGTTTCGTTAAATTCGGAAAATAAATCTATCATATCATTTTTAGAGTTCATTAAATTGCGTCACAAATTATTGCCTTTGCTTTCCAGCAATTCCAACATTAAATCAAAGAGCGCATGAAATCGATTTAAACATGCACTTTAAGATAACCAACGTACTGCTGAGTGAAGTAGTAAACGATTATAGTTTTCACCAAACAAAGTTGAGCAAATATTAATCTCCCATTGAAGGCATTCCTTTTGATTTTATTAACTGCTGTAATGACATAATCTAGTGATCCATGCAAACGTTCACTAAGATTTTTTGAGACTAAATGAAGTCGATAAATGACACAGGAACTGAAAATATATTCAGTACAGCTTGTTTTAAGTATGCCAGAAAGCCTCGGTATCTTCCTACCACGCGCAGAAGGGTTCCACAGCCAGTCAGGAATATCCAAGTGAAGAATATCTTCAAATTTTTGTTTCAGGTCTGCATGAAGAGCCATTAGGTGTCGACAGTAAGCAAGCAAAATCATCTCCCTTTTGCAATTTCGAAGATAAGAGTCGGAGCACTAGCAACAGGAATGATATTAGTCAAAGGTATAGCTTTTACATCAAAAAATATTTTTAATTCAGTAAATAACGTTTCCCTTTTTGTATCGGTTTCCAAATATTTGGTTAATAACAATTCTTGGCAAATTTTTTTTTCTTTTACAGGCCACGGTAGCCTAGTGATTAAGGCATCAGACTCGTGGCCGGCGGTTTTCGTTCAGTTGTGGGTTCAAGCCTTGATACCACTAAAGACCCTCCGTGTAGCTGATGTACGTTAAATCTGTCGGAGTCCGAAGTCCTCCCGTTGGCGAGGTGTGGAAGTTAAGAGCGGGGACCAGCTCAGGTGTCGTCCTCGTCACTTGACCGAGGTTCAATATTACGAGGTCAGTCACCAGTAGCCCTCGTATTCCTTCTAGTGCGTTAGTGAAACAAAAATTCTTCTTTTACAAATCTTACATAAGCTAAAAATAAAGCTTCGTTTCCTGGTAAAATGGACTCATCATGATGTGTAAAAATTCAGATGTTTTTAAATATTCTCATAAAGAATTTTCTACGCACTGATCCATTTCATCAATCCTTCTTCGTACTATATTATCACTCAGAGGAATTCTTTTTATAATGTAGAAAGCTGATTCGTGCAACACGGTGCGTATTACCTCATTTACAGTAGGTAAAATAAGTTCTTCACCCATAGTGTACGGCTTTCCGGACTTAGCAATCAATAAAGAAATGTTATAAGAAGCACGCAGTCTGTCATCATCTCGTTTAGATGTCCCTGTGAGTTGTTGCAGTGACGGTGTTTTCAAATATTTTTCTTTAACAGTTTAAAAAACTTTAAATCCTTATCTTTTTTAATAACTATGGATTTTTTTCTAAATGTTGAGCTTGGAAGGCCTCATTGAATCATTTGACATAGTTTTATTACATAGAAAACACATAGGTAAAGTACTATTTCCTGTTGATAAAATAAAACCATACTTCAAATATTCAACACTGTACTGTCGGCACTTTTTCTTCGACTCACTCATATTGTTATCTGTTAAAAAGGGATATAAGTAAATTTGTATATCAAATGTTTTATTTGCAGCAAACCACTGTTAATTATTATTAACTTTTTTAATATAATGCTGCAGTGAAGCCCTTTAGAATTAATTATTTAACATAAGGATAAAATTTCATGTAATTTTTGAATAAAATATAATTCTCAATGATTAACTTCTTTCAAAAAACATCGATATTAAAAAAAAAAAGAAAAAAAACTTACGATCTCTTCCTATGTTTTTAATAATAAAAAATTATACTCTTCGTATCAATATAACATAGAACTAAATAATTGATTAGATGTACGACTGTTTTATAGTTTATGTTTATATTGTAGACATATTAGTGCATGTAGGTGTGTTATTGCGTTTCTGTATAAACCTGTTTTCGGTTGTCTATCTCGCATCGTGCAATGGCTGTTATCAACTTAAGTAGCTTGCGCCATCTAGAACTATTAAATCATAGGCGTGTGTCAGTGGATAAAATTTTGAATTAATTGTTTACCCATATCAAGACTTAATAGGGACACAGCAAGACTCAAATATAACAAGAAGAAAAAAATTTGTTTACGCGTAGTTGTTTCTTAGTTACACTTATCTTAATCTAACAAATACATATTACAAATACAGGCATGAATAATTTGTCAATAATCCTTAAACTTTATTTAGTAATTATTTGTAACTAACTTTTTTTTTCCATTAGATAAATTAATAGTCTGTACACATTAAGTCAATTTCATTTGAATTAGAAGTAAAAGTTTCAACGAGAATACATTTATAGAATATTTCCTATTATATTCAAATATTCTAAACGGATAAACATTTACTAATAGAATTTAAACGCTTGGAAAATAAATTTAACAACATTGAGGGTTGATGGTTTTTATCTTAATCAAGATCACAACAATCCAGAATTATAAGTCGATCAACCAATCAGCAGAGTCCATATTTTATCATTTCCCCCTCCTATCTAGGATATCTGATGACGCAGAATAAAAATAAAAACTTTGAGCGATAAAATTGGAAAAACAATTCTGAGAATAAGCTTTACAGCTAGTGGGGAGAATATTTCTCTCCTTTACAAATAAAAAACTTATTTCAGTGGAAACAAAGACCTTTTTGTTGTTGTTATGAGTAACGTTAGAAGTTCAGAATATTAAAGGAAAAATCAATTTCTCTTTTAGATGCACGCGTAATGCCTTAAATTCCAAATGCCACTATAAAATCTTTTAAGTAATAGCATAATTTGTTAGTCCCAACAGAAAATGAATCTCCATTGTTTGAGCAATCAAATTATTTTCAATTAAATATTGAAAGAAACAAAAATACCAAAACAAAGTAATACTTTAATTCGATTATTTTAATAACACAAGCAGAATTTGGATAACTGTATAGTAACGCAAAAAAAAAAAAATACCAATTTTTCCTTATTTTATAATCAAATGGAGGTAATTTAAATGAAATATGGATTATTTTTAACAGAATATAAACTTTTGTGACTACAACGATTTGTTATAAACATTAGATTTAATTTGTGGTTCCATTGATTTATGTTCTATCATGAAACAGATTAAATTTATAGCAGCATTATATTTATTACAATTAGTCGGAATTCACTAATAACTTCATAAGTATTAGAAGTAAATGGCTAAATGCTATTTACCTGTGTTTTTTAAAGACTTTATTTATAAATTATATTTTCAAATAACGTGCGCATTAAGAAACTTTTTATATCAACATAAATAAAATGATTAACCTAATTAATTACAATCTATTTTAATGAAATAACTTATTTAAAACAGAACACACACTGATGTATAATTTAGTAATAGGTGTTAAAAACATCTGTAAGTTTCTCATACAAAACTTCAAAAAAATTATCTGGCAATCTCATTCTAAAAACAATTTTGACAAATAAACTACGAGCTCCAGATTGTTTAGCAAGATAATTTTTTTTCCTATTAAATTTAAGGATAAAGTAACATTTAATAATTCGATTAGTAATATGATTCTCAAACTTTTAATAAATACAGAAGTAACATTTAATCATTTTCAAGCGCGACAATTGTTGTTATCCCAAGTTCTTTAGTTCTTCCAATAGATAATAAAACACGCCTCAAATAGTTGACATTTCGTAACAAAAACAAAAGATGCTTAAGGAAATTAGCATTGCTATTTCTAAATCCAAACAAAAAATTATTAAATATTTCACTATTTTTTAAGAATAGAACAAAACATATTACAGAATTTTTATTCCAAGCATTAAAAAATTAATGGAAATAAATATGGAAATGATAAATTTACATCCATTTTTCACTAATAGCCATCGTTAATTCTATTTAAAGCAGCAAAATTATTCCATTTATATGCCCCATAAACTACTGATATCAAAATTCCATTCGAACTAAAATTAATGATAAAAATACAGATAATTTTCTAATGAATTCTTGAAAAGGATTTATTTATTTTGTTTAAAGTATTCATTTTGACAAAGTCGTTGAAAGAAGAGCCTTCAAAGATAAATCTAATGTAAAGAGATAAAAAAAAAAAAAAAAGAGTTCTCATTTAAAATAACTGAGGGGATTCATTCATTAGAACGAATTCACTGATACCTTTAATAGATAGATCTTTATTGATAGAATAATTTTTTAAACTCAAATGTAGAAAGTGAGGAATGAGTAACATTACAGTTACGGATAATATCTTATATTTCAAAAGGCCTACACGAATTTAATCCCATCAGTATTCTGTTAAATATTTCATTTATTTATTAAAAGAAATTTTTGAATCATGTTCGTCAGCGCAATATTTCTAAAAGCACGTATTTTGTACACATCACCACAAAATAGAATACAAAATTGCTTTACGTGTAAGAATAGAACCGGATAAATTAAATTCTGAAAGGAAAACACAAATAAAAACAAAGGGAATTAAAAATTATGCACAAAAAGCTTTAAGTACAACGGGAAAATTCAAATTTTACATATTTTATAAAATCAAATATAAATAAGAAAGAGAAAAATTGCATCTTAAATTAAAGACAAAAAATTTATCATTTTTGGAACGTTTACTTTTCTTGAGATGTCTTATTAAATTTTTATCGCCAAAATGATCATCTATTTAATGTTTCAAATTCACCCACTTTCAAGATCGAAATCTGAAATAAATTATTTTTTCGATGCTATCTAACTCGAATTTAATAATTCTTTTCAAAGAAAAATTGCTGAAATAGTTTTCTGTAATTTAACATTACAGAAAACTATTAAATTCTGATAAGAATGCTACGGAAAGTAAACATTTTAACAATCATATCTTACATAAAACAAAATAAATTCATTTCAAATATAACAATAATGACAGCTTTTACAAAAATCATATTTTGATTATTTATATATATGGCGTTTTGAAGATAACTCTATAATTTATTAAAAATATTCAAGACATTAGGATATTTCTCTTTAAACGATGTATGGACAGATGAAAAAGTATGAGGCCTTCTTATTTAAACCTAAAAATAAATGTAAATTTATGAAATTTTTTATTCACCTGTTACTATTGATCACAGATATGGGTTCTTAAACTCAAAAATTTCATTTTCATATTTGTATACCCAAATGAATTAGAAACAATTTTATCAAATCGCGTATTTAATTCCATTTATATAATATCAATTCACTGATAAGTACTAAAAATTATATTAATTTATTACATTACTATTATTTTTATTCAATAAACATTAACGATTTTTGAAATAAAAAAAACAAATCACTACTACTTGCTAAAATTTACGAATATAAATTTCACACGTATAATTCTAGAAAATAATGTTTTATATATTTCATAGGACACTAAAAGAATTTCACAGCATTATTAAAAATAATTTGATACAAAAATCCTCTTCAAATGCGGGGCTAACCATATTTGGAAAAAATTCATATCCAATAACTTGCAAATTCGCCATTTTTCAATTATTTTTGTTATTCATCTTGCAACTGATGCAGAATTTTAACTATGGTTTAAGTCTCAACCCTCCAGCATTCTTAATCGTGTATCCTACTTTTTCCATTCTTAGTTTCTTTATTATTTTGTTGATAAAAGAACATATATATGTAGTTTCTTTATTTTTACAGACTTTTAATTTTACAACAAGGTGTAATATGAATAGTAAAACATTTTATCATGTGATATTTTTTGTATTCATATTGGATTCTATGCCACGTTACTTATGTGTTGCATATATTATTTTTGTTCTTAATGATTTATTAAATAAGGCATTTATGTATCTTCGAACGTTTTATAAGTTTCTTAAAAATCATCTAGCTCTTCTGAAAATTTATTTCATGCTCAAAAAATAAAAAATTTTAAATTTATTTTCACGAAAAAAAATAATATTTTGAAAAATTTTGAATTTGAAAGCTGCTTTTCATAAAATTTGATTTTAAATTTTTACAAATTATGCATAAGGATTCAATGTATAATTTAATAATTTAACTATGCTAAAATTTATTGTAAAAAAATACCTAAATCCAAGAATAATTACTTTTTTCCCGAGATAGAACACTGAGTTTTTTTTCCCTATTAAATTTTATCTTGATTTGTTTTTAAATAAATTAAAATTGATTTCTATAGAATAATTGATAATTTTTGCATGATTATTAATGGGAATCTTTTCACAAAATTATTAGCTTTGAAAACATATTACCCAAACGGTTATTTATTGTACAATTATTTCCTCTGCTCTGTGACTAAATGTTTTAACCGTTTTCGTGTGCACAGTCCAAAAATCTTAGTTCTTCGCAAAAATGCATTCTGAATCGAATCAAAACAATTACATATTAAATACCTGTTTCTAATAAGAATTCCCATGAGCGTATTACATTTTCTCTGCTCGCAAAGTAGTGTTTCAAGTTACAAGAAAAAAATATTATCAACCACAAATTTAATATTTTTAAATTTCAATATATATATAACATTGAAGTTATTTTTAAAATATCAACTGCACATCGTTAGTATTTATATTCAATAAAAACACAAAATAATGTGGGCAGACGATAATAATACTCTTTTAAAATCATCGTTTTGAAATTTTAAACATTAATTTTCGTTGATTTTAAAAGTAAAAAAATATTTTCGCAATTTTTTTTTTCGGTAGAGGATTTGATATTTTCTACTGATGTTTGTAATTAAGCGTGAAAGATTAAATTATCAAAGGAAAATCGTTGCCATAAGCTTCCTTTTCGGCATAAAATTACTTTTTTTATTATCTATGTCTATCTGCTTGTTTTTTGCATTTCATTTTGTCATAGGAGTTCATTTATGTATGCAATCAACATGACTTTCATTTTAAATAATTGTAATCATTCAAATTCCAAAGTCGTACCAAACTGATATGCATAAAAAAATTACTTTATCTTCAGCGTTACAGTCAGGTTTCATATGTTATCAAATGTTAAGTTTAGTATGGTCACACCACATCTAACGAAAAGGACGTTCGAATGCATACGAATTATTTCAAATAAATTAGTTTTCCGCTTCTGATACCTTGCTTAAATATCCATGTAATATATAATAGCGATTACATGGATATAGTTATCTCTTATTGAACTTTTTCATGAGCTCTTATCATCTCTTTCACCGAAATAAAGTTTGAATTAGAAAATAATATGAAATAAGGAATACTTATTTATAATAGCGAATAGTTGCTCTTATATTTAAATGTATATCTGGCATTTATTAAAAGAAAATTCTTATAATTTTTCCGATGTAACCATTTCTTACTAATTCTTTTGATTTTAACATTCTATGGATAACAATACATTTTCTACAGTGAGTGTAAATAAGTTTAAACAAAATTATCGTCGTTTAAAATGTCGCTCGTAAACATGTATGAATCATTTTTGTCAAGAAATAAAAAGACTGTAACTAATTCTATTATCATTGTTATTTGAAAATATGAATGATTGTAATTAATTTTATTGTCATTATTGCTAAGAATAAAAAAAATAATTGAATATATATATAGGTCTGAAATAATATGGATAGAACAAAAATCAAACTCTAAAATAGATACTTACATGGAATCATAATTAAATGACCATTGATGAGATCGTACAAAAGGCAGATCAACTGATGTTTTTGTAATCGTCAACAGCTGACATGTCCCACAAAAGAAGTAACTAAAAGGCGATCAATGGCAACAGGTGGTTTCGATTCGAGTCGGAAAAACGGAAAAGTAAAAAGAGTAAGTAGCGAAGAACTGGATAGCCATGTTTTGATCTGCGTTCTCCAATGACCGGCCCTTTTTTCCCTTATCCGATTTTTTTTTTTTTTTTTTTTTTTTTTTTTCATCATTTGGCTTTATTCATCGAGCATATAAAAAATACAGAAAAACAAAGATTTTTGTTTTAAGCAAATTAAGTGGCAAACATGAAAGGATTGATAAAGGGGGGGAGAGTACAATTGCACGGTGGGTAATTCCGTCACGAGTACATAACTTTTAAAGAGTGCCTTTTTTTCCTTTTTTTATTTATTTATTTTTTTTTTTTGGACGTTCGTCAGTACGTACATGAAGTAAAATCAAAAGTAAATTAATTACATCAATAAGCAATAAAGGAAAATGCAAACAATGAAAAATCTTCATCGTTAGTGAACAATCCTTTTAATTCATGTTTAACGCAAATACAGTAAATTAATGAATAATAAGTCTTTGTGGTTTTTTCTTCTTTTCAATTATATAAATTACGTATCAGTCCATCAATTAATAAAAAGAAAAATAATAATAAATAATTTAAAAAAAAACATTTTAAGAATTCACGCACAAAATTTTAATTTATGCATATAACGCAAAATTAATCAATCAGTTATTTCCGTATACAACATTATAAACATAATATTCGAAACTTGCAACATTACTCTCCAATAATGATTTTTCCTTACTGTATAACATTTTTCTTGTTTTCAAAACCAAATTATATATATATTATAATTTTGCGAAATCTTATAGACGAATTTTCAAAGAATGAATTTTGTACGAATTTATCTAATTCAAACACAAAAACTGCCAACAAGCAGCAATCCGTCTAATTCCAAAACATACAGAAAAATAGTTTTTAAACTGAAATAATAATTTCTGACAAGCCGTCAGTAAAACAAAAAGGATACAGTAATTTTATGTACCGTTTATTTAGTCTTACTAAACCTAATTTTAGTGGATGAAAAACTAGAGATGCAATCAAGACTTCATGCCAGAGCAAATTAAAGACCGAAAATCTTACTTCACTTACCTGATATCCTAGCGAATGATGCACAGCCTTGTTGCTTCCTCCTAAAGCCGGTAGTGATGTTCGCCGCATCTTGTAGATGCTGTAGATGGTGTTATTGGATGTTCTTCTTCTTCTGGGCGTTGACAGCTTCATTTCGGATAAAACTTGGGTAATCAGAAAAGCCTCCACATACTTTGCGGCTATGTTTCCTGCCACGATACTGGTATAGCACAGAAGAGTCCTTGCAAAATCAGGAATCCAAGGTAAGCACGACCATAGGAAAAGTCTACAGCCGGCATACAGAACTAAAGTTGGTTGTTGGCCAGCGATTAGACCGGTCATGCAGAGGATGACTGAGTGAATAACAGTCCAAACTCCAAATCCAATTGAGACTGATCCCCCAGCAATTTCGGCCAGGACGTTGACACACAGCAAGCCATGGGATACCTGAGGGGTCAAATGATTACGGTGAAGAATTGAGTGCCAGAAATGGACACCGGCTACAGCGAAGAACGGAAGAATCGTTCCAGCCATGCGGTTCACATTCAGAAACCATGCCATATAGAAAGCAACAAACGTGAGGCCGACTTTAATCTGCAACAGATCAAAGGACTCCAAAAGTGAGTTAAGAATTGTTTTTTTGTGGGCCATTCCCGAATTTGTAGCATATCCGTTGTTAGGTTTATCCGGCATGTCCCAGAACGTGACGTTTAACTTGAGGGGTGTCGACATTACACACCTCTCAAAAGATCTTAAGCGCCTCCACAAAACGACCTGGAGGAGATTTGTTTATCAACAAATACGGTACTACTATCAGAGCTTTCAAGTGTCGATGCGATCAACCCGACTCACACCAAAGATCTAACTCGTGCGTGACTGGCGATGCCGAAGAAGCGACCTCCTCGCGTCGAGGAGCATGCTGGGAGGTCCGCCTGGATTCTTCGCTCTGATTGGTCAGCGGCGGCGCTACGCATCGCGTAACGAAAACTGTTCCACTGCTTCTGACAGACACATGTTGCTCTCTCTAAAAGGCTAAAAAGAAAGAACAATAAGAAAATAAATAAATAAAAATAAGTATAAATCGAGTCTTCTCAATGGATGTGTCTCTCTTCCTCTTAAAAGCACTTTTTATTAATTTGGAATGAAAAATAGTGGGAATTAATTAGAAGATTACACACCTTTTTGTATATCAATATTCGAGGCGCGATGCTTTTGCTAGAATTGATTTTCATTAAAAGGAAGTCGTTCGTTTCGCTAATTTTTTTTTTTTTTTTATGTTACTGTTTTGCTACTAAAATGCATTCGATGTCAGTTTGTCTTCTATGCATCGTATTTATAAGATCTTTTCCTTTGTGTTGTCGTTTTCGAAAAACATGAGTGCTTCGCTATTAAAATAATGGATATGATTAATAAGTTTTTAAAATGCATTTCTGATTTTTTTTTTTTTTAATTTGCACTTTCAAGGACATATTTATTACTAATATTCCAAGGACATATTTATTTATATATTTGTTACTAATTCTTAAACTATAAGCAATGTGGTTCTTTTGATTATTTTGAATTTAAAATATAATTAGAAGAAATTGTGCAGGTTATGTAACAAAATAATTGCAGGGAGTGTGGTGATATAGTGGATTTTGCAACTGTTATGAGGGAAAGAAATAGACAGAAAAAAGAGCAATCGTTTGAAAATAACTTTCTTGAGTAGCTAAAATTTTTCGCCGTTTATTTTCATGTCTTTTCACATAAATCATATTATAAATCTAATCTTATCTAAAAATCATCTTACAATGTCATTTATAATTTTTTAATTCTGCTAGAAATAATGTTAATTATTCCTAAAATTCAGTATGCCTGAAATGTTTAATAATTATGAAAATTTTCGGTTCTTCTAATACTATTTCAAGTCAATTTCTGAAGTTCTTCGAAGAGTCATTACCATTTTTAGTCATTATCACTATTGTCATTTGTCTACAGATCCTAATCAAAAGAGTTTTCGTCATCACATTATTTTTTTTTTTTTAAAAAAAAAAGCCGGAACTTGAAATGGAATATGTAATACACGCGTATATTGAGAAGTAAATATGTATACACCATTATTCTAAGAATGAATAAATTGGTGGGTGTTAAAAATTATATAAAAGACTTTACACAAAACTGGGTAATGATTATATTAAAAACCAAATTGTGTGACAAAAAATAATGATTTAAAAATCGATATTCAATTCATATTATCTTATTAAAAAAAATTTAAAAGTAATCGATCATTAAAATAATTTTTTTAAAAAAATTCCAGTGCCATCATTTAAAAAAATTATGAATTTCTCACTTTGAAAAAGTAAAAATGGAGAAATAAGGATTCATGAAAATGAATATGGCAGTAATAAAAAATAAAAAATTCCTAAACACTAAATGCACAATTCAATAAAAGTTTCGGCAACATTAAGACAAAACACTTATTAATGCGTTTTAGATTATAATGCAGAGTGAAATTTAAAAAAGTTTCTCCTATACGAAACATTAAATACACAAAAGCTTGAATTGTCATTTTCTCACCAATTAGAACACGATAATACAATAAACAAAAGGCTTTTTGTGCTCTGGCGGAAAATAATCTGCTTTACAACTTACCCGAATAAAAAAATATGTATGTTTTAAAAAATGTTTCTATTCATTATAATTTTTTTAACTTGTTCACATGTAATGTGCAAACTTCAGAATGAAAATTCAGAAAAAATTCAGAATTGCATTAACATTCCACTAGATATAATCCACTTCTCTATAGAAATTATACAATAGTAGTCTTTCTTAGCTAGTATTTACAAAATTTAGAATAATCAGTGTAACAAAATCAGAATTTTGAGTCCCACACCTGATGTACAATGCAGAGTTAAATTCTTCCATACTTAAGCTTGTTCATTTTCCTATCTCTTAGCAGATATTTTCATAAATTATGAATATTAATTTATGAATTCATATATGAATCATACATTATGGAGCCATGTGAATTTTATATATAATAAATACATGTACGAATTTCATACATTATATTTGGAGTCTCAGAATACTCACTGTATATATATATATATATATCAACTTTATACATTATGAATACATATATGAATTTCATTCATTATATAGAAATAAATATATCAATTTCATTCATTATATAGAAATAAATATATCAATTTCATTCATTATATAGAAATAAATATATCAATTTCATTCATTATCTATATAAATAAATATATCAATTTCATTCATTATATAGAAATAAATATATCAATTTCATTCATTATCTATATAAATAAAAATGTAATGTGTGTTTGTTCAAAGCCGCTAATCTCCGAAGCATTTGGACTGGAGCATTTGATCTACATTCTACTGGAGCATTTGATCAGAAATTTTGACAGAGCGTTGCTTTTTAATCCGAACGGGGTTTTATGTACTTATTATTTCTTAATTCCCTCTAAATTTTTTGAAATTTAATTTTTAAGTGATTTTTCGGTGTTATTATGTCATATGATGTCCCGTTTCTCTCTGAATGCGAAAATTTATACTTTGCACACAGTATTTTTGGGATTATTACATATTTTTACTATAATTATGATTATCGATTGGAATATTTATCTATTTTTTTGTTCTTTGATAGGATTATTTTTCGAATAAATCAATTTTTTAATGATTATTCTTTTAACAAATGAAGTTTCGTTTTGTAATTTTGGCAACATTCGGACAGTATTATCGCGGGATGTTTATGATTTTGTTTACAAATTACAACTTACTTTTTCAGTAATTTCACGCAGAATTTATTTATTTCTTTAAATTGCTATTGAGCTGTGTCTTCTATAATAGTGTTTATTTTGTGTGAGTATAGTTTATTTTTTCATTGTTCTTCATTTAGTTTCTTAATTGTTTTTCTTATTTTTCAGTGCAATTGGTGAGAATTCTGTTCTATCAATTAATTTTCTTTTGAATTCAAACTATATAGTGAAATTGACCTGTTTGGAGCGATATGTTGAAGTTGAATGAAATATTCAGTTTCCCTTTGCGTCGGAATTGAGCTGTGTTGATTGATTTACGTTTGAAGTTAAATATTTTGTTATTATTTTTATTTTCCCCCTTATTGTTCCTGTTTTTTTTTTTTTTTTTTTTTTTTTTTTTTTTTTTTTTTGATTTTTTTTTTTTTTTTTTTTAATGTTTTGCAATTTTATATGTTTTAAATTTAACGTTCTTATTTTTAAGTGCATTCAATCAGCTTTCAGTGTCTGTTACATTTTGAACGTAGGCAGCCACCTTAATTATTTTGAGCTGTGTCTTTTACGATTATGTTGATTATGTGTGAGTATAGTTTATTTTTTCATTGTTCTTCATTTAGGTTTTTTATTGTTTTTCTTATTTCTCAGTGCAATTAGTGAGAATTCTGTTCGGTCAATTAATTTTCATTTGAATTCAAACTATATAGTGAAGTTGATCTCTTTGGAGTGCTTTGTTCAAGTGGAATGAAATGTTCTGTTTCCCATTGCATTGCTAATGAGCTGTGTAGAATGATTTACTTTTGAAGTTAAATATTTGGTTAGTATTTTTATTTCCCCCCACTTTTTTTTCCTGTTTTTTTTTCCCTTTTTTTTAAAAATGTTTTGCAATTTTAAATGTTCTAGTCTGAACCTTCTTTCATTTTTTTAAGTGGAGTCAATCAGCTTCAGTACATGCAAAAAAATACCTTATCGAAAATCAAATTTAGGTCGCAATACTCGCAAAGCAAAATCAGTGCGACGAGTAATTGCTCATCAAACTGAGGAAGAACGGGCATCAGGGAACAAGCAAAGCCGACAAAGAATGGCTCAAATACGTGCTGAAGAAGCAGCAGAGCAACATGCAGCTAGACTTGAGGATGCACGTTTACGAGTACGGCAGTCACGTTCTGCAACATCAAATGTGCTCCGTTCTCAACAAAGAGAACACAATAGGCTACAAATGGCTGAAAGACGTCAACAAGGAAAAGCATATCAGCCTTACAATCGTCTTGCATTTCGATACAACCCAGGTGAAGATTATAGTTTGAGCCGGCGTGTTCTTCTTATGGGCGCAATGACGGTAGTGTGTCTTTATTGCAAGGCTCTGAAATTTAGCGGAGAAACAAAAGGAATGTGTTGTGCTGCTAGAAAAATTAAACTGCCTCAACTTAGAGAACCACCAGAGCCATTAAAAACTTTGCTTGCTGGATATACTGCAGAATCAAAGCATTTTCTTTCTAATATAAGGAAATATAATTCATGTTTCCAAATGACATCGTTTGGAGCAGAAGTTATAACAACACATTTCATGCCTACTTTCAAAGTGAAAGAACAAATTTACCATAAAGGTGGTTCATTGCTTCCGTTCCCAAACGGTTAACATAAATTTTTACAAATGTATTTTATTGGTGATGACAAGGATGAATTAGATGCTCGCTGCGGAATCTCTACTGGCATAAAAAGGTGCATTGTTTCTCAACTGCAAGAGCTTCTTCATGAAAAAAACCATTTAGTGCATTTATTCAAGACAGCAATTGACATGATGCCCTCCGATACGCACAAGATTGTTATTCAGGCTGACAGAACGCCTGTTGGAGAACATGTACGAAGATTTAATGCTCCAACTGTAGATGAAGTGGCAATTATTATAGTTGGCAATCAATTTCAACCTAGAGATATTGTTCTTCACCGTAGAAATGAACAATTAACAAAAATTGCAGAAACTCATAGATGCTACGATGCCTTACAATATCCAATCCCTTTTTGGGATGGTGCTGATGGATATAATTTCAGGGTTAAGATGGCAAATCCAGTCAATGGAGAAGAAACAAACAAGAAATGCAGCGCAATGAACTATTATTCATACCGATTAATGGTTCGAGAAAACGAAGATAATCATATTTTAAAATGCCGTCAATTATTTCATCAATACATAGTAGATATGTATGCTAAAATAGAAACAGAGCGTTTGATATTCATCCGTTTGAATCAAACCAAGCTTCGCTCTGAAGAATATGTTCATTTGCGAGATGCAGTTGTCCATGATGGTAATGCAACTAACGTAGATGATTAACCATTTTGCCATCTTCATATACAGGTAGTCCACGACATATGCACGAGTATGCTCAAGATGCAATTGCATATGTTCGTCTCTATAGATGTCCAGACTTATCCATCACATTCGCATGCAATCCAGCTTGGGATGATATCCAACAACTTTTACTTCCTGGGCAATCGCCAGTAGATAGGCACGACATTACAGCACGTGTTTTCAGGCAGAAGTTGAAATCATTGATGGATTTCCTGGTAAAACATAAAGTGTTTGGGTCTGTGCATTACTGGATGTACTCAGTGGAATGGCAAAAAAAGAGGATTGCCACATGCACATATATTAATCTGGCTTTGTAACAAAATAACTTCAAATGAAATTGATGATGTAATATGTGCTGGAATACCCGATGCTGACATCGATAAGGATTTGCATGAAGTTGTGATAAATAATATGATACATGGACCTTGCGGTACACTTAATCCAAATTCACCATGTATGAAGGATTGAAAATGCTCGAAGAGATATCCTAGAGTATTAATATCCAATACGGTCACAGGAACCGATGGATATCCTTTATACAGAAGGAGATCAGCAGATGAAGGTGGTAAATCAGCAACCGTAAAAATGCGAAACAGTGGCATTAAAGTAGATAACTGGTAGGTTGTTCCTTATTCGCCTTTGCTATTAAAAACATACAAGGCGCACATAAGTGTGGAGTACTGTAATTCTGTTAAATCCATTAAATATATTTGTAAGTATGTTAATAAAGGCAGCGACATGGCAGTTTTTGGTATGCAACCAGAAACAAGTGACAGGAATGCAGTTATTCATATCGATGAAGTCGCGCAATATCAGGCTGGAAGATATATAAGTAGCAATGAATCTGTATGGCGAATTCTTTCGTTTCCTATACACGAACGAAGTCCTGCCGTTGTTCATTTAGTATTACATCTAGAAAATGGTCAACGTGTTTATTTCACAGCTACAAATGTACAACAAATAGCCCTAAATCCACCAGCTACAACATTAACTGCTTTCTTCACGTTATGTCAGAATGATGCATTTGCGAAAACACTGCTATATTCGGAAATGCCTACTTATTACACATGGAATACGAGTAGAAAAGTATTTGAGCGACGCAAACGAGGTGAGCAGGTCATAGGACAACCTCGCATATTTAAAGAAACGACCATTGGCAGACTATACACTGTACATCCAAATCAGGATGAATGTTTCTTTCTACGTATGCTATTAGTAAATGTGCCTGGTCCAATGTCTTTCCAACATCTGAGGACTGTCAATGGGGTTACACATTCCACTTTCCGCAGTGCATGTCATGCTCTAAATTTATTGCAAAAATGACTTACACTGGGATGTATGTATTAATGATGCATGCAACATGTCGCATCCAAAGCAAATTCGTGCATTGTTTGCAATCGTATTGACTGCCTGTTCTCCTTCATCTCCTACAAACTTATTGGAGAAATATAAATCTTACATACCAGAAGATATTTTTCATCGAATGTTCAGGGAAAATTCTAATATGGGCATTGATTTCACTGTAGAATACTGTAATGAAGCATTGATAATGATTGAAGATTTGTGTTTAGCAATTGCAAACAAAGTTCTCAATCAATTGGGAATGCCATCACCAACTCGATCTGCTGCAGCTTCATTTGAAGTAGAACTGTGTCGCGAGCAAAACTACAACATAATGGATCTTTTGTCCTATGTTTCATCAAATATTCCTAAGTTAACGCTTGAGCAAAAAGGCATTTATGATCAAATCATGCAAACTATCAATAGTGGAAATGGAAAAATCTTCTTAGATGCACCTGGAAGAACTGGTAAAACATTCCTAAACATTGATTCTCGAAGCAGTACGATCCCAAAATGATCAGCTGAAATTTTCTCAAATCAATTGTTGGATATTGGAAACGGAAAGGTGCCAGTAGATTTGACTTCATGGAAAATTTCATTGCCTCATAAATTCTGCAATTTGGTGACATCCAAAGGAGAATTGGTTGAAAGAGTATTTCCTGACATTCAAACCAATTTTTAGAATCCCAATTGGCTCAGTGAACGTGCTAAAGAACAAAGATGTCTGCCAGCTTAACAACATCATTCAGTCTCGCATTCAAAACGAGACAGTTACCTATAAGTCTGTTGACACTGTTGTGGAAGTAGATGAAGCAGTGAATTACCCTACAGAATTTTTGAATTTATTTGATCTGCCAGGAATGCCGTCCCACATACTGCAGTTGAAAGTTGGTGTGCCAATTATCATGTTGCGAAATATAAACCAGCCAAAGCTGTGTAATGGTACGCGGCTTGCGGTAAAAAAATTAATGAGCAACGTCATAGAGGCAACAATTTTGACAGGACCTTTCAATGTTGAAGATGTCCTCATTCCTCTCATTCCTATGATACCAACAGATATGCCATTTCAGTTTAAGAGATTGCAATTTCTAATTCGATTGGCATTTGCAATCACTATCAATAAAGCTCAGGGGCTATCTTTAGAATTGTGCGGCTTAGATTTAGAGGCAGATTGCTTCTCTCATGAACAATTATATGTTGCGTGTTCCAAAGAAGGCAAACCAGACAATCTATATATCTACACTGAAAATAGAAAAACAAAAATGTTGTGTACCCTGAAGCATTGTAAAATTAACCTTTTGCCCTCAAGGACTCTAGGGTAGAGTCATTTCCAATTTGTGTATATTTTAACTGTTTTTTTTTTATTTAAATTAATGTAATATTTTTTATCAGTTTTGGGCTATTTAACATTTCTATGTTTTTTACTATTTTATAAACTGCATGAATCTATTTATGTATTTTTGCATTTAATTTATTATGATTATTTCTTATTTATTTTTATGATTTGCATTTAATTAATTTTTGCTAATGATTGTTTCATATATATTTTTGTGATATGCATTTATTTTGGTTTGCTACTATTTTATGAACTACATGAACCTATTTATATATATGTATTTCATTTATTATTATGGTTATTTATTTTCGTGATTAGCATTTGTGTAATTTTTGCTTATGATTATTTCTTACATATTTTTGTGTTATGCATTTATTTAGGTTTATTATTATTTCTTATATATTTTTGTGATTTGTCAATGCATTTCATTGTCGCATTGAATCTTTAAGTGTTCTGAAAGAATGCCATCCCACATGCTGCCGTTGAAATTTAGCGTGCCAATTATGTTGCGAAATATCAACCAGCCAAAGCTGTGTAATGGTACGCGACTTGCAGTAAAAAATATGTATATATTTTAACTGTTTAAGACTGGGTTTTTTTTATTTAAATAAATGTAATTTTTTTATCAGATTTGGGCTGTTTATCATTTCTCTATGTTTATTAATATTTTATTAACTGCATGAACCTATTTATGTATTTTTGCATTTAAATTATTACTAAGATTAAATCTCTGTAATTAAACCAGACTATCCATTAAAGAAAATTATGCGCAGTGTAAGATTTACAATTGGCTGGATGCACAAGCTCTTTTCTTTTCATTTAACCAAACTGAGCCACAGCAACGCGTGGCAGGGTACAGCTAGTATAGAAATAAATATATGAATTTCGTCATTATATAGAAATAAATAAATGAATTTCATTCATTATATATAAATAAATATATGAATTCCATACATTATATATAAATAAATATATGAATTTCATACAATATAAGAATAACATAAATTTTAAACATTATGAATACATTTTTTGAATATACTTTAAAAATTGCTTCTTCCCACATCTAATATCAAAAATACAGAACACTTTCAGATACATAATTTTTTCCATTTCATACTAATTTATACGAGACACGTATCGTTTGTTACAAAATGCATGTTGCGATTCTTTAAAATCTCTTTCGTAAATACTTTTTTTTTCAACATGCTAAGTTAAATATGCATTTAGCATTGGTTTGTCGCACTGAAAGCAACACGAGGGTTATTGCCGAAGTAATTTTGAATGACGGTGAAGTAACGAATCTGAGCTGGCACCATTCCAACAGGAGGAATTTGAGAGTCTACACGTGCATTACCCCCGGTTTCATGGCAGTTCTTTATTGGCATCAAGGCTCGAACCTACGACTCAATGAAAACCACAGGTCGTGACTACGACCACTAGACTACCGCTGCCGCTCTTACTATTGTCGGAAAAATAAGAAACTTATATTAAACTGGCAAAATATATTGATACAAACGAAAATTAGCAGAATAATTAAATATGTTTCTTTTTGAATAATAGTGGTCAAAGTATAAGGAAAGTTTTTTTTATATAAAAATGAATTCGGAATTTGGATTTTATTCTTTATCATTAATTGAACCTATTCTCCAAGAAAAAGCAATGAATCGATTTTTTTTTCTCCTCGTAAATGTTCAGGACTCCCTCGAGTCTTCTCACAAGCTCCTAATTAAGATTTGTCTGATTTAAATTAACTTCTACTTTGATCATTCCTCGAGCAAGGATTTTCATTTTGGATAAAATAAATTCATTAGAACATAATATAGAAGAATCGTAGTTTAACAGCACAGAGTTTCAAATTCATTGCTTTATTTGCGATACTGAATCATGAGAATTATTTTCGCTGAGATGCTCTCTTTAAAAAATGTATTATAAAGTGCTCTTTTGGGTTTGAAATAGTCCTGAAAATGGCATTTCTGTTCTTTTGAACTATCCTTAGGTTACCCTAAGGATAGTTTAAGGGTTACTATGAAGGAGGATATCAAAAGGACAAAAGTGAATCTCACACAATATTATCCCACTGGTTCAGAACTCTAATCATGATATTTAGTTAAAAAAATATCCATAGACACTCTGAAACTCTCCAAATTCCACTTCCATCCGTAAAAAGTATGATTAAACTCTACAAAGCCTATCCAATCTATAAGCAAAAAACCCAGTTTAAATATATATATATATATATATATATATATATATATATATATATATATGGTAGTCTGAAGGTTAAATATAACTTGATGAAATCTCTCCAATATGTCATGTATAATAAATATGGAGTGAAGATTTTTTTCATACCTACCTTGGTACAGAAAAAAATTGTTCACAGGTATTGTCCAGTGATGTCATCAAACCAAGATCTTATACTAACAGAAAGAGAGAAAAAATTAATACCATTATATGCACCTAATATGGCAACTAATCGAATTGTAAAAGCTGCGCTTGGAAGAATGTATAATGAATGCGAAAATTGGGAAATAAGGAATATTGATCAATTGCCTAAAATTATGTTGGGGAAGTGATTTCTTTTTATGGAACAAATAAATGAAAATAGTTTGGCAATCCCATCTCTTCATGTAGTGATTCTCCAGCGCGTTAAATACTTAATTTCTTCGTATATATACAGCATGAACTAAGCATGAAAGGAGATAAAAAGTATGTATCTCAAAAACTTAATATCAAAATGTACATCATACATCTCTTTTCAATAGCCTCAGGAGTTCTTTGTTAGAGAGGGAACAATATTACCAAGTGTTTTATAATAGATTAGCTCTTACAAATAAATGCTTTTCAATTCTTAGACACTAGAAGAAGAAAATATCACGATTTTTATTTATTTAAAAATCTTCTGAATTTCTTAAAAATTTCTGGAGTAAAGCTTCTACTTTTATCCGTATAATAACAAGAAGTGTAATCTTGGGGGAAAAAAACCAACATATGAATAAAATTAATGCATTTTGCAGCATATAGAGTGAGTGATTGTTTATTAAGTCGCGCTTAGAAGCAACACAAGGGCTAATTGCGATGGACCTCGTCATTTTGAACCTCGGTCAAATAACGCAGACGACACCTGAGCTGCTACCTCCCCCACAAACTTTTACATCACAATAATGAGAGGCCCACAGCTGATTTAACGTGCATCCGCCCACAGTGGCGGCATCAGTACTCAAACTCACGACTCGATGGAAACGCCGGTCGCGAGTCAGCGCCCGTGACCACTAGGCTACCGTGTAATGTAGCATACAAAAATTTTTGTTTTTAATACAAAATTTTTACTTTAAAAGCCTTAGATATACTGAAATAAAATTATCAAGAACGAACGTGTTTTTTTTCTTCTCAGCTATCAATTGATTTGGTATTTTTAATTTAACATGCAGACAGGAGAGAGTATAAAACAAGATTACTTACATCATCAAAAGGATTATTATAAGTTCACTATTTTTGTTTCAGGATTGATAGGTTAGTTCTTAATTATTGATTAACATCGTACTGAGAATCAACTCAAAGGCTATTGGTGACGAACTAATAATTTTTAACCTCTGTCAAGTGATGAGGCCAAAACTGGCAGCTCCCTCTCTAAACTTTCACGCAAATGGGAGGACATGTGATCCGACATGCATCAACCCCACTACACAATGGGTCTGTAGAGATTTCAGGGTTTGAACCCACGACTCGAAGAAATGCCAGCCATGAGTCCACGACCATGATTACTAGGTTATCACGGTCACGATTGATTGTATATAAAACTTTGCAGTAAGCACAAATACGAGGGCTATTGGCGACGAATCTTGTCCTGCAGTTTTATGCCCTGATCAAGTGATGTGAATGGAGCAAGGAACACACATACCTTATAATTATTGCCTTCCACACCTTCCCAACGTGAGAACTTTGAACTGCGATGGATTTATTGCACATCCATAATAGCCCCGGTACTCGAACCAACTACTCGACTGAAACAACACCTACCATCATTTTCTTCTTAAATTAGTATAAGGCAAAAAAAAAAAAACATATCAAATAATTTTAATATTACTTGCATTCCTTTAATTTCTTTCTTGTTACCGTGGTAGCCAATCGGCCATGGTCGCTAATTCGCTGCCGTTATTGTTTCCGTCGAGTCGTAAGTTCAAGCTCTGTTATTACTAAAGACATGTCATACACCGGGGTAGATGCACGTTAAATCTGTCGAGGTTCTAAGACCTTCTATTTGCGGAGTGATGAAGTGTGGAGAGGAAGGTATCAGCTCAGGTGCCATCCTCGTCACTTGATCGGTATTCAAAATTACGATTATCGCCAATAGCTCGCATGTACTACCTGAATACTATATTGACAAACAATCAATCCATATATTTGATAAAAAATTAAACTGGGGACGCCGAATACGTTCCATGGAGGGAAATTCGATCTTAGTTTGGAGCGTTTTTCATTTATCAAAATTTCTTTAAAAAAATTTCTAATTAGTTGTTTTTAATCTAATCAGATAAAATTTAATTTCTTTAAATACTAAATGTGTGTAGCTAACGTAATTTATATCTTTATGATAAGAGATAAATATAAGTATAATCGGGGATAATGCTTATTACATTTTACAAATTTAAAAAGCAAATTTTAAAATTCTTAACTTTTTATTATTTAACTTTAATAAGGAGAATAGTTGCGAAGAAGTTTCTATTTTCAAAGCTCTAATTTTATCCATTGATTGATTTTTCAGCGATGGCGTAAAAAGCATTGAAATACATACAAATAGTTTAAGCAAACATGAAATATGCTCAGTTTTAACGATATTTCATTGTAAGCAGTTTACGTAAAGAAACCTGTTCTACCCTTTCATTTTAAATCTAGTTTAATATGAACCCTTTTTCTTTTATCTATGTGCGACATGCTTCCTTCGCTATTTAATTCTACAGCCATCTTTAAGTCAAATTAAATAGTCAGTGAGTACAAAATTCCAAATGAAGACACGTAAGAGCAGGACTTTATTAGCTACCAAAGAATATGTAAGTATGGTAGTTCTCTCTGAAGTCCCTCTTAACTCAGTCAACCTTAGCTTATATTCTAATAATAAAGTCTTAACTTACTGAATCACTCGTTCTGATTCGAGCATTTCTCAATACCAGTAGATTCATATCTTAATAGTCACTTCAATCCAAACGATTAATTACGGTGCTTCAACTAAAATTTACAAATAATACTTCAACTAAAAATTAAAAATACAGCTCCTCTCGTTATTCTCTATCCTTCTTCCCGGTCCTTTCGATTCCATTTCGCTTATATATCACTATGTCTATAATTCAATTCTCTACACGACTTATCTTCATCTAATTTACCTCATCACGTTTCATTTTGGTTTGCAAGGAGTTGTTATTTAATACAATACAGATTACCAAAATTCCCTACAGTTAATCAAGAGAAAATTGTGAATATCCCAACGTCACTCGTTTTAACAATTTTTTGTCAAAACTTTCAAGAAGTTACTCAAACAAATAAAATTTAAGTTTATGGGGACTTTATTTTCAAAACCTACTAATTTAATGATTTTATATTGTCGCGGAACAAGTAGAGGGTATACATATTCTTTTTAATGATTTGATTGAGGCGGCAGTAATCTACGCAGAAACGCCAACTTCCATCGTTCTTCTTAACCAAGTCAACTGGAGACGATCAAGGGCTCTCAAAAGGCTAAATTATATACTTATTATGCATCTTCTCAACTTTTTGTATTATGCGAAGAGCAGTTGATGACACTCTATAAGATCTTTGGCTCATGGTTGCCAGTATTTATGCGGTGCTTTCCCTTCAAGTATTCACGTTTTATTCATCAAAAACTCCTGAAAATTTCTGGAGAGAAGCCTCTCTTTTTGCGTGATATTATGAACTAACATTCTTGAAAAATCAACTTGCTGGCCACTTGCTTCCCTGAAATTTAGCGCAACGGAGTAATTGTACTCATGCAGTCCTCATCTAACGCATTGCCTACAAACATATTCTTGGGGAGACTTTGAGCAGCGTCTTGACCATTATCAACTCATAATTCACTATTGCCATTACACAATATTATAATGGTATATAGTATCATAATTCCTAGATTTCCTACATTTTATCACCTAGCACATTGATATTTTAATTTTCGCTGGAAAGGGCAGCAGGAATTTTGGTGACAGGTGTAGTGGATTCGTCTATAACGTGAGAGGTTTGCAGTTTAATTTACAATGTTTTCCAACGTCAGTTCATATCTCCAGCAGTCTACAATGCTTATGAAGTTTCCAGAAAATCCCAACCAAGGATGATGTCATGAATACAATTTGGTAATACCGTAAATTCAAAAAGTTAGATCCAACCATTAATTTTCAGACCAAGTATACATTTTACTAGCTAACTACTGGATATAGTTTCCATCAGCAACTTTAAGGAGTATCTTTTCTTTGGACGGGAACATAGCTTTTCGAAGATGACTTCTGTAAGTTTCCGAAATAACAGAGGAAGATGCTTCGGAGTCCACTAGACTTTGAGATGATTTCCGGATATCTTCGCAGTGGGAGATGGATTTTTTTCTTCAATGACCTCACCTTCTAGGAAGGTCGAGGTCCCTAGTTTTCCTCATTACGTCAGCTAGGCGATAAGCTGAACCTTGGTATGGTGACGGCGATCTGAACCTTGGTATGGTGACGTGTCGAAGATCGTCCTCGAGATGAGCAAAGTAAGGTGACTCTGGTGGCTATTCGATTGTAATTGGCTGGTTCCCTCACATTGGATCACAATCACACATTCGGCGCATTGTGTTCCCTCACATTCGGCGGCGTTTCGACTGTTGATTCTATAAGCGTCAAAGATGCCCTGCTTTCCCTGCAGTAACGGACAACATGTCGAGGTCGACAACAATGGAAACAGACAGGTTTGTTGTCTCCGGTTCACCAGAGGTTAGTTGCCCTACGCTCAGGTTCAATAATTGGTCTCTGACTGTTCGCAACTGAGTAGTAACGTGGTTGGTGTCTGGGCCGTGAACGAACTTCGCTCTACTTCTCATGAGAGAGGGTCGTGTTCGTGTGTGAAGTGATAGAGCTTCCTGCACCTGTTCACGGACAATGGCTTCAATCGATTGTGATTGTGCTCCTGGAGTTTCGGTGTTATGTGCAACTATCCATTGGAGCTCCTCTCGGACAATTTCCTGAATTACAGTGACTAGATCCATTTCATCAATTATAGATGATATTGGAATGACGTTAGGTAAGCGATCAAACTTCCTTAAATTAACTCTTTCATTTCTCCTAGATACTGACACCATTTTACAAATTCTTCCATCGAGGAGAGTCAAAAAAGCTTTATAATAATCCTCCACAACGCCCTTCATGAGATGGGACACCTTTTCAATCTCTGGCATTTGATGATTCATTTCATGACAGTTTCAGCACTTTTTGTATGTATTATTACATGCTTTCACCAGAATTTTGTACCTTCCATTTAAATTTTCCTTGACAGTCTTCTTTGATCGCCAACTGTCATCAATGTTTCGGTGAGTTCCAATTTAAACTGTCCATAGACGTTCTTCATTTTTCTCGAACCATTCTCGGACGGATCCATCAAGGAAATAGCATACATTTACCAAGCAGAAACTTTCATTCCATGTATTGTATTTAGCTAATCGGTTATTCTCTTTAAGCCACTAGTTTGGGTCTCGGCCATGGTCTCCACGAAACACAAAGTATACGGAATAGTATACGGCATAAAATAGTATACTGCATTTGAGATGTAATAATCATAGGCTTGGTTTTCGTGGCCATCTCCTTTAATGTATTTGCTCTTTTAGGTGCAGTATAAAGTCGGGAGGAATATTTTACAGCTGATTACTTTTTAACGCAGTATGCGGTTTTAGGATTCGTTCTCCTCCTCCCCTTCACCAAAATGTTGCGTAGATATTGGAGTATGTGGAATTGAACACACAATAGATATCTGGTAACGTGATTTATTAACAGACTCAGAGCACTTAGCTGAGAACACATGGATTATTACATGAGAATATTCCAAGACAATTCTCTGGAAACATAAAGAACATTCTGGAAAGTTTTAGAATTTATAATAGGAAATAGAGAACAATTCAACAAAACTTTAACGTGATTTTTTTTAATGTTATCAGCTAATGCTGATAACATTAAAACATTAGGGGTTGAAGCCAGGAACTCTCGTTCTGCAGAACAGTGCATTACCTCTACACCATCGGTTCTTGTAAGCTTCGTGGCAATATTAACTTAGCACTTAGAAACAACAAGAGGGAAATTGGTGGAATTCCCAAGGGGATCAAAAGTATTTTGAGCTACAAACCGACTTCTCGGGAAACAATCATTCCTGCACTCAGCCCTTATTGGGAAATAAAAACTTGGCAAGAAAGGGTAGAATATAACAGAATATTAGAACAAATAACATAAGATATTACATAATAGCAAATTCTGCTACTGGGGGTGGAGCTCGCAAATTTGAACCTCGATCAAGTGATAAGATTGACACATGAGATGGCATTTTCCTCTCCAAACTTCCTCCCCACTAGAGGACTTGGCTTATGGACAGATTTAACGTGCATCAGCCTTGTTTCACGGAGGGTTTTCAGTCACATTAAGACTGGAACCCACGATTAGACGAAATAACGCCGTCCTGCAAGTCCACGGCCATGACCACTAGGCTGTCGCGACATATCAAAAGCGACCAAAGGGGGGTGTTAATAATTCTGAATCTGAGAGAAATCGCTTCATTTCATAAATGTTCATAATTATCGCGCCGAAAAATACTTTCGCGAACTAGAAAATAATTGCATACGAAATTTTAAAAGATTTTCAAATTTAAATGGAAAATATTCATAAAATTCAAGCACGTCCACTTCTCTTCAATATTTGAATCTATAGTCAGCAAAGGTAATGATTCGATTCAATAGTAAGCATTATGTACATGAAACTAATAACAATTAAATTATAAATTTTTATTAAAGCGTTTAGTTACGTACTCGTATATCAGCTGGTACATAAAAATGTTCACTGGGAATATCGAGTTCGGTATGCCAGATTTAATTTCATTTCTCCGGTGTTTTTGAAAACGAGAGGGTTGATTTTCTAACAAAGACTGAAATTCATACTAATGTTAGATCTGTAAATCATTTTATAAGAAGGCCATGAGAAAAAGTATGATGGAGTCGTGGAAGAGATTTTTCCCTTCCATCAAAATGAGATTGTCATGTCATTTTTATACTAATTACAAAATGATCCAATTCCTCATTGGACATGGAAGCTTCAAAAGTTGACAGAGCATATTTAATTTATGTCCAGCGACTTTCTGTGATTACAACACTGGTAGAGAGAAAAATGTTGAATATGTGCTTCTTCTATGTTCTAAATTTATCAGTGAAAGAAGTAACCTAAAACTGTTACTGAAAGATATTAATAGTAATCGACCTCCAGATATTCTACAGCTTGTTTCCAAGAGAAGTATCTATCACTATTTTTGTAAATTCGTTGTAAATTATTTTCTCTTGCAATATTTTGTGGACACGAGGATATAAATAATTTCTATTTTATAAGTAAGAACAATCTCTTCTTCCTTTTAAAAAGTTTCCTTCCACGTCAAAAATCTGTGTATTTTTAGAGTAGCAGTGCACCATAATTTTTTCTGATTTAAAATGAAGCTAGTTTAACTCTGGCACTGCCTCCTTTCCTCCTCTGTTGTAGTTTTACCGCCTATCAACCTCTTTAAACCAAGTCCATAGTTTTGTGTTAAATCATAAAATCATACAATGAGATCAAAATTTTCTTCTTAAATAAGTTTTAAAATGCGTCGCCTCATAATGTATTTATATGTCGAGGAATTTCTTTCAGTGACTCAGGTGGGTATTTTTACTCACGGTTCCGCGCCGTAGGTAAGTAGCGCCTCTGCGTAAAGTTATTTCAGTGTTTTTTCGTCACTTCTTTTTCACTCAATAAAATTTGCACTTTTATTACAAATTATTTTTAGTAAGAAATTTTCTATTCTCTCTCAGTTATGTTTATTAACTTCAAAAATAATTATTACCTCAACTAATTGTACAATTGTGATAAAAAAGAATTGTTGTTGAACAACAATAGTTCCTTTTTAACATTAAATTCAGATAAAAAAAATTAATGCGTTTTTTTTATATTTCTTTTTTGTGCACTGAACAGTTTTATGTTTATGCTTAGCATTCAATAACAATTATTTAAATGTTTTTGAGCTAATACTACAAATTTAAAACAAATCAAGAAATTTTTAAAGAAGAAATTCACCAGAGAAGATTGGTTAAATTTACAGATTATTTTAAGATCATGATTTTATTTGTAGCGGAAAAACAAATTTGTTTTATATATTAGTAAGATGGTGTTTCAAAAACTACCTGTGTTTCAAGGTAGGCAAGTTAATAAAGCAAGCTGAAGTTACCATTGATTTCTGTCATCATTAAATGGCGTCGAAACAATATTGACTCTGATTTGTAGGTTAATTTAGTTTGACAACCATTTTCTGCCAAATCAAATTTTGATAATTGCAGTGCGGAGTTGTCGTCATCATTTTGTATTGAGTTATCACTAGGTCCGTGAAACCTGAATTTATCATTATATACCAGAAACCAAACAACGATCAAATAATTGAGTTGCTTCTGGTGAATCTGCTCCAAAGAAGGCGAAGTCAGTCTCAGGAACCGGAAAAGTTATGGCGACAATTTTTTGGGATGCTCATGTACTTGTAAAAAATGAAACAATCACACAATGCATTACACTATTCTTATTTCTCAATCTTAATACCCCCTTTTACATTCCTAAAATGGGTACTTTTGAATACCCTCATAATGAAAAATATTTGCAATCGATCTTCTTATATGGAGATGGTTCCTGTACTATATAGAATGTATCACCATACAAATTAATTTAAAATTGACATTAGAATACTAGAAAAAATTTATTACAATTATCTGTTGGAATTTTTGTATGGCGTACACGTTTATCTGGTTTAATTAAAACTGTGTCCCAAAATTACTCTTTTTTTTCCCAAACTGCAGATGCAACTCTAATCTGAAGTACAAAATAATCCAAAGAATACAGTGACTACTTAACTGCCTGAGAATGTATGCATAATAGAACACTCAAACATCCATGGGAGCAAAAAGCCGAAAGAGCGTTTCTGAATTCCCATATTGGGCTCCTAGTTGTATAATAGATTTTATAATCAATCAACCAGTGAATTTCGCTATTTTAAATTAACTGGTACTTCAAACGCATATGCAACGTTTTCCCCAAGATCAACGTATTTAAACAAACTTTATTTGCTTCTTAATTTTTTTGTCTTTTTTAAATCAAGTTTTGCTTCTATTTCTTTACTCGTTGCTCAAAATAGTGCTGGTAGAAATCTGTAATCACAATTTTTCCTTCGCTAACTTATCACTATTTAATCGTAGTCTTATTAAAATAATGGAGTCTTTCTATATATCTTCTATATAATAATACCCATATAATGATAGTCAAAGACTCCATAGAATAGTATGATTCCACTAAACCTGTCGTAAATAATTATATAAAAAAAACAATACTTTTCCAACAATTGGAAAATTTCTAAAATTTAAAAAAAAAGCTTATAATCTTGACAAAAGGCATTTTCTTTTTTGAAAGTATTGCTGTAAAATGTTACGATTATGCTCCCTATTTCTCCTGAAGCTTCAAAATTTCAATTCCGCAGAAAACTAGAAACTTGTGATTAAACCAAATTTTCCTTTGGAAACCTAATTGTATTAAATAGGATTAAGAAGATTAAAGATTAAGAAGATTAAGAGAAATAAGATTAATCAACCAAAAAAGATATTTAACAAGCAAAAGTATCCAAAGAAAATATAGGTATTATATATACGAAGGAAACTAACAAGAATAAACTACTGAAATTGTGTAAAGAAAACTATGAAATGAAAATTATTTTCTGAAAAGGATTGAAAAAGCAAAATAGGCTTATTAATAAAAGGGAAATTTTCTTAAAGAAGATAATATTATTAAGATTTTCCATATCCGTTTTGGGATCTTCTTCAGCCATGAAAGATAAAGGGTGATAATTTCGAAAAAGACCGCATTATTAGAATCTTCTTTAGCTTTTTAAGAGAAGTGGATGATGTAAAAGACTTGAGAAAGACTATATTATTAGGTTGCTCTTTAGCCATTTTAGTTCGTTAACAAGATATAGGACCTCGAAAAATGCAATATAAATAATTGCTTGTTTAATTTCTTACAATGAAGTATCACATATATAAAATATTTTCTTCAAAATATATAGAAAGGTATCGTATTTCTATGCTTAGTTTAATATTATTCATTTTAATTCGAAATTTTTGGTGGTCGATAATAATTTGAAATAATAGTTAAGTGCAATACAATTTCAACAATCATAAAGTTATTTTTTTCTCTGCAAAGATTTTTTTTTATTTTTAAGCAATCACAATTATTCATTATCTCGAAAGAGGGCTCCGTTTTAACAATATAATTTAGCGCAATGCAATTTTAAAATGATTCTTGCATTATTTTTCCACGATTTTCCAATTTTAAAAAAATCCGCAACTATTCATTATTTTAAAATGGTGTCTTCTTTTAGCGGTATAGTTAATGCAACATAATATCAAAATAATCCAACGTTAGATTTTGTCTCTAAATTGATTTATAACACTAAAACTCCCTCATTTTGATGAATAATCTTTTTCTGGGACATCACCTGCATATCACTCTGCGTGAACCTGTTCATTTTCCTTTCTCACGAAAAAAGAATTGCAAGAAACTTGGCTTTAGAGGCTGAAGCCACAAATATTACCCCCCCCCCCTTTTTTTTTTCCTTACATAAGCAAATAGCTAATTCAAAGCTGCAATATTTTGAATAATTTATTTATGCGACAATTAACAAGCAATATGCATAGAACCTTGATAAAATCCTCGCATTGTATCACAAACAAAGAGAGGATTCGTTCATTAAATTCCTGAAAATAGTAAAAGGTATCTCAGGAGGGCTTTTCGGCAAACCAACTCAGCAGGAATAAAATTACTTTTACGAACTGTTAAAATAGTTATATATTACTGAGGACTATTTCTAAGTTCAAGGATGCATCTTTATTTCCCTTGGGGACTTTATCACGTTTGATGAACCTTTGAATAAAGTTTTATGAATGTGAAGAATTAGTGTTACTATTGTGAGGTAAAGGAAGTCTGTAAGCCAAGTTAATATCTCTGTCAAAGGGTAGCTTATATTTAAACCACAGATTGATTTTCGGAATGTAGAGATTTTGATGTAGTTTCTCAACTTCGCCGTTTCTCAAATTCAGAAGAAAGTTTGATTTTCGAACAATGGTAGAAAGAAGGAGAACAGAAAGAAAGCTGAAGAAAGAATTTCATTTTCGCTCTTTCGAAGTTCTTTAAAAGGTTCTTCTACAGAAATTAAAAAGAACACTTTTGAAAGAAACTTTTCTAAAAATCTTGTCTTATAATGTACCACTTATTTTGCTTGTTTCTGTGTCTTATAAAGAAGGAAAGTTCGTAAAATTTGTTCAATTTCATTTCAAAAAGGAAATATTTGTTAAACTAAATCTTATTTAGTGAATTTCTAAAGAGCCACAATTTCAAGTTAGTAAAATTATACTTTTTCGGCTCTTCTGTATACTTTAATCGAATTCGAAGTTGTCCCAAAAAGCACAATAAAATTCTTTAATTTTTTAAGTTCAGGGACATTTTGTATCAATTACCTCACAGTTATCATTAATCATAGTTTGTGTTTTTGTATGCGTATGTGCGTGCTAAAGAGAAAAAAATTAATGGCAGCAAATAAAAATATAAATAAGTAATCATTATTAATTTGTTCTTCTAAAAAAACATGAATATAAATATTTTTTATTTTTAAAAAATATCAGTTACTTTCAGAAAAGGAGAATTTTCCTGCTTCCCTCCTAACCTTTTGTACTTAAAAATTTATGTACTTTTTTATTTAGCTTCGAATATGTTAATTTAAAGGATTACCTGATAAAATTCGAAATCGCTATAGCTTTCCTTTTTCTGGAAATATAATTATTTATCTTTTTTGTTATTATGTAACAATGCTATTAAATAAACAAATTGCATTAATTATTTTTAAATTTAATTCTTGTTAATGCTCATTTTTCGTCTGTGGGATAAAAAGACGAGAAAAATCGTTCACTTCACATTATAGTTAAATACATCTGAGTAAAAGCCTCGTTATATCATATCCGAAATGTATAAGCATAAATTCGGAATATTATTGATTTGCCTGTGTAATTTTTGCCTTCAAAAAAATGCAATTGCGAAAGCGAAAATGAGAAAAAAATGGTTCATGCAGTTGGGTGAAAGCAGGAATATTCGTATAATTTTATTACTTTCCGAAAAGGTTAATTGTAAGAAATCTATAAAATACATAACTGTCATTTTTGATTATTAAGTTATAATTTTATAATATGAAAAGCTTATTTATATATTAAGTCCTAAATAAAATTCTTCATGCTGGGATCTGTTTCTTAATTATAACTGAAATACATAAAATACTTATACTGACATACTTACTGAATACTGAAATACTTATTTCTTAAAAATTGGGAAAATGCATTTTTCTCTTGCTCATTGTTCCATACAAAAGTACTCAAAAGCAATTTTATTCTGCCTCATGTATAAAGAGCACTTCTTTAATTTTTAAATTTGTGTAGTTAAATTAGTTATATATTTGTGTAAGAAAAATTAAAAGTGAATCTGAGAAAAATCTTTCACTTCATACAAAAATTATCGGAACGAAAATTTATCGTGAATGAGGCTGTGTAAGTTTAAACAAATGTTTGTCACAGCTTAGCGAAATTTGGCTTTTGAGCCATGAACCCTAACTGTCGCTAATTAGCTATGCAATATGACTCTTCATCTGTTTACAATTCAACTTATTTGCAACCTTCAAAACGTGATTTTTCTAAAAAATTATTTATTGTAATGCATTTTATTATTACATCGTATATTCATACAATCAAAGCTCCTGCTTTAGAAGCTATAGATTACAATAATTTTAGCCTGAACATGTTACCGATAATTCTTCATTGTTTTTACCGATAATTCGGTAAATTAGGTAAGTAGCTATGATACACTTTTCCTCTGACAACTGCAATTAAGTTTTCATTGAAAGAGAAACTTAACTTGGCGATTAAGCATATAAAAATAGCTGTAAAATCTTTAAAAATGATTTGGGGGGAAGCATATTCAAATAGTGCACGATTAAACAATTACTAAACCAAAAAGTGAGGAATTTGAAATTTCTACGGTGGTTTTCTTTTGTATAAGAATTATATTAGGAGATCAAAGTATTTATCTATTATATTTCTTAGAAACTTATTTTTTTAAAAAAAATATGTTGGCAAATAGAAAATAAGTATTTAATTATATATTTTAGCCACCCAAGGGGCTATTGTTTTAGTCAATTACAAAATGGTCACCCGAGCAAATTGAATAAAATATTTTCTGAATATAATTTCTGGTCGAAATAAGTAAATAAATTACTGAGGTAATAAATGAGTGATTGAATCAGTGAATGAGTGAGTTAATGAATGAATAAGTGTGTGTGAATGAATGGATAGATAAATAAAGTTTCCTTTCAGCTATCATATAATCGTTTGCTTTAATTCTAATATATTTAATTGAATAATTTAATAATTATTAAAAAGTTAGCTCTATTGGTGGATAAATCTGTTATTTGTAAGGCTTTGCTAGGAACAATTTTTATAATTGTTATTACTGTTTTCATTGTTAAAAATTATTCGCGTGTAGGAATTATTCTTATAATTTGTTATAAAATTGTAGAATTTTTTCTGTGTTATTTATGTTCAGGATACAATTTATTTTCATATACTTTTGTCACCATATACAAATATCAAATAAAATAACTTATCATTGCGATTGTTATTTTATATTATTCTAGGTTTTAAAAAATTCGAAGTAATTTGCTGATTTACTAGTTTTGTGTAAAGAAATTTTATCATATCACAGGTACTCCAAAAAGTCAATAAATTTGCTAACACTACCACGAACATAGAGCCAGCATTCTATAAATTACATTTCACCACAAATATCGAGTCTTATTTCGGCATGAATTGACCTCTGCAGAATTCGATTCATTCTTATTAAGTCTTATCCCATGCAGAGATAGGAAATAACATCAAATTGAAAAACCATGTCCGCTTCAGCAGGGAAGTCGAATTACTCACGGCTGCTAATGGGACAGAATGTTACACAAGGAAGGGTTACGGGTGGGTGATTGGGGAATGGTTGCGACTTATGATAGCTCTATTTCGATCCAGTAATCATTCAATGGTTATTAATCTTATAGGGAAACAAAGATGACTTTTCTATTATAATGAATTAGTTGAAGTATTTGCGTTGATCGTTAGTATTGAATATATTTTTAGTAATTCACTAATTTAAATACACGTCGAGGAAGGTGAAACTTCTCTCTATTCTTCCTGTTTTTTCGCACTTGAAAGAGTTAAATAAAATATTTATTTGACTTCTGACGTTGGACAATTCGCTATTTTCTCTACACTAACCTAGAGGGGTTTTTTTTAATAATAATAATTTGAATTGCGTAAAATTACAATTTCTTCCCAACCAAAATGAAACGATAAAGATTAGAAGATAAGATTAAGATTTGAAGTGTAGTAAATTGAATTAGAGATATGATAATATATAAGCGAAATGGAATTGAAAGGAAAGAGAAGGGAGACAGATGATAAAGATAAACTAATAGATATTTCAAATTTTGATTGAAACTTCGAAACGGATCGTTTGGACTAAAGCGACCCCTAGTTAAAGTAATAATATTCGATTCTGCTATAATCGAAAAGTGCTCTAATCAGTACGAGTGATTTAGTAAGATAAGACTTTATTATTGGAAAATAAACTAAGGTTGAATAAATTAAGAAGAGAATGACCTTATCTATATTCTATGGTAGTTAAAGTGTTTTGGCCTGCTTCAACGTATTACGTAGTTTTGAACTTATTAACTATATAATTAGATTTTAAGATGGCCGTAGAGTTTAATAATGAAGGAAATGCGTCACAAAGTTTATTCAGGTACGAAATTTTTTTTCCTGCACTAGACGAAAATTCTTAGCATGGAACATTTTGAAATATGTGGTTTTAATTCAAAGCAAAAGATTTACATGAAAAAAGGAGATGGGGGTAGTAAATAAAAGAAATATGAATTGATAACAAAATTCATTGCAATATTAAACTCTGTGGTTTCAAAATAAATCATAAATTAAGAAAAATACTTTTTGGCTAAAAGTGACGACATGAAAATACATTCTATAAGAAAAAAAATACGACGCACCAAGAAGGAGTTGCTCGATTGTAATGAAATTTCGTATGCAAAGACATTTGAACCGAATATGCAAATGATTAAAATTTGGTGTTCAATGCATGAATAGCAGGTGCTGCAGTGATATCGGAACTGCGTACTCAGCAGGTGTATGTAAGAAGCGATTCTCAATCTGCTGGTCAAATTTTCTGTTGCATTGCGATTCAGGATACCTTTCAACGACTGAAAAAATGCCTCGCCGCTGGATTCGAGCTCATTACGAGCAACTGTCAGAGTTTGAAAGAGGTCGTATCATTGGATTGAAAGAGGCAGGTTGGGCAAATCAGAGAATCGCTCGTCATATGGGTAGAAGCTATGCGGCGATTAGAAGATGCTGGCAAGAATGGGTAGATAATGGCAAATTCCAGCGTCATGATGGTAGCGGTCGACCTAGGGCCACAGCGGATCGGGAGGACAGGGTGATTGTCAGATCAGCTGTCACATCGTCTGATTTATCGTTATCAGCCATCAGATGTGCGACCCGCACACGATTGTCCACCATGACCATTCACAGACGGCGAAATCTACGCTCGTGCCGACAGCTTCGCTACTATAGACTATTGTCTGCCATAAATACAGGCAATTTTTACGAATAATGCTCCAAATTTAAAAATGAAATAAGTAAGTAAAATTGAAAATTATAGTAAGTTTAGAGACCTGTAAATAAATATTTATGATAAAATTCCTACTTTCCCTCTCTTTACTGGAGGGAGGACGAATATAAGGATTTCAAAACGGTTATAGCTTTTAAATAATTAACCGTATTACATATTTAATGCGAATAAACTAGGGAAAGGTCCATAGATTTCCCAACCTCAATAAAATTGGATGCCAGGTCAGGGTGTTCAGAGTTAGAGATTTAAGGCAGTTAATTCTATATATGCAGGTTTATTTAATCAAAATGTATTAAAAACTAAAATTTATCTGTACTTATTAAAGCTTTAATATTTTTTGTATTTCAAGTTTGTAGACTGGCATATGCAATATCTTGTAATGGAATTTCCAAATTCAACAATGTAAATTTTTTTAAATATTGTAATGATTTTAGTATACAAAATTATATATATATATATATATGCATTTAACCGTTTGATGAAGAATTAAAGATATATAAACTTCAAGAAAAGCTATTGACTTAAAGTCGCGAAGTATTTAATTATATTATATGTAGAGAGAGAGAGAGAAAGTTATTTACCGATTTGTTTAGTGATAGGAGGATGCAATTGTCTCGTCTGGAATCAATTCCGGATTCCGGGACTACCGAGTTCTTGTTAAAAGAGAGAAATCTTCATCTGCATCTCGTCGGCGAAAGCATTTTGTCGTAGCTTTGATTATGGAACTGTTGAAAACTAGGGAAACTTGTGTAGCTCTGGATGTCGAAATTTACCTAGTACTCAGCTATTTATGAGTTCTATAATTCAAAATTAGAACATTTAGATGAAGAGAATCGCTGGAACAAACCATTAATGTCAACATCGTTAGAGTGGCATGCAGTCATAAGAAAAGCTGACATATATGAGACGAAGAATGAGAGGAAAACCAGGAATGGAGATGCTACAATATGCACACACACACACACACACACACATATATATATATATATATATATATTGTAACGAAAGTTTCCTATGTGTGTGGAAGTGAAATCAAGTACAACTCGGAGGATAACTACAAATGCCGCTTTATTCATTATCTTCAGATCAACGCACAGTAGAAAAGTTTGGATAATTGCGCACAAACAGAAAAGCAGGAACTTATACTAATCTGTATAAGTCCTGCCTTTTATATTTTGATACAGGAACAAATGCAGCACTTGTACAGATCAGCAACACAAACATACATAAAACAGCACCTATAATTATGTTCATCTCATCAGCTTAATAGTTCTCACTGCGCACAAATCTTCATAGTATTACTTAGCACTCGAAAGGCCGACTCCAAAAGCAGATTGACTCTCTCCGGCTCTCGTCGATTAGAAACCTATCCTGATCTCACCGAAAATTCACGAAAACTACGTAATTTTCTTCCCTACCGATATTTTGTCTAGATTCCAGCACCTTTATCATCTCCCTTTGTCGCCAAAGTCGCCATGTTTCTCACTAAATGGTAGCCAAATACATCGCCAAGGTGCAAGTGTCATTGCTTAAATTCTCTTTTGCTCTCTCCAAATCTATATTTTCCTTTAAAAAAGAACCATTTCGGGGAAGCATCAGGTCATGTAAGTAACAATATAAGTTGGGGGTTGTAAATTATGGTCGGTGTTGTAGTAAATGATGAAACGGTGATTTTGTGTTGACAGTTAAATTTGGAAAAGTGACAAATTCACTTGCTAATCTTACATTATGTTTACTGCGTCTTGCGCTTACAATATATCTAATTCTCGTAAGGGACCAACTCTCCCCTATAACTCATTATTATCTTAGAGCTTAAGAAATCTCCTCGCTTTCGACTTTAGCTCCCGTCAATCTTTCAGATAAAGCCTTTCCAATTTCTTGCGGCTTCCCAAGGCCACCTCTCTATCCAAGACATTCCAAGACGAGCCACATTCCACCCCTAGATTTGCCTTGTTCGTCCAACACGCTTTCAAAGCAGTTTCTCACTGCGGTTCCGCAGAACACCGACTCCTCACTAACAATGCTTTATAGCGCCTTCTTGTGAGTGTGCTGTCGTCACAATTTCATCTCTCATATATGCGGGGATGTATATGGTATTATTCAGTAGCCATGCGCTACTGAATGATACCACCTATGGCGCCACCTGGTGGTACACAGCAAGGTATCATTCTTATATCGAAAACATAATGAGATAGGACAAAAAAGTTATTTATAAAGTTGTAGAGCATCATCAATTTGATAAGAAAAGACACCTTGGTGACATTAATGAAAAGAATAGAACGGTTAAAACGCGTACTTGGTTTTTGGTAAATTTTCTACTGTGTCCCATTGCGGGGTCGTATTTTATCCGAAAGATAACCGTTTCTCTTTCCATTGCAGTTTCGTGACGACACAGAGTAGGAAATCACGGAAAAACAAATGCGTGTTTTAACCATTATATTCTTCGCATTAATATCCACAAAGTGCCTTTTTGTTCTAAATCGATGATACTCTACAACTTTATAAATTTTTGTTTTTCCTTATCTCGTTCTATTTTCGAGATAGGAATGCTAACTCCGCAGTTTTTTACCAAGTGGAGACGTATGTGGCTTCATTCAGCAGCGCATGTCTACTTTACAATACCAAGACACCACTTTTATGAATATAGCAGTAAGTGTTCCGAAGTAAAGAGGATGGCAAGGGATTTAAGTGGGCAGCCTGTATATGTATATGTATATATATATATATATATATTGTCGCGTAGAACGAATGCCAAATAAAGAATACGGAATAAAATCTCAGCTCGAGAACGAATTTTACTATCCAAGAACCGAAATTTGTATTAAGAACTTTAACTAGAACAGTAAAAAGGTTAGAATTAAATATTAATATAAATTGATTATAATTGAAGATAATATGATGGAAGGCAGAACAACAGGAAGATGAAAATCTATCTCCAATTAACAGCTTTGTAAGAAGTATATACATAAAAAGAAGATGATGTACTTCACTTCAGTTCTAGCTTCTTTGCACAAATTCTCTAGAATAAATATGGCTGGCAGATGGACTTCTTCTGTCAATGATGGTAAAATGTAGGTACCATTAACAGAATATGTTATTTATAGGTTGAATATATATACAAGTGAATGTATATGGTTTATGGCAATATAATGTTATAGGAGGGGATGTAAATAGGAATTTCCTTCTCATCAATATGATTGTTTGGATCAAAATAGGGTTTTAATCTCAGGACATGGACGACATTTTTTGTTTTTTGTCGTCTACGGTATTCTTCCATATTTTCTACTTCGTATGTGACATCAGATAAACGTCGAGTGATTCGATACGGTCCAAATAAAATGATAAAATAAAATACGGTCTTAAGAGCTTCTCGGATAATTCAACCTTTCGAACCGGTGTAAACACACAAAATAAATCCCCTACCTTGTAGATGACTGGTTGATGCCTATGATCATAACAACGTTTACCTTCAACCTGGACTTCGAGAATGTGTTTTACCAGTTGATCTTTGTTGTTGTGTTTTACCAGTTGATACAATCTTTATATGTAAGGCAGTCCGGACAATTCTTCACATAGTCAATTATGTATTTCCTTTTGTCAGTCCAATAATAATTTTTTGCAAATCATTAGCACCATAATGACTAGCCATGGAAGCATCATGGTGGTTTTTCAGAATCAAAGTTATTTCATGGCTAGGAACCACTAATTAGGCATCTTCCCTTTCAAAGTCTGGGATCTATATAGGACACCCTGAATCATTAACTAACCCCTTTCGATCTAACTAACATAATTAACATTCTTGTCAGGATCTTCGAGGCAAGAAATAATTTTGATCAACTCCTCACCCTTCAGTTGTTCATCATGTATATACTTGGGAGACCTGGATGGGACGTCAATGGTTACAGAGCAGACGTCAAAAGGTTCATTTTCTTCATGACATACTGGCTGAGGTAGCATATCTGCAACCACATTACTCTTTCCGGGGATGTACTTTATGTTAAAGTTGAAAGATTGTAATTGCAGGGCTAGTCTTTCAGCAGGAGATTTCAGTTTCATGAGCCACTTCAAGGGTTGGTGATCAGATGTTACAGTAATGGTTGTCTCATCAATGTCGCCCCTGAACTTGTTTAGAGCCCAAAACACAGCTACAGCTTCTGGTTCAGTGGTAGAGTAGTTATTTTCAGCTGAGTTTAACAACCTGCTAACAAATTCAATTGGATGCTCCTCTTTGTCTTCTCCCTGTAGGAGGACTTCTCCTAGAGCATAGTTGCTGGCATCAGTTCTAATCACGAAAGGTGTAGAGAAGTCAGCTTGCTTCAAAATTGGTGGAAATACCAAACATTGCTTCATGAACTGAAACGCTTTCTCCTCTTTCTCTGACAAATTCCAAGACGCCTTTTTCTTAGTTAGGTTGCTCAAAAGACGGGCAATCTCAGAAAAATTGGCTATAAATTTGCGGTACCATAAGCATGTTTGCAGGGTATCCTTTTGAACTGGAAGAGGTTCCAAATGGACAAACAAAAGCAGTTTTGTCCCGGTCAGTAGGATTAACATTCACCTGGTGGTAATCAGACTTAAAGTCAATGGTGGAAATATATACTGTACGTTTCGCCTCTTGTAGTAAATCATCCATTCTTGGAAGAGGGTAGGTATCAGGGAATGTGACTTCATTCAACTTCCAGTAGTCAATATACAGTCGAAACTAGTGATTCGGCTTTGGTATCAGCTCAACAGGAGCTCCATAAGGAGATTTACATTCTTCAATCATATCTTTTTCAAGATGGTCCTCAATTTCTTTAATCAAGATCTCCTTCTTTACAGGGGACATTCTGTATGAGGGTATAGAGATAGGAGAACTATTCCCTGTGTTGATGTGGTGCTCTAAAACAGGTATTGCCTCTCTCCCTGGTTCAAAGATATTCTCTGAGGATTCTAACAAGAGATTAGGTTTATCCATCTGGACAGAGGTTAAACTTTCACCTTCTCCCTCTCTTAATTGGTAGGTGATGCTGGACATCTTCTCATCCATGGACGGGGTGTCAAATTCTTCACCAATTGGATATTTGTGAGTAGGGTTGTCCCAAAAATACCAACAATCATTTTTCACATCCAGAACCAGACCAGCAGAACTAAGGAAATCTGTTCCTAACAGAGTTCGATTTTCTTTTGCCTTCGGGAGAATGATGAACCTGGTAAGGACTGATCTTCCTTCAATCTCTACCATCACTTGGGTTGTGAAGGCCTCACCTGTGGTCTGTTGACCATCCGCTAAGCTCATTCTTAACGTGGTTTCCAGAAAGATATGTCTCTTATCCTTGAATATCTAGAACTACATCTTTTTTCCAGCAATTGAATGTAAATATCATGTATCTACACATATACATCCTCTTTTCCCACAGAAAGTTATGTGGATTAAGATTAATCGAGGGTTTCCAGTCGCAGTTGCATAAGCATTGACATGATTTGTTGCTACGTCTGATCTTCGAAAGGAGTTGGGATTGCAGGTAGGGCACCTAGACATTATCACCCCTGGCCTCCAACAGCTATAATATTTGAAAGGAGGTCTCTCATTTGGAACAACATATGAATGTTTTGGAATGCGTTCCGGTTTCTTGGATGTTACCCGATTTCCATCATTTAGGGTTTCACTTGGCTTCACCTGTCTCCTTGGTCCACTGTGTAGGGAACGCCGGATGTTGTCAAAAGCCTCCAGCTTATCTGCTAACATTTCTGGTGAGGTAAGTTCTTCTCAGATACCAAGGAAATGTTCCTTACACTCTCGTGGGCATCTCTTTTTCATTTGATCAGCAGTCATCAAATTCTGAAAACTTTCAAATGAATCAATCTTAAGCTCATTGAGCCAACCTTCATAATAGGCTTGAATTTCAAAATAGTCTTCCTTCCAGGTCCCATTTAGGCTCTTTTAGGTCGTGAAAACAGTTCCCAAAATTTGTCTGCAGTTAACTTGTACCGTTGGAGAAGCATTCCTCGACTGTGGGAATAATCCTTGCATTTCTCCTCAGGATCACGGGCAATGAGGGAGGTTGCTTCCCTGGGTAGGGCACCAATGAGGTAGGGAACCCACAGATGTTCATCAAAGTCCAGAAGCTTCATTTGACGTTCAAATAAATTTAGGAACAAGTTCATGTTATCAACTTCAGGATTGAATGTTGGTAACAGCTTTTTCAACTCAATCCTTGTTTGGGGACCTGCAACTATCTGGGTCTCATTTTGGATTATCTGTAGTGAAAGTTATTCGAATTCAAGCGCCATTTTTTTTCTTCTTCTGCGGACTGTTTTCTGTGCTGTTCTGACATCACATGCTGCTTTGTTTATTCAAGAATTAGCGTCATCTTTTCCGAGTGACTTTCTTTAACGCTGTTGTGTTTCAACGTTCATTTATCGAAATTATTTAATTTCACATGCAAGTTAAGTTTCTCCAACATGGCTTTCTTAGCTAGAAGTAAGAAACAAGATTTACAAGTGTTAGCTGAAGAATTGGGTTTAAACGTAAAACCTGAATTTAAATTTTTTCATTTATATAAACTGATTGTTGAATGTCCCAATTATGATGAAGAATTTACACTTGGAGTACTTGATGCCATTAAAGAAGAACGGGAGAGGAAGGAAAAACTGGAAGAGAGAGCACGAGTTAGAGCCTTTGAGCTGGAAAAACTAGAACTGGAATTAAGAGCTGCAGGTATACCACCTGGAAATTCCATGCAGTTATCTGATCAACCTGTGAAAAACAAAATTCATGATGTCGTGCCACGTTTTAATCCTAAAGATGAAATTCCCGATTCCAAATTTGATGAAGATATTTTACCACCATCTAGTGAAGATTTTGCAATCAAAGAATTAATCAAAGTTAATTTGAAGGAATTCTGTAAAGAACCACTTGCAGTCCCACCAGTAATTGTCCATGCAGAAAATGTTGAATCTGAAAACAGGATTGAAAATATTGAACAAAATCCAGAAAGTCATATTCAGCGTGAACTGAATGAAGATTGTTTTGATGGAATGAATGAAAATCCTGAACTGAACAATGAGGCAGATCAGAATGTCCCTTTTGCTAGATCGGAAACATCAAATTCAGGTGAAGGAAATAATCAAGATAACACTTGTTATTCAAAAAGAAAAAATGCTGTAAAGAAATGCATTCTTCTAACAAAATTTGTTCAAAATATTTCGTAAACTTCCCCAAATCTGATGAAATTGTAACTATCGATAATGACAAGGTATATGAGACTAGTAAATGGGAAGATAATGAATTAAATTGTAAGAAAAAGAGAAATTCTTTTGAGAAAAAGTGTATCGTTTCTGATATTTTCAGAAAGGAGTTTTCAGGAACCTAGAAGCGATATTCTGTTACAGAGAAAGAGTGCGCTGCCAAAGAAATTACTGTGAAGAAACTACAATGTTATTTGGATAGGCCAAATAAATTCATCACCATAACGGACCATACTATTTTAGTTTGGCTTAAAAATTATGTAAAATTAAATCCACAACTTATGAGTTGGGCAATGGCTTTACAGTCTTATAATTATATGGAAGTTCCTGGCAGTGGCAAGAGTCATAAACATGCAGATACAAGTTTCACTCCATGGCCTGATTAGAGAAATTATAATTAAAATAATATACTTTCAGACTTTGAGTATTATCATTTACTATTTTACAATTTGGCTTATTGTTTGTATTGTTTTAGCAACTTTCTTCATCACAAATTGTATGTAATTCATATTCATTGTACATTTTCAAAAGCTGCATACCAGCGAAAAATTTGGGTTTTCTAATGTCATATTTGTTTTAGTATTTTTTTCATTATAAAATTCATTATTCATTTCATTATTTCATTTAGTATTTTTTTCATTACTCATTGTACATTTTCAAAAGCTGCATACCAGTGAAAAATTTGAGCTTTCTAATGTTTTATTTGTTTTAGTATTTTTTTCATTATAAATTATTGCTTTGTCTAATGTGATGATTATAGATATTACTTTTATTATGTATTCTATTTTATGTTATAACAACTTTCTGTATAGATTTTTATAAAAAGGTTTTAATTCATAGTATCTGCTGCAGACTAACAGTTCCATTCAATACCTAGTGGAATTAAAAATATAAAAAAATAGTATTTAGAATTATATTAGGATTTTCAGTTCATATTCTGCTTGTTATTTACTGTATTTAAAAAAAAGGTGCTTTTGAATTTTTGTTACATCAATTATTTTGGGAGAAAGTTATATACCTGTATGTATTTATGTAAGAGATATTCTTCTTATTAATTATGTATGTTCATTATTGATTTTTTATGTAATTTGAGGAATTTAAGCTTAGCATATGAAATGTTGTTGTTATAAGAGAACTATTCTATAAAAAAATTAAGTTGCTAAGCAAATCAATTTTTTCTGAAATAGGAAGAAACAATAATTTAAATCTTAAGAAACTTTAATCTAAAAAATTTATTAAAGTTTATTTCGGAGAGGGGGAGGTTGTGACATATTCAATTTTTAAAAACAAACGATTTAATCTTAATGTGATACTTTTTTAAGATATTATCTGTTAGACTTTTAAAGGCAAACGATTTAATCTAATGTGATACTTTATTTAAGATATTACCTATTCAACTTTTAAAAACAGACGTCTTTACTTAAAGTGATACCTTTTTCAATATTCTTTATTAAGATGTATTTTTTTGGCAACACCAGATCATAGTTTTGATTTTAGATAATTTACTGGCAACGGATATGAAAAGTAGTATTGAGTTTGGTTCCAAGAGGTAAAGACAAACGTTGATAAATGGTGCTTGTGTAAAATTGTGTCTTGAATTTATGTTTGAAAAGATGTGCGCAAATAAATGTGATGTCCTGAAAACAAGTCATTTTTATTAATAGTCTTCAATACAGTAAAGACTATTATTTGGAGGTTCCACCGAATATAGTAGAAATTCAGATATGCTTATTCGAATGGTGGTAGTGCTGGTCTCCACAAGAAGAATTGGAGTGCGTACCTCAATCAAATGATGCTGGTCTTCTGAGTTTCTAAATTGAAAATGAAGATATTTGGAATTGCCTGAAGAAGTTATTTAGTAAAAATTACCTGTTGCTGAATTTGTTTTTTTCCTTTTGCCCGAAGGATTATCTGTAGTGAAAGTTATTCGAATTCAAGCGCCATTTTTTTTCTTCTTCTGCGGACTGTTTTCTGTGCTGTTCTGACATCATATGCTGCTTTGTTTATTCAAGAATTAGCGTCATCTTTTCCGAGTGGCTTTCTTTAACGCTGTTGTGTTTCAACGTTCATTTATCGAAATTATTTAATTTCACATACAAGTTAAGTTTCTCCAACATGGCTTTCTTAGCTAGAAGTAAGAAACAAGATTTACAAGTGTTAGCTGAAGAATTGGGTTTAAACGTAAAACCTGAATTTAAATTTTTTCATTTATATAAACTGATTGTTGAAAGTCCCAATTATGATGAAGAATTTACACTTGGAGTACTTGATGCCAGTAAAGAATAACGGGAGAGGAAGGAAAAACTGGAAGAGAGAGCACGAGTTAGAACCTTTGAGCTGGAAAAACTAGAACTGGAATTAAGAGCTGCAGGTATA
>BMAW01028696.1:0-24591 GCA_019974015.1 Nephila pilipes | reverse complement strand
TTAATGCGCATCAGCGGTGTCTATAGCGGCCAGTTCTGTTGCGGAACGATGATTTGGCACGGACGAAGATCTCTCATGGATGGAAGCAATGACACTAACAGAGTTTGGATTTATCTAAAAAATTACCGGCAACCACAGCTGCCTTGTCTGAGGTAATAAGAGAAATCGACACCAATATTGTTTGGACTGATATAGGCATCGCTTGACTAAATAGCTCAAATAGCAAGCGATATCGAGATTCTCAACCAGTCTCTTCATGACTTGGAGCAGTTCATTCGGCTTACGGTCATCTAATTTTCACTGGTTAAAAGGCGCCGTATTTCAGCGGTTTTGTTCTCCGAACATCGATAGATTATTTTAGTTCGGCGAAAGGATCGGAGTTGTCCGGTTGCATAGCACACCACTATTGCTATATCGAGTGGGAGATAGGTTACGACATAGTTGTATTTAGTCTTGCTCTCCTTCACAGGTTTGAGTGATGCTAAGGCGAAGATGGCCTCCAGCATGTGGAATAATACTGGCGTCGCTGCTAGGTCCGACTTGATAAATAGCGTTATTACGACGGTGGCCAATTCCGATGCAGCCCTTTTATTTATTTATTTTTTGAAAAACGGAAATAGGCTGAAAGCGAAAATCGACTAGTATAGTTACATGTGATTACAGGTCACCAATGAAGACGATGATGGCTAAAATGGCGTATCGATATCTTCTATCTTATTATTAAAGAAGAATTACTAGTCATTTTATAAAAATGGATTTATTCGCCCTTCAACACAGCACCGTGCTCTCACGCTCTTCTGTCTCACTCTTACCGATCACTCCTTCCAGACGTTATGAATTGCGCTTTGCAACTATTGGATGACATCGCGCGGAGGCGAATTATGTAATCGCGACTCGAGCCGATTAGTTGACAGTGGCGCGACTGGAGAGGAACTGGATCGCTACAGTATTAAACTATATTGCAGTAAAGTACTACGGCAAATAAAGAAAATATTACCTTTTTATACACAAAAAAATGTGCTTCTTCATTTTGTTCTAACATGAATTGAAAAGATTCAAAGATAGTGTGAGGCACCCTCTAGTTGTGTGGAGGCACCTATAGCAGAAACGGCGTAACTCCCGAAGGCGAAACTCGCCTTGATGAGCGTTAAGCTCGCTGAAGGACTAAAATCCATTCTATGGTTAATTTCTGTATTTTCTGTGTATTTCATAATTGTAAAGTGTCGTCCTGTAAAAAAAATGATTAAGAAATAAATGCTCGTAATTAAATGACACCATAAAAGGACCTGCTCTTACAGATAGGCTAATGAATAATTCATTAATTGAATATTAGTTAATTTGTCAAATTACTGTACTTTATATTCATTCGATAAAAAATACTTCTTTGGTAGTTGTATTTCGTTAACTTAATTTTAAAGTAACAAAAATGAAATAGTAAAATGTAATCAAATGTGTGTGGTTATTTTTTTCGATATATTTTTATATATATGTCAGTAATCAATTCCCATTTTTATTTCAAATAACACCGGTAAGAACTTGGGTTTTCTTTCAGACTTCACACTTTGCGAAACATAATTTTTTTTCACACCTTAAATTTTAAGAACAAAAGGAAACGTTGAATCAAATTGAATTTATTCAATAAATAGTTTTAATAGCTTATTTTATTATTTCATGCTTATTAAATTTATCATCTAAAAATTTGAAACAAACTTTTACTCACAAAATTTGTAAAAACATGTAAAATGTTTTAGCTCAATTAAGCATTATGTCATCAATTAAGCTAAATGTAATTAAAATTAAAGCAAACGATAAATTATTAAATGGAATATTGTCAACAACATGCAATTAAAATTAAAGCAAATGATTAAACGTCAGATTTGGCGAGTCGGCGAGAAACTTGGCATTAAATTTAGTTATTTAAATAATTAGTTTTAATCAATTAATTTTTCTTAATTGTAGTTAAATTAACGTATTTTCATCCGAAACAACGGGGCATAGGAAATTTCAGCAACTATTTTTCTTTAAAAAGTATTTAAACGTAGGGCAAACTTAAAATTATATCTTTGCTTCACTTAACAATATATATATTATTCAGGCTTTACTTTAACGGTATAGATCCTATGTACAATGAAATTCGAATCAAAAAGTACGATTTTAAAGTTTAGAGAGAGTATAGGCATTTATGTACCAAAATTAAATTGCTATTAATTCTAGCATTTTTAGTTTTGTTCTGTGTTTTCCTTCGTACTAATAACATAAGGATTGAAAAAAAGAGATAAATAAATTTATTTTTGGACTAATATTAGAGTATAAATAAAAAGAATGTTTAATACTTTTACTTACAAAAGTAATCTCTTTTTATTTAAAAAAACGTAATTTAAATTGACGCTCTTATTTATTCCACAAGCAAATAAAAAGGGAAAAAATTCCTAGAATATTTCTATAATAATGCTAAAACAGTCATAAATTCATAATGATATTATTTTTCTAGATGCCTATTTTCTATCAGAAAATTATGCGAGACTTAAAAAGAAAATAAACGTGTCATTTGTTTTACGTAACAAAATATACCAAATGTCATCACGATAAATGCAATTTGCACGAGAAGCCTCAGTGCAACTCAAAAACAGTTAATCATTCCAATAACAAATTTAGTTTTCTTTATTCAAATAGCACTCACTTATAATTATTTCGTTCAAAGACATGAATAATAAATTGAATTAATGATATTCCGGATGAGTTCCCTTAGGACTTAATCCAATTAAGTTGTCACTTATGCTGAGTATAATGTCTTTGTCGTCTCACACGAGTAATAAAAACATCAATTGGGCGCATTTAATTCTGACACGCAATTTCCATTAAAGCAAGATCTTTCCAGAATGTTGGATAGTCGTATTTGAGACGTCTTGCGGTGCGTCGACTTTTTACTAAAAGGATTAATGCATTGCTAACTTTACAGAATGACCCAAAATTCACAAGATGGAAGCTGCATGAAATCAAATGAATATTGTTTCTTTGTTAAATGTTTTGAATGATTTGTATTATTATATGAAATAATTACAGTAAAAGGTCTAAGCTACTTTTCGTAAAAAAAAAGTTATTTTTCTTCGAGAACTATTCATATTTCTTCAGAACTATTCAGCTAATTGTTGAAGCTTTTAATTAAATTTATTAAATTTCTCTGCTTTCAAATCAAGAATTTAAAATCAAAATATGAAAATCATAAGGAAAATTTTGGATTCACAATAAAGGTCAATATATGCTTATAATAAAGAAATAGTTTTAATAAATGCTTAAAATTTATCTTCCTTTCGTATTGACTTTACAATAATCCTAATGATATAACATGTAATCCCAAAAAAAATGAATTTTGGCTGAGAGACTTATTTATTCATTAGCTATTGGACTTTAAACTTATTTATTAGTTGAGTTATAAGTCCACTTCAAACTTATAACTCAACCAATAAATTCTAAAAAAAAAAAAAAAAAAAAGAGTTACAAAGTCTTAACTCCAGGTATATATTTCCTCAATTGATAGTAGATTCAAAGTAGATAATATTCTAATAAACAAAAAAAAATGGTTCTACTACAATTTATAGGAACTAAACAATATCTTAGTCTTTTAATTACTTAGCTACTTACTTCAATTGGTTAGTTAAAAAATTTCATTTGTTTGATTTTACGTTGAAATTTATTTAGTTCCATGTGTTTATTACAAATATAAATTCGCATTTTTTTTACATTAAATTCTTTTTTTTTTTTTTTTCGATTTTAATCCGTGTAAATATCTTTATATACACGTCTTTTTTTCCGATTTAATCCGTATAAATATCTTTATATTCCCGTCTTTAAAACTGCATTTTCAGAAATAATTTATTTTAAGTCATATTCAGTGCATACAGCCTTCTACTGTAAAACGTTACCCTCTTTCAATTCATGCCGGAGACTCAATCATCAGGCACGTAAGCATAAACTGTGTTGTGATATTTAAGAATAAAGCAAGAGACGAATTATAATATAATCCCTTCAAAATATGAAATTTGCTAATCGAATATTGCAGTTGAAAGTTGCCATAAAAATGTTTCGGATTTGAAAGCTTATTAAAATATTAAGTTGAAATAAAGTTTTGGTCATCAGTCATTTGAATTTTATTATTATGATTGCATTACTAAACTTTTTATATAAAATCGAAAATCAATAGTGATTTAATTAGCATCTTTAATGAATTCATTGAGGGTAACCAGATTATTTTCTATCTATTATACTTTGAGGAATGTACGGGAAATATTTGTTTCTTTTAAATTGTTGAATAATTTATAATAATAAAGAAAAACACGAATACAACATTTTTTGTTCCTTCAAAGAAATTTAGCTCCCAAAGGGCATTTTGTTGTTTTTTGTCCTAGTTGCTTAAATCCAGGGCTTGGTACTTATTTCTAAATGAGGTGAAAAAGTTTTTCAAGTCAGAGTGCTGAGTGCATTTCATAAATTTACATCAGTTAAGAAATACAAGCATTCATTGAAAAAATGTAAAACATGCTGCTTACAGTTTTAATCTATATATATGAGCTCCTATTTGTTCCCGCTTAAATACAAATGAAACAGTTTTTGTAAACTATCGAAATATAAAAGAGCGGGGAAAGCAGCACTTTAACAAGGAATTAAAATTGTTTTTAAATCCTGGAGAAAAATTCATACCCTTTTCACACTTATTTATTAAAAAAAGAATTTTTTTTCTTCTTTATACTTACAACATACATCTTTTAGATAGTATATCTCAGCCTAAGTAAGGATTATACAGTTAGCTTAGGAAATATTAACATTTTGACAGAGTAACTTATCTTTTGAGATTTAACTTGTTAAAAGAAGAGCAAGAAAGCACATTATTATTATCTACAAAGTTTTAAAAAACATAAATCAATGTAAGGAAAATAAGTTTCCGTAACTATTTAAATTATCGAGTAACAGAAAGAGGAAAAAAACATTTCCATATTTTTGACCCATTTTATCTATTCAAAAACGAAATTTTGAAATATTATTTAGTGTACATATGCGAAGTACACTAATTTTTTCCGTACGAATTTCCTTAAAATTAAACATTAAATAAGAAATAGAAAGTCAGTTTTTAGTAAATGGCAGATAGAAAGGTAATTGTAATTTTCTTTAAAAAAAAAAAAAAAAAGAAAATATTCTAGATGGATGTGACTAGACAACATATTTTGAGACAAAATTGTTAATAGTTTAACGAATTTTATAAATGTGTTACTAATCACAATTAAAAAGGAACAGCATGTTTTTACGCTTTCGACAAGTTTTTTGGAATAGAGGAATTAAACGAAACTAAGATCGATTTTGCAAGAAAAACTGGCCTAATACTTCATTTAATTAATTTAAATGTTTATGCTTTATATTTTTTATTTTATATTAATTCATTAACGTAAAATAACAAAATAAAGCATGCCACATAAAAATTTGGATTCTTAGGTAACTTAAAAATATTCGCATGTCATACACAGACGTAAATCGTTTATATAGGGATAGAAATTCATTTATTTCTGACTATACAAGCTAGAATGATAATTGTTTTGTAAAGGACATTACGTGAACCATTTATTTAGCTTTGAAAGGATAATGGGTATGAGTTTCGTACCCATATCATCCATATGAATCTATGTCCAATTGAATCTATGTTTCATAGCCAAGATGGATAAAATATTTGTTATAATGTATAAGCTCAAGTGAAGAATATAACACACCAAAACGTTTAATATAGAAAAATTGGTTTGTATGAAATAATACTATTATCCCAACAAAATACGATTTCTTCTTTTTCCGATACGATTTTCTTTTTAACACGATGCTTTTTAACACGAACAAAAAATCCTTTAACACGAAAAGATTTCACTATCTTCTCTTACGCCGCTTGCTAGTTATTTTAAACGCTTTCAGCGTGCCTGAAATAAAGCTGTGGGTGTGTTGAACTTTCTGCAGGTATATGTTATTTTTTGCCCATCTTCAATCTTTCCAATAATACAGTCATATTTAAAACATCTAAATGATATCGGAAAGACACACAGAAAACGTTTGTCAATAAATCTCTTCAGCCAAACTATCAATAGCCGTCTATTCGCGTAAAATCTTTTAAATATAACATCAGCGCTGTCGCGTAGCTACCACGGCTAGAAAAGAAAATTTGCATACACACTCTTCTTCCTCTACATCCCACACATCTAATAAAATTCCATATTTTGCTTCCCTTTATTCTGTAGTTCCAAAAGTGTCAAAAGATTTCCACTCTTTGGCCTTTTTGTTTTTTTTTTCGTAACATCGAACAAAATAAACAATAGTTGCTACTGCTGCAAGTTTACCGTTGGTCTTTGGGATACGAAGAGGTATCGCCATTGTCCATTCAGATATTGGGTATGTCGAAGTCGGTGAACAGTGTGTCCAATGTAATATATTGAGATATATACTGGTTGTCAGTTGCTAAGAATGGATGAGATTAAAATGAAAGAAAACAAAATATGGTGTATTAGAATATTTGCGGGATGTTGGAAGAAGAGTGCGTATGCAAAATTTCGTTTCTAGGCTTGTTCGTCACGTGACAGCACTGATGTTATATTTAAAAGATTTTACGTGAATAGACAGCTATTGATAGCTTATGATAGTTTGGTGGAAAATACTTAATCAACAAACTTTTTCTGTGTGTCTTCCTGATATCATTTAGATGTTTTAAGCATGACTGTATTGTGACATTGGGCTATTCGCGATTTCTCTTCACTAACCTTGGGGACTTTTAATTAAGATTGCTTGCTTTTGCTAAACAACCTTTGCCCAACCAAAAATGAAATGTGATTTTGGTAAAACAAGTAGAAATGAAGTGGAGCGGGAGAGTTAGGAAATATATAAACTCCGACTAAGAGTCGCGAAGAGAGGTTGAAGGAGAATTTGAAAGAGGTGGAAAGAGAGGTTGTAGTAGGAGGTTGGATTAGAAGTTGAGGGATTCAAGAGATTTAGTTATTCCAGTATTCAACAACTGTTCCAGAGTCGGAGTTGCAGTCGAGGAAGGCTTAGTGGTAAGAGCCAGTTAGATTATTATTGGTAGATTGAGTTAAGGCAGTAAAGCCCTAGTCCGGGAGAGCATTCATAATTGTTGTTATATTAACAGGAAGTTAATAAATTGTGTAATTATTGTTCTAGTGTCTCTTTGATTGATTTACTGATTCTTAGTGTTTAAACATTGAGTTTAGCTATGGCACAAGAGGTAACCCGGAATGGGCAGCCGTCACAGTATTATTGGAAAGATCGAAGAAGGGCAAAAAATAACACAAAGAAAGTTCAATATACCCTTAACGTTATGTCACGGATGAGGAAAGCATTTAAAATAATTTGAATGTGTAGCAAGCAGCATAGAGGATATCGTGGTAAAAGTACGACACCACCAGGAGAAAAATTCAATGCTATATCGGAAAAAAGAAATCGACGCACTGTAGTTCAGCAGGTGGAAAATGAGTATTTTTCTGCCATAAGTTAGGCGATCCTCCAAAACACTATAGAGAGACGTTTGGGTGAAAAAGGACTACACCTTCTACCCGTAGACCTGCTGTCCAGACTGCAACGTAGAGTCCTGTTGTAATGATGTCTACATCATCGAAACTGAACCAACCAGGAATAGACCTGCTTACTATTCTCAGATTGGAGTAGGCTCAGTCTGTACTCGGATTGTAGACGTCAATTGATGTAGTGTGAGAGTGGAAAAACGTATCGTCCAGAAAATATTCAGGGAAAGAACCAATTTACGACATACTAGGGGCGGGAATCAGGATCAATGGCAACATGTCCCTATATTTACTTATATCTAGGAATATGAACAGCCAAATTTATATTGATGAATTATTGTCTCATGTTCATCGCGTTTCCGTGGTGCTGTCTGTGATAAATTTGTTTTCATGGACGACAACGCACCATTACATAGATCAGTCGTTGTTCAGGAATGTCTAGAGAGCGATGGGGCCTCATGTTCTGCAGACCTAAGCCCAATTGGAAATGTTTGGAACGCTTAGGGAAGGCGATTTGCTTGTTGAAAATATCTTCCGAAAATCCAGAAAACCCTCATGTCTCTGTGATCTGACAGCAGAGTGAGATAAATTGTTTTGATAACTGCCGAATAATGTTATGTAAAGCATTACACAACATGTATAATTTTGCATTGCACTCCATGGAGGGAATGCTTCGTATTTACACCTTTTTCAAAGATTCTTGCAGAATTGTATGCACTTATCGATTTTTCCGCGTACAGCATCAAAAGAATCTTTTTTAAGGTGCTTCATAACTTCCTGTACTTTCCAACATGTTAAATGTTATTTGTTCTAATGTTTGAATGTCTCTCAATTTTTTGCTACGGCCATCCTTTTGCATTTTTAATCTATCCTTAGCAATTATTTACATGTGTGTGTGTGCCGATGCACAACTCGTTACTTGGTCGTCAAAAAATCATTTAAGGTAAAGCCAGCAATCATCAATTTTTGACTAAATTATCAGTGGGTAAACTTTGTATACTGCTGTTTGTAGAAAATGCAACACCATGAAAGAATCATCAGAATCAAATGAAATTTAATGCAGAAACGACTTGTACTGATACAAATAAATGATGAAATTTTCAAAACAAAAGAAACAAATTAAGCGTCCGAAATCAGTATTTGGTGCAGCCACCATGTGCTGCAATAAGTGCTGCTATACGACGTGGCATGGAGTCAAACAGATGTTGAATATCTGCTTGAGGAAGAGAATTCCATATCGCTTGTATGCGCAACCAAAGTTCGTCTTTGGAAACTGCAGGACGCGGATCACGAGCGAGACGCCGACCAACCATATCCCACACGTGCTCAATAGGCGACATATCCGGTGAATAAGCAGGCCAAGGAAGAAGTTGCATGCGTTGTGCTGAACAGAAGTCTCGAACAGTCCGCGCAACATGTGGGCGTGCATTATCCTGCTGAAAGATAGCTCCAGGGATGCCTTGAAGGAAAGGAACGACTTCGGGCTGTAGCACTTCACGGACGTACCTGTTGCTATTGAGATTACCCTCAATTCGTATCAAATTGGATCGTCCATGATACGAAATCGCACCCCAGACCATAACTCCGGGTGTTCGACCACTATGTCGTTCAATAATACACTCAGGAAGGCAGCGTTGACCGGCATAACGTCTAACACGAACACGGCCATCATGGGTCCACAAATTGAAGCGTGATTCATCTGAAAAGACAACTTGGTGCCAATCAGCTCGCCTGTCTCTGTGCTCAAGAGCCCACTGCCGACGCAGCCGTCGATGATTCGCCGTGAGGGGAATCCTGTATAAAGGCACCCTTGCACGCAATCCACGGCGCAGCAGACGACGACGAATTGACAAAGCCGACAATTGTACACCTGTAGCAGTAGACCAACGTGCTGCCAGCTGCCTGGAGGAAGCTGTGCGATCATTCACCGCCATGCGGAGCAGGTGTCGATCATCGCGCTCTGACGTCACCTTCTGTCGTCCAGTGCCTGTTTTTCGAGTTGTTCGGTGCTCGTCGGTCCACTGCTTCCAAACTCGCATCACTGTGGAACTGTTCCGCTGCATACGAGCTGCTATTGCGCGATAGGAAAATCCTCCTTCTCGAAGGCCGATTATCCTCCCTCGTTCAAACTCCGTAAGTTGCTTGAATTTCTTATTCTTCCGTCGTGGAGGCATACTCAGGTCTCACTAAACGTTTGCCACTAACAAATAATCATGGACTTTTTTCAACGTCCCGCTACAGCACTTTATTTATACGCTTTCAGCATCAATTCAGAGGGCGCTGCGCGCGCCGCGCACGCGCGATGGCTCTGAAACTTTATTAATTTGCATAATATCCTATAATTGACATTTGCTGCGAATTTCATTTGATTCTGATGATTCCTTCATGGTGTTGCATTTTCTACAAACAGCAGTTTACAATTATATATTGGCCGCGCGTACACAAGCCTAACTAGATATTAGTTGGTGCGTGACCAGCCAGCATAGTTTTTTAAGCCATTCAGTATTAAATTTATATTTTACAACTTCGTGAATGAATTTTTCTACATTCCATATGATGATCATTCTACTTTTTACTAATTTTAATCATACTCAGTTAATTATTATTACTGTTGTGAAGAATGTATTTATCTCGCCCTCATTTTTGTGAGAAGATAGCCATTTCTTGCAATTAGGGAGAATAGAGATTGTTTCAAATTCAAAAATTAGTTTTTAGGTATCATTTAATTATTTTGAATTATATTCATTACTGTTGAATTTTTAATTCCAAACGTCTGTAAATTTTTAGTCTGTGTCCGATTTTAAGAGACATTTTTTTAAATTTAAAAGATTTAGCTGCTTTAGATCTATACAGTTTACCCGGAAACTAATGCAAACATAGAAAGGAAGAACGAGTGTGAACTTCAAGAAAACAAAGAGTGAATGTTAACAACAAAAGATAAAACTAAGGAATCAAATGCGCTTTGAAATTTTAAATTCCGGTTTTAGAAGGGAAAAAAAGCCTTTTGAAAAATAAAGCTTTCGGCGTTGATTTTATTCTCTCTCTCGCTACAAATACTTTTATTCAACTTCAGAAATTTACAAGAAAAGATAACAACAGATCAAAATACTGAAAAGGAAGAATTTGAATATGCATTATAATATCTAATTGCACATACAATAATTAATTAAACATTTTTGTCATGTTTTTAAAAATTAAGTAAATTAGTATATTTATGTTTTGTATGTGAAATTTCAAATGCAATTATCAAACTTTTAAAATAGTTTTTTAAAAATTATACAATTATTTTTTTTTCGAAAGTTAAAAAAATAATTAGTACGGTATTTTCTGAACTGCCACGGATGACTGAAACCTCTCCAACAACTATTGGTTGTATGCGAACCTCTAAAACAGTTTCTTTGGTTAAAATCGTGATGCCTGGACAACCCGACATGGTGAACAATCGCTTGTATTTACTAGTCCTTATGACGATAAAAAGCACGAGAACCCATACTTAAGTGCAGATGTCACACCCTTGATTGCATCGCCGTGACCCTCCCAGGTAGTTCAGGTGGACTCAATATGGATAACTATAGTGTTTAAAAAACAACTTATTTACTAAAAATACAAAAAAAATTAAGGATAAAAAACGAGTTAGATCAACAAATAGACGTGGCTTCGAAATGAGAGCCGCTCGATCAAGAAAGCGAAGTTGAGAGGGTTTGTATTCTGCAGTCGTTTTAATAGAAGTTCACTGCGTCATCAAGGAATAATGGTGACTGTTACCATAAACTAGTAGAATTGCTTCACTTGCTTCTCAAATTAGAAATAATGAGAAGCACGGCTTTCATACGCGGGTAGGTCAAAAAGTAACTGGGAGATGGCTTTTCTAAAGCAAGTTGGCCATGGTAGCCTAGTAGTTAAGGCTCCCGTCGACACACCACCACGAATTTCCCCACCTAATGTTAATCCTATGGAGTTACGTACTTAAAGTCTCACATCTAGAATATTTGTTTTAACTGCATGGAATAAGGTGCATTTTAAAGAGCATTAAAAATGAAGGTTTCTGTGGAGTTACTTTTTTTCTGATTTTTGCAAGTATTTTTAAATTTTTATTAAAGATCTGAAAACTTGCATCCGGCGCACTAAATTGATCATAAAAATACTTTGAATAATCAGAAAAAAAAAGTAATTCCACAGAAGCCTTCATTTTTTTATGCTCTTTCAAATGCACATTTTTTAAAAAAATTTAATTTATTTCCCTGCTTGTAATTTGTTGAGTCAGCAAACTAAGCATGGAAAGAGGGGAAAGCAATATTAAAAGACCCGCCTCAATGCGCAAGGATACATGGTAAAAACACGTTGACAAAAGGAGATTTACAACCCTTCGGAGGGAAGTCAGCCGATTTCTAGTGATCTTAGGATTCCCCCTAGTTGCGTAATATCCGTTGAAAGTTTGTCTAGCTTGCTATACAGATATCTATGTGGTATTTCACAGTGTTTAAAAAGTAAGCTTCATTCACGATTTCTTAAAAATAGAAGTAATCCTTCGTTTTTTACGCTATTTTTACTGAGTATTTAAAAAAAACACACTATACAAATTACTTTATTAATTATTAAAATGAACAATAGATATTTTAGATACACTATTTAGAGAGAGATAAAGAAGATTTTTTTTTTTAAATTGTATTATAACTAAAGGAATATTGTTCAAATTTTTATGATAAAATTGAATGCACATCTACATAAATTATGTGCGTAACCATTTATTACTATTTTTTCAAAACTCCATTTGTAGGAATCCGATTAAAATATATCGAGTTTTTATGATTAAATGAAGAATACAGAGAAAAAATTTATTGCATTAAATTTTTACTGGTTCTTATAAATGTGAACAATTTTACATGGCCAATACAATTCTCAAAAACGGAAACATTATTATGGAGTAGCCGAATGGTTATGCTCGCTATTTTGTGGTTAGTGATGTTTTAGTCGCAACGAGGGTTCGAGGCCTATTTTCCTAGAACCGCCACCGTGTTTCAAATTTAAAAAACAATAAATAGCTCTCATGTTTCTTCCAATTGCGACACTAATAAATATTCAATCCTTAAAAATTTTGTTTTAAGATTTCGACCTATTTTTTTAAGTGGACGCACCTTGTTTGGCTAAATCTGTTCTTAGCAAAACTTTGCATAGAACTTTTTAATTTTTATTGAATTGTTTTTTCACCTCTCTAAAATAAAAAAGGACGTTTCAAGAAGATAGGTTAACGAGATTCCGCCAAACTATATATACGAAGGAAAAATTGCATTTTTATGATGGTAGATATGCTTATTGATATTTTATCATCCTCGTCTCTTCCTTTCCAGTAATCGACTTTCTTAGTCTCTGTGCCAAAACATAAATAAATAACTTAGATTCTTTAGAAATAATCCTAGAACGAAACAAGTACTCGTTTTTATTGAGAGACTCTAATGAACACCTGAAATTGTACGAACATTGTCCCACTTCTGTAGGTTCTTTGCCTTTGATTTGGGAATAAAATATAAATTTTGTATCTTTCAATACAAATATTTCACATGCATACTATTTATTCTTTTGTTTGTTCATTCTGTGTTTTATAAGCTTCTATCGTGAGTGTTTGATGCATACATGTGTTATTAATGATACTGTAACGTGATTATTTGTATAAACTAAAATTATCATTACCTTAAATTTTTGTAAGCCATTGTTATAGATCAGAGGACTTCGACCTGGGTTCCGCGAAACCTAGGGTACCTTAGCACTTTGACAGGAGTGCCGTAAGTGATCACTATTTTCTTAATCAAAGCGCCAAAATTTTAGTAAAATTTTAATTTTTATACAAGCTTGAATTCTTAAATGCAGGTTTGCTTATGAAAAATAAGTATAAATAAATATTTTTTGGATAAAACAAAATCTTAAGTTTCATGAAAGTCACGTGCTTCAAATACATTAATCGAGACACGTTAGGTCACATATTAGTCTCAATTCTTTGGCTCAATCGGTATTTCTTAAATTGATATATTGATCGGCACTCAACTGAAACTAAAATTTAGTCAAGTTCATATTATGCATTTTTTGATTGAATTTAGAAGAATATTCGAAATTGCAAAAAAGATTTGTAGAACATATAATGTCATTTGTTTCTGACCTAGTGTATGAGAAACTGTTATCTCTTTGAGCTGACTTAAAAAACAAAATGCAGAAACAGATTGGTTGTTGAACAGGACATTAGGTTGCGGGTTCTATTAATTGTTCCAAGTGTTAAAATACTTTGAAATAAAAAATAAAAAATCAGGCCAAGTCATTAAAAATGTTTCACTTTTTATGAATTTGTTTTAATTTAAAATATTGTTGTTTTTATTCATTGATAGAATACATTTTAGAAAAAAAAAGCCATTAGCTATTTCCTTTCATTATCTTAATAAGAAGTCAGGCAGGATGAAAAAAAAAAAGAGGCAGTAATAATTTTGTTAAGCCTTTGAGTAGGATAAGCTTGTATATCTTTTTCAGCACTTTGATCAAGAGGTCCTTCCTTCAAGAAAATGGTGCTTCAAAGGGTTCTCAAAGTGTAAAAGGTTGAATAATCATGTTAATAATTGTTTCGTTAAAAACAAAAATGAGTTAAGGTTCCCTTCTCGAGCGATTCGAACACTAAGAATCGACGAAAGCCCCACTGGGAGGGGGGCGTTACTAGGTGACAAAGTACTCCATACAATACTGGTCATATGGAGCAGAAGCAAACAGTCTTATAAAAGAGAATTACAAGTTTTATTTTTTTCTGATTTTCCTTATTTCGCTGAATTCAAATAGGAACTTCTAGATGCTTTAATTTCTTTCAAATTTGCTCTAATATTTTCATTTTTCTTTATATTGTTTTGACATAGCATCATGAAGTTTTGAAAATGACTGTCACAGGGTAATAAATATCTCTCTAGACAGAACTGAAAGAAGTAGAGCTGTTTCCCCTGATTTTCTTCTATCTCCTCCATTCAAAACAAGAGAAAAGGGGGTAATTTGATTCCATCGTTCTTACGCAGTATCTGTAAGCTTTTGGTAGGAATCGAGTCCCTCCTGAATGCTAAATTGTCCTTCTGTGTTGTTCAGTTTGAGTTATCCTCAACTAGAAGAAACTGGTCTTTTTATAGTTTCAAAAAATAGTCATTCTTCCTTTCGACAACTTTTTTTTATCTCTCCTTTTTTCATGCGTCTCATTTAAAAAATCTGTTTCTATATTTCATTTTTTCAAAATCGAATCACTTGATTTATAAAAAGATCGACAATGTTAGCGATATTCCAACCTTTTAGTGTTTATTTCAGATTAATTATATGAAAATAAATTTTAATTAATAAAATGTTCTATATAATCTAAATTTGCAAAGAACAGATCTTTACACCCAAAGTGCGCTTTTTTTGTAATTATTATTAAGTTACTTCAATTAAATATTAGAATTAATAAAACGGATAAAATATCGAGAAATTGACTATAGTAAACTCTTCCGATATTAGAAATTAAAGGAACCAGTAAATTATTAATATTTATTTTAGCTAAGTGTAATAACATCAAGAACGATAAATTATTAAATTGAATATTATATCACATATGTAATGTAACTAAAGGAAATGACTAATTATTAAATTGAATATATTTAAGCTTATATGTATTAAAATTAGCAAGAACGATTTACAAAATGAAAAGTGACTGTACGCGAAAGTGATCTGGTTCGCCAAAAATTGATCTAATAAAAACAATAGCCCTTTAGGTGGCTAAAAAGCTGGAAATCTGGTTCAAAATAAATTGCCAGTGATGTTGCTGCATTGTCAGTATGTGTTGTATTAACTGAAATAATTATTTGAATTTGTCATATTATTGTATCCACCTATTGTCTCCAATAGGAAAGAAAAATTTATATCAGCATGCTTTATTAAGAGTTTGATTTTTGTAACTAAAAGACACACAGATTACATATTATATATCTTTTTTAAATTTCATAGTATTGTCGTGTTGTTTTAGGAAATTAATAAAAACCTTTAAAAAAAAAGTAAATTTTTATATTTCATATATATATATATATACTATACTCATTTACTTTTTTTTACAAGATTTGTATTTGGATTTTTCATATTGAAAAACAAAAGTTTTAAAATCACTACCTTATTGACCCAACTAAAACAATAGCCTGTTATGGCTAAAAACTGAAACCTGGTCAAAATAAATTGCTCTAATGAGGGTGCTGCATTGTCAGTATGTGATTGTATTAACTGAAATATCTATTTGAATTTTGTTGCAAATATTGTACCCAATTTAATTGCCCCAATAGGAAAGAAAATTTATATCAAGCATTTGTTATTAAGAGTTTGATTTTTTAACTAAAAAGACACAGATTGTAAATATATTTATTTTAAATTTCATAGCTGTCGTGTTGCTTTTAGAGCGAAATTAATAAAAACTTAAAAAAAAAGCAAATTTTATATTTATATATATATATATATATATATATATATATATATATATATATATATATATATATATATATATATATATATATATATATATATATATATATATATATATATATATATATATATATACACTTTTCATTTACTTTTTTTACAAGATTTTATTTGGATTGCTCTCATATTGAAAACAAAAGTTTTAAAATCATTACCTTAACTCAATTTTTGTTTTAAATGAAACAATTATCTATAGCAAGGGTATTTATTCAACCTTTTACACAATGGGAACCCTTTGAGCTTACCGTTTTCTTGAAGGAACCTCTTGATCAAAGTGCTGAAAAAATAGGATATCAAAGCTTTATCCTACTCAAATTAACAAAATTATTACTGCCTCTTTTTTTTTTCATCACAACACAAACTTCTTATTAAGATAATGAAAGGAAAGATAGCTAATGGCGTTTTTTTTTTCTAAAATGTATTCTATCAATGAATAAAAACAACAATATTTTAAATTAAAACAAATTCATAAAAAAGAACATTTTTAATGACTTGTCCGTGATTTTTTTTTTTTTTTATTTCAAAGTATTTTAACACTTGGAACAATTGACAAAACCTGCAACCTAATGTCCTGTTCAGCAACCAATCTGTTTCTGCATTTTGTTTTTGTCGCAGCGTACAAAGAGATAACATTTTCTCATACATAGGTCGAAACAAATGACATTATATGTTCCACAACTCTTTTGGTAATTTCAGGATAATCTTCTCTAAAGTCAATCCAAAAATGCATAATATGAACTTGACTTAATTTTAGTTTCAGTTGAGTGCCGATCAGTAATATCAATTTGAGAAATACCGATTGAGCCAAAGAATGGAGACTAATATGTGACCCAATGTGTCTCGATTAATGTATTGGAAGCACGTGACTTTCATGAAATTTAAGATTTTGTTTTATCCAAAAAATATTTATTTATACTTATTTTTCATGAGCAAACTGCATTTAAGAATTCAAGCTTGTATAAAAATTAAAATTTTACTAAAATTTCAGCGCTTTGATTAAGAAAATAGTGATCACTTACAGAACCCCTGTCAAAGTTCCTAGGAACCCAGGTTGAAGACCTCTGATCTATAACAAAGGCTAACAAAAATTTAAGGTAATGATAATTTTAGTTTGTACAGGTAATCACTTTACAGTATCATTAACATCCCATGTATGCATCAGTCACTCTTGATAGAAGCTTATAAAAAAGCCAATATTTCATTTTTCTTTCAAACGGTGAAATTGTTTGGAACATATTAATAAACTGATTTTTTCCTTGAAGTCTCAAATTTAAATCATTCAAATGTTCTGTTGAGTCTACTAAGAAAGTTAAATCTAAAATCCAACTTTCTTCCTCAAATTCATTCACAGGCTTTCCTTTTGTTTCCATGAATAATTTTATTTCAGTTCTCAAATCAAATCTTTTTTGAGCATTTTCCCCTTACTGAACCATCTTACTTCTGTATAATTTTTCATAAATAAGGAAAACCTTTTCATCGAATAAATCTACAGACTTGGTTGTGTCTTTTAACGATACTAAAGCAACCATTTCTTTTGTGAAATTATAATGTTCATAGATTCTTCTTATAAGAATTGCCATTTGTGCCATAACAGAGGCGTCAGTGCTTTCGTCCATGGTTAACGAATAAAATTTAAAATTAGTACAATTGCTTTTTAAAGACTTTTGAACTGAATGAGTAAATTTAATATTTTCATAATTTGCGTTTGGGCTGCATTTTAAAGGCTTTTGGGCCACACTTTAGACAAGCATGCTCTAGTTCGTCATTTATGCAAACAAATAAATAACAAAATCTAAGCTATAATAAATCATATTCTTATAAAAAATATAATGCTATTTAATAGAAAAAAAATAAGACATAAAATATGGTAACTAATTTTATGAACTTTATAGGAAAGCTATATTCTAAGATACATCATATAAACTTTTATATTCAAAAAATACATCATATATCTACATTTATATTCAAAAAATAATTAAATCAACTTTGAATTATAATTTTATCACAATCAAGGTTTTGCATTCCCCCCCCTCCACACAAAGGCTGAGAGGCAGCCTTTTTTTTCTTTTTAAGATTCTGAATAATGTTATTTATTTTCAGTCATACCTTAATTCCAATTTACATGATTTTTTAGTTAATACATAAATAGATAAGTAAATAAAATATTTAATTTTTATACTTGTTTCCCGTCAATCCAATAAAAAAAATTGGTGTAAATTGATGATGATATATTTTTGAAAATTGAGTTCATTACTGGTGAAAGCAGGTATCAAATATGTATTGCATATATTTTATTTCAATCCAATAAAAAATTCAGGAGAAATTTATTATGACGTATTTTTGAAAATTAAGTTCGTTACTGTCGAAAGCAGACATAAAATACATACGCAAAAACAAGTTGATTTTTGAAAAGTGGTAAGGTACGACATTTATAGAGTATGGAAAACTATAGCCCATTGAGTGAATAATATTTATTAGTACAGCTTTATTCATATACCATCTATTTAATAATTTTCATTCTGCATTAGTTATTAGACTAAAGAAATGGGGGAAGTTAATTCGAGGTCGAATTCTGAAAACAAAATTTGTAAGGATTGACTATTTATTAGCATCGTAATTGGAAGAAACATGAGAGCTATTTATTGTTTTTAAATTTAAAACATGTTGGCAGTTCTAGGAAAATAGGCCTCGAACCCTCATTGCGACTAAAACATCACTAACCACAAAATAGAGAGCATAACCATTCGGCTACTCCATACGCTGTTTCAATGCAGTAAGATAATGTTTCAGTTCTTGCAAAATGTATTATTCATGTAAAATTGTTCACATATCTGAGAACCAGAATAATTTATATATATATATATATATATATATATATATATATATATTGTAAATAAATATATATTGTTCATTTTAATAATAAAGTAATTTGGATAGTGTATTTTTTTAAAATACTCAGTAAAAATAGCATAAAAAATGAAGGATTACTTTTTTTAAGAAATCGTGTATGAAGCTTACTTTTTAAACACTGTGAAATACCACATAGATATCTATATAGTAAGCTAGACAAACTTTCAACAGATAATACGCAACTGTAAATAAAGCTTCAAAAGAGGAATTCTCAGATTCCTAGAAATCGGCCGACTTCACCGGAAAGGATCATAAATTTTTTGACGACCTGTCTTTACCATGTATCCTTGCGCACTAAGGCGGGACTTTTAATTTTGCTTTCCCCTCTTTCCTTGTTTACTTTGCTGACTCAACAAATTACATGCAGGGAAATAAATTAAATTTTTTAAAAAAATATGCATTTGAAAGAGCATAAAAAAAAGGAAGGCTTCTGTGGAATTACTTTTTTTTTCTGATTATTCAAAGTATTTTTATGATCAATTAAGTGTGCCGGATGCAAGTTTTTAGATCTTTAATAAAAATTTAAAAATACTTGCAAAAATCAGAAAAAAAAGTAACTTCACAGAAGCCTTCATTTTTTAATGCTCTTTAAAATGCACTTTATTCCTTGCAGTTAAAATAAATATTCTAGATGTGAGACTTTAAATACGTAACTCCATAGGATTAACATTAGGTAGGGAAATTCGTGGTGGCGTGTCGACGGGGGCCTTAAGGCATCGCGGCCAGCGGTTTTCATTGAGTCGGGGGCCACTAAAGACCCACCGTGTAGCCGGGGCTGATGCACGTTAAATATGTCGGTTATCCCAAAGTCCTCCGTTGGCGTGGTGTGGAAGTAAGGAAAGAGGATGCCAGCTCAGGTGTCGTCCTCATCACTTGATTGAGGTTCAAAATTACGTGGTCCGTCCCCAATAGCCCACGTGTTGCTCCCAGTGCGACGTAAATAAAAAAATAAAACCAATCTAAAGCAAGTGTGCTGTTATATTGTGTACATCCATCTATTAAAGGTGCAAAAACAAATAGGTGAGGGAATTACGGGTGAGTTTTGATACAGCAACTATTTGCTCACAAATCAAAATTTTATTGTTGACTCGTTGAGATGTCGTCATCATTTTGTGTCGAGTTGTCCCCGTCTATCATACCTAGATTCTTTATTGTGCACCAGAAACAAAAAAAAAAATGGGTTGCTTTCGGTGAATCTGCTCCATAGAAGGTGAAGTAGGTCGGAAGAGTTATAACGACGTCTTTTTTAGGATGTGAAGGGTGTCACAGTTATGGACGCAAAAGGAGAAACGATTAATAGATCAAAGAGCAATGAGTTTCCCTATTCGCATTTCCTTTACTTAACTTTTGAACCACCTTTATTTTATTCCAATAATCTATCAATCTTCATTTGGTTGATATGAAAATATAAAAGATATTTAAATTTTTCTTGTGGTTATCGTTTGTTACATTGATTAATTGCATGATTGTGGAACAAATCTGGCAATTAACCCTTATTTTTACTCTAAGAATTAAAGTGTCTCGTCTTAATAGGCTTCCCAAAATTATTCGGAGAAAGCTAATCAAGAATATCACTTAGGAAATGAAAAGGATCTTCACATTCGTTCTACTCTCACTAAACAACTTACTCCATCTATAAGATTAAGAGTTTACAATTACTATGCTTTCCTCGTAAATAAGGAAAAAGTGATTTTGTCTTTTTCGAATTACGACTCCATCTTAAGCACTAAAACTCTTTTTGTGGATTTTCCGAGCTCTTAACAGTTTTCCAAAATGGTTTCTCTCCTTTTAATTCGACTCTGACCTTTAAAATTTATGGGAGGAGTATTGCTTTTTCGTCGTAAACGCTAAGCAGCTGATGATTTAAAATACGGTTCATTTTTACGATGTGTTGGGTGGGAAATACAGTAAGTATTTTTATTAGGTTATATTGCGTTTTGAAATCATAAATAGGAAAGCAAAAATAAAATGTTTCACTGATTTACTACAAATTCGATTTTATGTGTTTCGGTTTTACGATTGAAATTTTATGAAAGGATGATGTTGAAGATGATTATATTTTCAGGAACATCGGTTTAATAGACCCGAAAGAATATTTGAATGAGGATGGCCTAAAAATGCATAAATTTAATATTCTGAAAAATATACGAAATTATCTAAGAAAATAACGTTTCAAGTTGTCCAAAGAAACATATTAAATAAATGTAATTAATGAAACGAACAAAAATTGCATTTTTCTCGCTTGATGCGATAAAAGCTTTAATAACATAATGTAAAATTTTGCAAGGGTTAGTAAAATTATAAACACTCATTTAATTATTTTAGAGACAAGTTGGTTAAACAAAATTAATTATTCTTTATCCGAAAATCGATATTTAATTTACTATGCAACAAAAAGTTATAGATATAATTAGGAAAATTAATTTTATTTATAAAGAGATTTTCAAAACATTTAGATCGCTTAGCTTAATAAAAAAGGAAGATCCCGAAACTCATTTATTTTGCAATCTTTAAACGACATTTTAAATTCATTTTTTTTTTCGTTCTAAAATTTTATTCGGAATAAATAATTTAATTCTGACTAAGTACACTAAAGTCAACTTTTTTCGATACTTATATAAGAAATAAATAGCAAGTATTATTAAAAATTCAAGCTCTTGTGCCAATAACAGGAAACGAGTATCGCTACATTCCCCTCTTTTTAGAAAGAAGCAGCGCCCCGCTACAATCTGGTCGGACTCCTTGTAACAGTCTCTTGAAAAGTTAGGAATTCCTTTCTCATCAATTTGATTGTTTGAATCATTATAGGGTTTTAATCTCAGGACACGGATGACGTTCTTTGTCTTCTACGGTTTTCTTCCAAACTTTCTACATCGTATGTGACATCAGATAAACGTCGAGTGATTTGATACGGTTCAAAATAATGTCTTGAGAGCTTCTCGGACAATCCAATCTTTTGTACTGGTACCCAAACTAAATCCCCTACCTTGCAGATGACTGGTTCATGCCTATGATCATAACGACGTTTATCTTCAACCTGAGTGGAGTTTTTCCAGTTTACCTAGCCTCTCAACTCTGATCATGTGTGTCGGTATTCAATCAACAATTTCTTCAGGGATGGAAAGGATTCTATCCCTGAGCACATTCTATTCGAGCCAAGCACTACTGTAATCTGGCTCGACAGTGTGCAGCGTGAGTGGAAGGTGGCGTAGCCGAGCGTATATTTCGCTCTATCAGCCGTATGTGAATGGTGTTGAAACTAACGATAGAGGGCGCTAGGCGCCAGATGTGAAAAAGAAAAAAAAAAAAGTTGTGTGTGTGTGTGTGTGTGTGTGTGTGTGTGTGTGTGTGTGTGTGTGTGTGTGTGTGTGTGTTTAGTTCTGAGTAAGAGAGAGAAGGAAGATGTTGAAAGCGAACTATGTTAGTGAATTTGATATGCATGCGAATTAGGATATTTACTTATAGTTAATGTTTGTTGTGTTGTGACATCTTAACATTAATTAAAAAAAATTGATGTCATTAGATCGATCGCCTTTATTTGTGTATGAGTGGATTATTCAAAATTCAATATCTTGACCTGATGATGATAACCACCGTCTGACAGGTAGTAACTTTTGATTTATTCTTTGAATGCGAATTGCAGTTTAAACATTTTGGATGCCGAAAACCGGGACCAGACCTTTAGATAAATAGTGAACGAAACAAATTATTGCGAACTCAAAAAATTCAGTATTAAGATAAATAGCGAACTGATTTCTGAACATTTAATTTGTTAAAATGAATATTGAAGTTCTAAAAAAGACTAGATCCACTGTCAGACGGGCAGCAACCGAAACTACTAAATTAATAGAAAATGAATTGCATCAAGAGGAAAAGTCAATTGATATCATAAACGAACTCTTAGCGAAACTGTTAGATAAAGAAACAAATTTAGTAAATTATGATAGTGCGATTCTTGAATCATGTAACCTCGAAGAAGTTATATAAAGAATATAAAGATCACATCATTACTTGGAAAGTACGTGCGAGCAAAATCTTGCGTCAGAGAGAAAACGAAACCAGAGAGAAAATTAATATCGTTGAAAAAAATGTCGAGAACAAAATTATTACAGTAAAACTTCCTCGCTTACAGATACCTCTGTACGATGGAAATATATTAAGGTTTAACGTATTTTATTCTCAATTTGAAGAAATTATACATAAAAATTCGAATCTTAACTAAGTAAAAAAGTTTAATTATTTAAAATCGTATTTAACTAATGAAGCTGAAATAGCTATACGAGGTTTGGCATTAAGTTCGGAAAATTATGAGGTAGCGTTAAACATACTAAAAGAAAGATTTGGCCGAAAAGATATAATCATAGATGCGCATATGTCTAGACTCCTGAATCTGAGTAGTGCGAAAGTCTTACGATATAATAATAGTGGATACACGTGTGCGGGTCGCACGTCTGATGGTTGGTAACAATGAATTAGGAGATGTGACAGCTGATCTGACAATCACTCTGTCCTTCCGATCTGTTGTGGCCCTAAGTCGACCGCTATCATCATGACGCTGAAATCTGCCACTGTCCACCCATTCTCGCCAGCATCTTCAGCCGTCTGAGAATGGCCATGGTGGAGACCATCAAAGAGCAGGAGACCATCAGGGAGCTTTATCACTCTATGCCGCGTCGTGTGGTAGCTTGCATCCAGGCTAGAGGTGAGTCAACACCTTATTGAGCTCGTTAATTTGTAACTATGTAAACTGCTGTTTGTAGAAAATGCAACACCATGAAGGAATCATCAGAATCAAATGAAATTCGCAGCAAATGTCAATTATAGGATATTATGCAAATTAATAAAGTTTCAGAGCCATCGCGCGTGCGCGGCGCGCGCAGCGCCCTCTGAATTGATGCTGAAAGCGTATAAATAAAGTGCTGTAGCGGGACGTTGAAAAAAGTCTATGATTATTTGTTAGTGGCAAACGTTTAGTGAGACCTGAGTATGCCTCCACGACGGAAGAATAAGAAATTCAAGCAACTTACGGAGTTTGAACGAGGGAGGATAATCGGCCTTCGAGAAGGAAGATTTTCCTATCGCGCAATAGCAGCTCGTATGCAGCGGAACAGTTCCACAGTGATGCGAGTTTGAAGCAGTGGACCGACGAGCACCGAACAACTCGAAAAACAGGCACTGGACGACAGAAGGTGACGTCAGAGCGCGATGATCGACACCTGCTCCGCATGGCGGTGAATGATCGCACAGCTTCCTCCAGGCAGCTGGCAGCACGTTGGTCTACTGCTACAGGTGTACAATTGTCGGCTTCGTCAATTCGTCGTCGTCTGCTGCGCCGTGGATTGCGTGCAAGGGTGCCTTTATACAGGATTCCCATCACGGCGAATCATCGACGGCTGCGTCGGCAGTGGGCTCTTGAGCACAGAGACAGGCGAGCTGATTGGCACCAAGTTGTCTTTTCAGATGAATCACGCTTCAATTTGTGGACCCATGATGGCCGTGTTCGTGTTAGACGTTATGCCGGTCAACGCTGCCTTCCTGAGTGTATTATTGAACGACATAGTGGTCGAACACCCGGAGTTATGGTCTGGGGTGCGATTTCGTATCATGG
>BMAW01028695.1:247765-282833 GCA_019974015.1 Nephila pilipes | reverse complement strand
TTAATTTTTAAAATAGGTACCTCGTAATTTTAGCCGTTACCGTTACCGTTACCAGTTCCCGCTATCGGGTCAGTCTTTGGTTGTATTACCAATCAGGCAGGAGACTAAGTCTGACTTTAATATGCCTAAGATATAAAATGATCTTTTTTAAGGTTTCAAACTTCAAAAAAATGACTAGGTTCTTATCAAATCATAAAAATTATGCTTAATGAAATCGCAGATTTGCATCTAAGTTTCAATTATCAATTTATCCGGAATATTCAAGCAGATAATTTCCATAACAAAGAAATTAGGGAAAGATAAATTAATTCATTACTAAGAAGTTTGAAAGATATAATAAATATACTCATTTTTATCATAAACAACTCAACTCTTGCTTTTTTATGTACTCAAACTTTCACTTTACAAATCTTCGATTTAATTGGTTATAATTCATGGAATACGATTATTTGAGTGAAATTCGCCAGTTTGGCTGCTGATTTTAAGAAGTAAGGTCGCGTCAAGTGTTTTTCCTATACGTCGCCAAAAAACGCAGAAGTATCACATTTCGTCGATATAAGAAATAATAAATTTCTTTATTTGATTTCGTACTTCTTCTCATTTCATTTGACTTTTGTAGCTTTTTAAGAATTTATATTCATATTTAATACATTTATATATTATACATTGATTATAAATTATGGATATCTCTCTAAATATAAGTAAGTCTTTCTTTTCAGATATCGTACCTATGGATTGGGAGACCACGGAGGTTCGAGTTGAAGAAATCGACTGGGAGTGTGACTGTTACCAGGAGTCGGAGCCCATGGACTGGGAGGATATACCCGAGGTAAGAAGTCCAAAACGATCCAAAGTAAGTGACTTAAGCGCATTTAAGACTAATATTCCTTTACAGCCCAGCACCAGTCCTCAATTGAAAAAACAGGTAAGTTTTCCCTTTAACTTTAACTTAAATACTTCTTCGCAGGTTCAGAGGTCTCCACCAGCGTTGAAAAAGTTAAATACTTCCGTTGATGTTAATTGTAACACTTCTTTGCAGGGTGAGGAAACGCAACCATTTCCAAAAATAGTAAGTCCCTTAATTTCGCCTCTGATTGTCCGGCGCAAAATCCGAACCAGACAAAAGTCCACAGGTGAGCTCCTCTACCTCCGATAGACCTATCCTTAAGGCGCGTCGTCCATTGAGTGATTAATTCTTTTTACTTCGCCTAACAATTCATAGCAATATATACTTTAATGTCCTCGCTCGATGAATGTTTCGTTAATATTATAATATTTTTTCTTCAGTATGTTTTCTGTTTACTTAAATATTTTGACCAGGGTATTGAAAAATGTTCATAAATTCAATCACATTCAGGATACATTTTTTTATTGTGTGTAACATTTTAAATACATTTTGTACTCCTTTTGAAAACTCAATATTATTCAATAAAAATTTAGAAACACGGAGGAATACACTGTCGTTTCATCGCCAACTGGTCTCGTGTAGTCTAATGTAGTTTATTTCACTAGATGAGCAAAAAGAAAACGTGGAATTTCTTTAATGTTCAATGTAAATTTTTTTATAATAAAATATTATTTCTTGAATACAATTTACGTTTTCTAAACTCCTTTGATGAACGAATTAGAAGATATCTGAGACTTGATTTTAGTACAAAAATTCACTTTACAACATTTTAAGGTAATTATCTGTTACATTGGCTTCCATCAAATTACGATTACGCCAAGTCGTAGCCAAACTCATAAAGCCTATGTTTTTGTACATATTTCTTAGTCGCTTGGAGATTAATAATCAAGCGCAGCTATAACAAATACCCATTTAATAAACGTTTTAAAATATCTCCCTCGTAATATCAAAACAATATCTATCTTAGGAATAATTTTTTTTTTTAATTTATTACATAAGTCTTTCTAACGGTTAATTTTTACGAAACTTTCGCTGAAACTCATGTAATAAATTCAGACAATTTTTTTTTATTTATATACTCTTATTTCGGCCATACTTCTTCTTCTGTCGCCAATATTAAGCCAAATGAGAAATCTCTAAAACATTTTTAACAATACGTTACGTCTAACACACAATTTCATCCCTTTATACGTATGAAAATTCGGAAGTTTTCTTAAAATTTTTATAAAAAAATTGAAGTTAATTTTGCATATATTTAATTTTTAACGATATTTACATACTTTTTAAGTAAGGCTGTCTCAGAATCAAGCTCTTTATTAACTGTATTTACTTTATCTATATGCATGAAAGCAAAATTGATTTTCTAAATCACATTTAAAATTTTAATATTTTATTTGTAAGAGTTTTTCGATAGTAAAATTTTTGTCTTAACATTTTAAACCTACTCGATTTTCACAAAAATTTACATTCCTCTAAGGTGAACCACAAGCAAAATTCGCTGTGTAATTGTTGATAAAATAGCTCATTAGGCAACTTATTACCTGTATTTATTTGGCCTATATTCTTAAGAGCAAAATTGAATTTTTAAATCGCATTTAATATCTTAAACGTTTAACTTGTAATTGTTTTTCGATAATAAATTTTTTATCTTAACATTTTAAATCTATTCAATTTTGAAAGTGAACTACATTCTTCTAAAGTAAAATGCACGTCAAATTTTCAGAGTAATTGTTGATGAAACAGCTATTAGACGTCGCGTAGCCAAATTTGGCTCTTGCGCAATAAATAAAAAATTAATCAATTAAAAATGCGCGAGAGACTTGAAATGTATAAATTAGATACGAACGTCTTTTTACAGATATATAATAAATCAAACAATTCTTACGCATAATTTGACGTACGTACCACCATTGGCATTATTATTTAAGTGTGTATAATTCAACAAATGGAACTTGTGCACTCAATAGTATTTTTTTGTATATGGATTTAAAAATAGAAAATGGAAATTTTTCTTTAGTTTTAACGAGACTGTGTGCTGGAGGAAATAATTATCAACAAGATGTAACTACCACGGATTTTCAGTTACTGACCAAAAAAAATAAAAGCTTTCAAATAATGTAATATGCAGAAAATAATTAATGGATATGGATTAGCATCCTCTTTTTCTTTAAATTATTTTTCAGTGATGAGACATTTCATGCTAAACTTTGTACATTGAGAACTCCATGTTAGATATAAATTCAGCACATAAATATTTATGGCATCCGATTGTATATTGTATCTTGGCCACAGAAATTTACAGAGAGCCTGGATTTTTGTCTAAAAGTAATTTTTTGACCAATGCCCAATGTCAAATTTGGGTGTGAGTCCCATTTTTGAATCAATTTGATATTGTGGAGTTCCTGATTTACAAACCAACCGGCGTGAGTGAAATTTGATGCGAAAAACCTCATCGCAGAAAAAAAAACCTGGCAATTCGGTTTTAAATAATGTTTATGTATGGAAAAGATTATAATTCATTATTCGTTTGAACATTTATCGTCATTGCGATTTGATATGGCAACTAATTGAAATCTAATACGGCGATGTTTCTCAGTTCCTACAGCACGAAATCAGCCAAGTAAACACCGAGATGCTGGCGAAATGATTGAAATTTCCTTACAAACCTATTTTGGAAAATTCAGGAGGGAGGGGTGGATAAAGTAATTTTTCTTGAAAGAATATCCTTCGTTCATTTCCGTTTAGTTGTCATTTGGAAGTTTCCATTACCTTTTGAATTCTCAAAAAACAATTTCTCCTTTCTGAATATTTTGCTTTGATTATTTTTTTTAATCCTTTGAAGATGAACGTTGATGTATATTTGACGATTAATTGCTCAACTACAATAACGCAAACGGGTACCAAATATTTAAAAAAAAATTAAAAACACTTAGATCAAAATGTGAAATATTAAATTATTACCATACATTACTTATCATTAACTAAACTATATATAGTACTATTTTAAATCTTGATGCAAATGTTACATAAGTCTATTTTGGCGATTTTTGATACTGAGAGAAATGAGTATTAACAATATATTTTAGGTTTTAACTCTTATTTCTATATATTCTATATATATATATATATATATATATATATATATATATATATATATATATATATATATATATATATATATATAACAAATTCGACCTCGTAAATTTAAATTCCAGAGCATTTTTTATGAAAAAGTTCCTAAGTATTAAAATTACATATTGAAAAAACATCGAATATAGTATAATATTTTTACGGAACATCTGCTATGTCTGTTATATTTGGCTGTTTTCTATTAAGTCCTGTAATTATTCCCTTAAATTTCATGCATTAGTTTCAAATAACTCAGTAAGGGATTTCTGACTTAGGATATTTGAATATATTCTTTTTAAAGTTTTTTTTTATCTTAAATTAATTTTGTATTTTTGATCATTGATTGTCGTAAAACCGTAAAACCCTATAATTAAAAATATTTCATTTAAATTTACATAAAATAACGTTTAATTTATAAATAATAAGTTTACTCGTAACACGGTTTATATAAATTATGCAAATAATTGCAATTTAAGGCACTACTTTCAATCCTCAATTCATAAAAGAAAAGTTATTTTTTACTAAGAAATGGTTAAATTATGTAATTATAACATCTTGCAAATATCTGTCATATTTTGGACCAATAATTTGATTTTAAAAAATAATGTTTCACCTTTGTATTTAATAAATTTTCAATAAAAAACATATATATTCTGAAATTTCACACATAAAAATAGAGATAATTAAGAATATTAATCTATAATTTAAAAGGATTTTAAATAAAAAAAAATTAATAGAGCCAGAAATATGATAATATGCCACTTCACATAAAAATATATATCGTTCATTTAATAACTATAAATGTTACGTATTATTGACATTATTATCATTTCATTTATAAAAATGCATTGTATTACATGTGATATAAATAAATTTTCTTTATTCTGTTTATTTCATTTTCCCATTTAAAATAAAAAACTATTTTCCTTCCGAATATTTTGAATATAATCAAACTCATTCTAACATAGAGAAAAATTAAGAGGAATGATAATATTATAAAAGTGAGGATGATTGATTGATTTAAATAGATATTATTGAGAGGAGGCCTTGAATATGTTAAGGAAAATAACTTCATAAAAACATTGTTGTGTGACTCATGAAAAGTGGCAGCGTTGGTCCACTCTCATTAACCAACGCACTGTTAGGGCCCCACCAGTGGCCGAGCGTCGAAGCTCTTCAAACTGGGAGGTGAAGATCCTCTTGTCTGATGTGGCAATATCTTCATCGGGCTGGCCGCGTGGGATTTCCCTGGTTCCCCCACGTGTCACACGAATGTGGGCTAGCTACCCGTCAAGACCTCCAGGAAGGCACCCGGCGCACAACCACAATTATTTCAAAATTGCATGATTTCAGATGCTGAATAGCGTGTTTAGTTAAGTAATAATCATTGATATCAAAGCCTTTCTGTTTGGCAATTCCTTTTCCAAATTTATAGTTGAAATGACAGTTTTTTGAATTTTGTTCAATTTTTCAACCAGCGCGCCGGGTATTTTGTTGTGGACGCGTTGATCCACGTCCCATCTCATCAACGCACGACACTTTTCCTATTTTACCCGATCTAGAGACAAGGCAGAAGGACCAATTTTATAAAGGGGTGAGAGTGCACGGGTTGTCGCAAGATATCCCGGGGGGCTGTCCAGAAGTGTTATATCGAGATCGATAAAAGGAAGGACAACCCTCGAGGAACAATTTGTAGCCGACCTCCTCGTGGTGTTCCTCGGGCAACGCTGCGTTTCATTCTAGGAAAGCAGCGGCTGACTGGCTATATTTAATTCTAATAGATATCTATGAAAGTGACGTGCTTGTGGGCTAATATTTTAAATATGTATTGCTAATGAACTATACGTTTAACCTTTAATGAGCATTCCTGTTGACTAATATTATTTATTAAAGATGCCGTCTACTGGCCTTTTGATATTGTGAACGTAATGTTAAGTGATATGTTCAACTTTTGAGAAACTACAACAATTACCAAACTTGGCTAAATAAACTGAATTGTGCGTCCGGATTTAGAATTATATTAAAAAATACAACTTAATTTGAAAATTTATGAAAAATGCAATGATCAACTAACTTTGCTCTCACAAATTTTATGAACAATTTTCGTGAAAACGATTGCATGTCTCAAGATGGAAAAACTTTTAATAATGACTATCATTTAAAAATCACATTGAAAGTAAATCGATTTATGCTTATAGATATTTATGTTGAATCTTTTAGTTCCCTATATAAATGCATTCGTTTTCAGAATTATGTGCGTAATAATTGGCATTTCTTTATTTAGGGATTTTTATTACCTTAATTGTATATGTATTTTTGAGTATTTATTCCTTAAATTAATAATATTATATAATGTTTTGGCTCTTTTAGATTTCTCCACTAATGTAATGGAATATTTTCTTCGAATTGTTTTCCAAATAATTTCCAGTTTTGCGCGTAATGCTAAATAAGATTTTACATTATTTTCCCCCAAAATTCTTAATTTTTTTTAAAACGTTTTTCTGTATTTCACTCCGTGTGTGTGTGTTTGATTGTGTCATCAAAGTTTCGATCGTTAATTTAACCAATTTCCCATTAAGCTAGAGCTCTGAAACTTTGGGAATCGTTATTACCCGACTAACAATGCAATATTTAGGCATTTGTGACAAGTTTTAACTAATATTTTCTTTAATAATGCTGTTTAGCTCAACCACTTGGTGCGATTTCAAAAATTGGCACCAAACTTGTCGATTTTTTTTTTTTTTTTTGGCTGAGCGCTAAGTCCATGAAACGAACCAGGATAGCCACATTTGGCAAAATACCGCCAAATAATTCTTGTCACCAAGGGTGGTTGGGTTAAACTGCATTCCAACCATTTACTTTACCAGATGAATTAATTAATTTTAGTTAGTTTTAACGTTTTTATGTATTTCACTTGGTGTGTGTCTGTCTGTGTGTGTATCAGTGTGTCATCAAATTTTCTATTGTTAATTTAACCAACTTCCTATCAAGCTAGAGTTTTGAAATTTTGGGAACCGTTCTTACTTGCCTAACAATGCAATATTTAGATATTTGCAGTCAGTTTGAACTAATATTTCAATAATTTTCTTTAATAAATTTTGCCACCGTATAAAAGCGTTGTTTTTAAAAACGTTGGTTTTTATCACAAATTATTTAAAATCTGATTAAACTGTAAGAAGAATATTTAATAACGAATCTATATGCGTGACGTTCTACGTCATAATAAAAGCACAATTAAAATTTTATATTATCACATTTTTAACTTTATTTGAATGTATTGATTGATTTTCATAATAAAATATAAAATATTTGACGTTTCCTGTCAAATATTTTATTACTGTTATTTAGCTATCATACTCTGAAAAATTTAACATGTTACTACAACCAAAATATATTAAAAATAACTTTAACAAATATGAAATCTAAATTTAATTAGAAATTTATATTAGAAATTTAAGTTTGAATAAAATATTTAAAGAGTATAACAAAGTTTTAATTTTTTTTAAAATTTTTCTTAAATATTAAACACTTAATTCAGTTTGTTAATATCTTTTATCCTTGAGTGATTTCACGTTTTTCAGAATTATTTCAAAAAGCAAATATTTTCTCTAAGATTTGAAAGAAATAAAATTATCAGTATAATCTTCATGGAATAAAATTTACAAAATGTAACATATTAAGCAATGGTATAAAAATGCAAACAAAAAGAATCCTAATTGAAGGAATAAAATATTTATTTACTGGATAAACATTTAGCTACAGCAATTGGTTTTTTAGGAAAATAATGTAGCCAAATATATAAATCATATACCAGATGTTAGCTGTAAAAATGTGTCTTGATTTCTACATACCTTAAGAGTTATTTTTTTTAAAATTATCACTTTATGTAATGGCGTATAATTTCCTTATTTGCATAACGAGATATTTTTTTCTTAATTAAAATATGAATTTTAAAACATATTTTTCTATTTAAGGTTTTGTAAACATATCACCTTTCAAGATATCCAATAAAATAAAAATCATTTACTTCATATTGATTCAAGACGATAGCTAATTTTCTTCCGTGGAAAAACATGCATTCATAATGTGGTTTTTACAACTTGAATAGCACTTGTATATGTATCTAAATTTTACAAAACAATATCGAGGAACATACGTAAAAAGTATTATAAGTTTTTAGAAATAACTAAAATAAACCAAATAATTGAGATATCATTATATGCATTCATATCATTTTAAATGTACGAGGAATAAATCTGAGATCATATATGAATTTCAGATTTTGAATTTGCATTTCTTATTTAAGTATCAATTAAATAATATTTGCCTTATTTAGCTAAAAACGTCTTTGGTAAGGACTTTATACTTATGCTCTTTAGTATTGCAGCCAAATTTTATCATAATTGACTAGTATTTCCTGCAAATTCTCCATGAAAAAAAACATTACTCTTATTGAAAAAATATCTTTTCAAATCTATCAATACTGCCAAAGGAGAGATTCATACAATCCTTTTGAATCACACACACTCGGTTCCTTCTCGCAATTAGCATAATTTTCGCGCAATTTCTTCTTATTTTCTTACAAATTCTACTAGTTTTTCTACGCAGTTTCTTTCAAACCCTATGAGATTCTGAAACTTTCTTCATAATTACCTAAATCCTGTTCGCTAGTAGTGGTCACAAGTTGTGGCATCTGCCTTTTATTATTAAGTTTCATAACCCTCTTAATTCTAATTAAATGCTAGATTTCGCAGTTTATTATCCAGTAACATAAAATACACATCTTTCACAGAATATATACATGTTCTTTCTCGAACCCCTCTTAACACAGTTAATTTTAGTTTTTATTCAAATAATAAAATTTTTGCTTACCAAATGTCAATGTGATTCCAATACTTCTTGCTTATAACATATGACTTTTAATATGACTTTTATATGTACAAGAAGGATTATTTACATAACAATTATGCAAATTAGCATAAATTTCTTTCAGCTATTCTTACAAACCTTAGGAGATTCTGAAACCTTTTTCGTGATTAATTATATCCAGTTCGTTAATAGTGTTCATAAGTTGTGGTGTCTGACTTTCATTTTATTTTCATTTCCACATCTACCTTAAGTTGAATTGTAATTCATTTGTGTATAAGTTAAAAAATCCAATAGAAGAGACACCAGAGAAAGACATCGTGATTATCTTTGAACAAAAACAAAAACAGATTAGATCATCTAATGTCTTAGTTCATCTAATAACTTGTTTCGATTCAAATACTTCTATCTTATAACAAAAGTAACTCTTGCCACTTTAACTAGGAATCACTTATTCTTAATTTCATAATAAACAGTTAGTTACGATATTTCAATCTTATTTACAAACATCCATAAGCTTGTCGTTATCCCCATCTCTCTTTTCTTTCGCATTATATTTTATTTCGCTTATATATCACTGCCCTAATTCACTTAATTGCACTTCTTATCTTAATCTAATATATCAGATCTCGTTTCATTTTGGTTGGCAAAAAGTTGTTATTTTATGCCATTCAAATTACCAAAAAATCCCAGAAGTTTGTGAAGAGAAATTCGTGTAAGGTCTAATATTATAAAGTCATATTGAATTAAATGAAAAGATAAAGGTAATTTTCCTGGTATCCCACAATATATATATATATATATATATATATATATATATATATATATATATATATATATATATATATATATATATATGAAATAAAACGTGACAATACAAATGATGTAGTACTTAAGAAGTGGAGTAAAAAAGATGTAATCAAGTCGTATAAAAGTGACAAATAATTAAATGACATAACAAATTTAGATTAGGACTCAAACGCTGTTGTAGCAACTGAATTCTTGAACGAGTTACTCGCTTTATATTCTTGTAAACGTATTTTTTGTTAGATTATAGAAACTGTCGGTTCTCGCGGGTAGAGACATTAAATTGTTTGAGAGCGTATCTCTTCTCAGAGGATCAATAAAACCTATATTTTGGAAATAATTTACTAAGTTTCGGCTTCAACTTAATTTGAAATTTAGATCTTGTGATTAAAGTAAACTTTAATCACAGACAGACAAGACGGGTAATAAGATGTCCTTATAAATTACTTACACGTCTTCAAAATCTGACAGAATGTAAGTACTGACATAGAAATTTGATACATTTAAGTATATCCACCAATTTTTTTTCTGAACTTTATAGCCTTTGAATTTCTATAGCTCTACTGTAGAGCCTAAATAAGTCAGAAATCCTTAACTCAGATCTGCGAATTACCTGGATCGGTCTGAAACGGGAATTCTTTTCAATTCTAGATGCAATCTTCTGATTTCCCAATACTGTTTAATTATTACATGCACATATTTTGAAAAAATATTTTCTTTACTGCACATTTTAACAAAATTCTTCACATGCCACAGAATGGAACAATGGAAATCAATTACTAATAGAAAATTGTTAGTATTTTATATGACCACCAAAAACATCAAAATTTTTAAAACATCATCAAAAAGGTAGACTGAAATGGGTTAAAAATGTAATTTAATGGTGCAATGTATGGAAACAAATTTTTTTTCTTATGTAAAGAGATTTACTCTTGAGGGTCATGATGATTGAAAACGCATGATACATATAGCGATTTACAACAAATTTCGGAACGTATGGACTCTGCACAGCATCTAAGTATGCTATAAGATCATGTGATACCTTTTGGACTTTCATTAGGTGGTGCTAAATAGGTATTTCAAATTGACAATGCTTCTTGCCCAGCGTCTAAATTTACACAGGAATGGTTTAAAAAAGAAAAAAAAAGGATAGTAAAAATATTTTGCCATGGTCTGCTAGAAGTTCAGACATTAAACTTGTGGGAAACCTGGAGGTATATTATGTCGTAAAATTTATGCTAATGATAAACAGTTTTCGTCAGACCATTAAGTGGAGGTAACCACAGTAAAATGATGGCCTAATATTTCGGAAATTGGCTTTAACCGCCTGATCATTTCAATGAAAATTTGAATGCTTGAGTTACCAACAAAAGACTGCGGGCAATGTAATTTTAATTTTCATACTTACTTTGCTTTTAGACAAGTAGTTTTATAATTTGTTGACAATCATTTTTCATTTATTTTCAACATTTTTCTTCGGTTAATCATTTATTATGCTATTCAGAAATTAATGAAATCTAATTACAATAAATATATGTTGAAATATCACGTTTCATTTGATTAAATTATATTTGGAACCTTTATTTACTTAATGATTTTCAAAATTAAAGTAGTCCTATAATTTCTTAACGGACTCTATTTCTTGTGGCTACTCACTATGATACATTCATTGTTTTCGAGTCCTAATTTCAAAGAAAGACTAACCCAAAGTTCAATTCTAAGAGCATAAGACCTTTGCAGCTAAGTTGTTTATCGAGTTGATTTACATTCATTTACCTTGTGCTATTTTTAAAGATATCAATGTACACTGTTTTCAATAGCGACTAAACGAAAAAGTGTTATTGTGGCAATACAAAGAAGAATTGAAGCGTTAGATAGATTTGATAATTGTGAGCCATTTAAAAAAAATTCCTTCCGAGTTTGAAGTAGATATATCAACATTGTCTGAATGGGAGGGGGGGAGCGAACAAATACTGAGGATTTTTGTTCTAAATTAATTTTTGCCATCAACGGAAGGCAAATATGGTATGGTTTCTACAAAATAAACGTTTTATCGCATGTAAATAGGATTCTTCCTCGGTTTGTTTAATATAAGAATGAATTTCTGTAAATATGTTTTATTTTATTTTTCCCATTCTCCAGATAACCAAGAATTTCGATATTACTGTTGATGCTCTCTAGGTATAGTGAAGTCCCAATAAACTATTCGAAGGGATCATTTTTAACGGTCTCTAGTGTTAACGTCTGGAATTATTGTTCATATTTCGAAAATTATACAAGACATCATAACGTCAAATACACATTTATAGAGCAGTATAGCATTAGTATGAATATATATATATATATATATATATATAATAAATCCTTTTTCAATTTATATGGTGATGATGTGTTGTATTTTTTTCATTTTGAGTATGTGATATACATCTTGAAGCTTAAAGAAAATTCCGTCTTACTACTCACATATTTGAATCTTCGTTTCTTTGAATTTTGTAAGTAATTTTTATATTTTGATTTGTTGATAATTTTTAGAATTATAGATTTTATTTTTGTAGATTTTATTGCTGAACTTTTTTGCATTTTTTAATCATTGAACTCTTTTGTAATTTGTATTTCCCAATTCAGCCTACCAAGTCGCAAAGGGGGAAGGTTGGTACCATTAAACTAGTTTAACCCCGCTTATTCGGTCCTCAGCCCGATATTGCTTTTTGACTTGCTGGGTTCCATATTTTCATTTATTTTTCTTTCATTTTTACACTTCTTTCTGGATTTTTGTCTTTTTAATATTTTAAATTATTCTTTCTTAAATTTTCAGTATATATATATATATATATATATATATATATATATTAAGTAATTCAACATTGATAATGCGAATAATTTTACATAATAATCTCCCTTTTTCCGAAACTATTCAGTCACCTTATGTCCCAAACCACTTTTCTGTATTTACAACCTCATTTTCCGAAAAGAACAATGTGTTTAAGTAAATATATCTTTTCATTGTGAGCTTTGACGTACATTTCAGAGAAAAAAATATAAACCTGTTGAAACGGTTAAAGCTAGATAAAGACTATATTCTTTCTAATGCATTTTCCACCAAACTGTTTTGGGAAATTTTGAACAAGGAATAGAGAGTTGTTCGTTTACCATTTGCAGCACCAATATGTTTAAGGAAAGGATATGTAACACTAATTATTTATCACTTTAAAAATTTACATTTGTTTATTTTTCATGTATCTTGTATTTTTATTAAGTTAAGAGAGCAAATAACTTGACATTACTATCAAGAAGTATTGTAAGTGACCATGTTACAGAATAGCTAATAGCTATTTTACTATACCTCGGCACATCTTTTATGATTATAGATGATGACATTTACATTTTGAGTGTCTGAAAGAGACATTAATAATCGCGATGTATATGTATACAAATATACATCGTGGAAGCATTGAAAGTGTTTAAAAAAAAATTTTTTTTCTTTATTTTTGAAGCGTAGATCCAGCTTCGATAAATAATATCAATTTAATTTTGCTAGTATTAGTTTTATTAAACAAATCATGATTAGAGGTGAGAAAAAAAGTACATATTTTTGTTCATGTAGAAATCGAGAACATTCTCATTTATATACTAAGGAGGAAAGTTAATAGTTAACTTTTATTCTCTTCAGAAGATCACCTTAAATTTCCTCAAATAATGGTATAACAACCTCTTTGTTTGAAAGTTAGTATTGAGAAATTATAATCGTGTACTTGTGCCCATATTATCCTGACGTGACGTATGCTCTTCCTATGAATAATTCGTTTACAAGAATGAAAATATTCCAAGCCTTCCAACTTTCCAAAATATTCCTTTCAGTTCTTCCTTGATTAAATCTTATTCAGTATAACACGATTATCTTCATTTCCAACATCAAGGACTTATTAATAAGACATGCAGCACAAATATAGATGCAATTGTACAATTTTGATAAAGGTATAACATCATAGATGCCAAAAGCAATATTGACCCTTCAAGCAATTAACTGTATTAAATGCATATACGGAATATGGAAGAATGTACAGACGGAAATAAACATGTACTATCCATGCGAAGCCGCTATTATTGGTTCCAATTGTCAACCTAATCAATTCATCGTAACTAGGAGATGTCTATCAGCAAGATATTGATGACGTTGAAGGTGTATTGTAAGAGCTTCACCAACGATGACTTTTAAAATTAGTCAGTAAAACAAGTTCCATTTGGTCGAATTGTTGTAAGGGGTGAGAGTGGTTATAAAAAAATAATTTGTCAGTTCAGACGTTTTTTTTAGCTACAAAACTTTAATTTAAACATTAATGAAGCACGATACACAGCATTTACAATAATACTACGCATGTAATTGAATTATCAGACATTGCTCGCTCTTCCGCCATTGTTCTCCTGTTCCTCGGTTTCTGTCCTCACTCAACTCGCCTAGCGTTGAGTTCCTCCTGCTCTGCTCGTCAAGTTGAGTTGTTCTTCAACTCCGAGTCAAGTTGAGTAGTTATTATTCATAAATCTTTACTTAGTCCAACAAAGACTCCGTGCGATTTCCGGCTATCGACATTTCTCGAACGAATCAAAAATAATATGACAAATGACACTAAATGACTTTTCGTCAAAAAAGATTCGATATTCTTCATAAAAATTGTCAATAAATTTGCATACGCATGTTTATTTGCTCTGTAACATATTATACTGCTACAAAAATTCCTCTGATCTCGTGTAGATGTACGATAAAAATCAGCCTAACACGGAAGATAATGCTAACTATTCACAAATATTCAAGACAAGGCGAACACGGAGAGCAAACTGACAGAAAAGCTGCGCAATGTACAGATTAGAGATACAATAGAAGCAAAATAATATTTATAATGACAGTCACAAAACTTTTAATAATGTGACTGTTATTATTACGGAGCAATCTTCATAATAATACATCATTCAACAGCTTACGGAAACCACGTCAAAACACTTTACGTCGTCGGGAGAGTCTTTCAAGATTATATATTTAAGTTCCTGATAAAATAGAAATTGGTGATATAAATGAAATACTGTAGATGATGAGTGAATAGATGTAATCAAGTCATATAAAAGTGACGGATAATGGAGTATGAAATATAATGATATTACGGTAATAGGAAGGGTGTTATAGTAATATGGGGGATGTATTCTGGTGTTTATAACAAGTTCAGATTAGGACTCAATGCTGTCGAACCAACTTAATACTTGATGGAAGAAATCACCACGTATTCCGGTAAACGCATTATTTGATAAATTATAGAAGCTTTTAGTACTCTTTGATAGAGACATTTAACTGTTTGACATTTCCCAAATTAGAGGATTAATAAAAATTTCATTTTGTCTATAATTTACTATGTCTCTGCTTCAACTTAAGTTGAAATTTAGATCTTACTTTAATCACAGACAGGCAATATGAATAATTAGATATCGTCACAAATTCGTTAATATTGTATACTTTCTATCTATGAAACATAATTTTAAATAAACATTGATTTGATATTGCTGAAAAGAAATTTTTTTGTGAACCCCCAACCGGAATTTGCATGTTTTTTCAAAAAAAAAAAAAAAAAAAAAAAAAATGCTTACTTTTAAAACACCGAAGCATTCAGACAATGGTGTTAAATTAACTAAATACTTTAATTAATGTAATTTATACAAAGTCAAATATTAAGTATTTCTTTTAAAGGGTACTTAAAGTTTGTTTATAATAAATTGAGATTATTTATGCGAAATATTAATAGAAGTCTTGTAAATCCACGTGACATCAGACGTTAAATTTTTTTTTGTCTTGATTATTCAATATAGATAGAAAAAAAATTCAGAATATTAAAAAAAGTGTAATATGTTCAGAACTTACTTATATTTATTTTTCCAATTGTTGAAATCCAACATTAATTATGATAGCAGACTTATAAAAACTTTTAAATATTTGTCTTAGTTGCTGCTAAATCACCTTTCTATATCAATATTATCGTTTTCTCTATCATCATAAATGTTTACCATTGGTGGGTTTCTTAATGTAAATTATTCTGAAATATATTTTCATTTCAATCGATTGTCTATTAAATTTACAGATGTTTTCAGTATAAAGTCTAAGTTGCTTAAAATATTTCAAATCATAGTCATCGTGTTTATTGTTTTTTTTTTTATTTCGTATATATTAAGAGTCATTCAAATTAATAAAGTTTCTTCCATTTGATTTAGAATTTAAATTTGATTTGGACTTTATTGAAAACATATTATGTTAATGGAAGTTCATTTAATCTTTTAACAGATTTTCTTGTGGGTCATTCGGGTCACACTTTTTCGTGCGCAACGAGAATTACAATGTGGGTGATGCATATTTTAAAAGCTCCCGTTTCTGATTATCACGTATAATTTCTATTAGTTTATTTTTAATCATATATCACATTATTGATTCATAGAACAATCATTCTCGGTTCCCCCCCTTTTTTATGTGCTTTGATTCATTGCGAAACGCCTGCTTTCATTTGAGTATTGTATGTTACAGTTCATGAAAATTTGGTTTAGGTAAGTTTTGAAGAAAATTATTACGCTTCTCTCTAGAAAAATTATTACGCTATAAGTGAATTAGTAACTGAGTTTTCTAGTTTTATATTACGTACTTTACATTCTTCAATTATTTGTATAAAAGGAATTCTGACACTAGAAGTAATGAGTGTGGAGTTTCTGACCACATCTACTATGAATAGTTCTTTAGCTAATCCGGGTGCTTTTTTAATTTGTACAGATTTTTTAATTATGATGAAGTAAATTCGGACAATGATTTCGAAGAGGCTCGGACTTTTGGCGAAATCCCAAACTTCTCCACCGAAGTTTCTATTTTTTGTCACATCATCAATTCGTATGCATCATTTACTCATTGAATGAAATGCCCATTTACGGAATGTATGTTTAATATTCCTATGAAAATGCTTGAAACAACACAATATGGAATGAGTAATGGGTTGGGATTAGTGGAAAATATGTTCTTGTTAAAGATACTAAGTCTTAAGATTTTCTACTTCAGTGAAGTGATGAAGAATAAATTAAGAAAAAAGTACAGCAGGTCAAATGTCATTCCATCATAATAAGTGGTATCGTCATTGGCAATCAAGCAGGGATAAAAGGTGTTCTGTTTGGTTTTTCTGTTTTAAAATGTACTTTTATGAATATCTTAGGAGTTTGGTTATGAATATCTTAGGTTAAATATAATACTTACGTTACAAAAGTAGGTAAAATATTACAGAAAATCTTACAAAAGGTTTTATTGATAAACTGATAAAACTATTATCATTAAAATAATTTAGATAATATTAAGAACACACAAATGTCTAAGATTATTAGCTACACATAATTGTGAATTTGAAAGCCACTTTAATTCTATAAATATAGATGTATACTTTATTTAAAGCCACTTTAATTCGATATATATATATATATATATTCAAATTTTGGAAAAAAATAATTAGATTTAAAATTAACTTTCTTTTGTTTTTTCTGTGGTATTTTTGGAGAATTTGAGAATATTGTTGTCCAAACTTGAGAAATGTAGGTAAAATTCCCAATGGATAAATTTTTGATGAAGAATTTCATTACTTTTTATTCCATTTAACTTGTATTGTAAATGAAAATGTTATGAAATATATTATTATGAAGGCTTAGAAGCTTAGTTTATTACAATCTTTAAATAAGATTATGCAATTACCTTTAAAAATATTTCTAGGGTAGTTACCACGACCATTATAATGTAGTTGCATTGCCTCATTTGATGTTAACTCTTTTTTTTTTTCATTGTACTTTTTTCTGATTTATCATTTAATATTTCATTTACAATCATCAAACCGAATCCTAACTGCGTCTATTTCTTAAATGCTTAATAATCTATTATAAAAAAATATCCATTATTGTAATATACAACTTAAACTGAATTTATATAGTTGGACCTTTTCATCTAAAAGTTCTGTGCATTTTTAGAAATAAATATATTAACACAAAGTCATTAAATTCTTGAAGAAATTAAACATATGAATAGCAAAAGAGGGCATAGGGAGAAAAAAGATCTTTTTTTAAGGAACTCAACTATTTTAAACAAAAAAAAAAGCCTCGAAATAAAAAGGTTCATTTGCGTCAAAAAGAGAGTCAATAAGACAAACCATAGCTTTTAGTAATAAAAAAGGTACGACAAAAAAGAAAAAGTCTATTTCCTGTTGAAGGGAAAAAACAAAGGAAAAATGTTTTCTGGAAACGATTTTTTTCAAACACTTTTTTTTCCTTTTGTATCTAATTCTGCTTTATGTTTCTTATTTTTATTTTTCTTTGTATTTTTCCAGTTCGTATCATTTTCTTGAATAGAGAAAATGTAAAGGAAGAAATCGTTCAAATAGAGAAAATAATTGTGTCCATTTCACTCTCTCTCCAAGGATAAAAGCGAAGAGACTTCATAGCTTAAATAATTTTATTCGGTTCTATGGCTTTATAATAAAAGAAAGATTGTTTAAAGACATGAATGTGGCTTAATTCCTTAATTTTCCTTTGATTTTTTTGCTGTTTTATTATAATGTGTTCATATATATCTCTTATGCATGTATGTAACAAAGTAGCACATTTGAATGAAATTTTGAGATTGTAGATAATATTGTGCCAACCATAAACATGAATACGTCTTCTCCCCATTTTTTTCATTTTAAATTTTCTCACTCAGAGATATTAACTTGTAAGTGGGTCACCTGTTGAAATAAATGAGGATATTTTATACGCCATAAAAAATATTCAAAATTATTAAGATTAACAAAATATTACAAAAATCCTTTTTATTCTCTATGTTAATTTTTTTAAAAAAAATCTTGCATTATATGTTACAAAATTTAAGAGAACGGGAAGTGGAATTACTTTTGTGAGTTTAAATTAAATATGCATGAGATTGGTTTGGAAATGGGCAGTTTTCTTATTATAATGCTAACCAATACTTAATATTATTTTTTTAAAATTTACTAAATGTTCTTAATATCTAAAAAAAAAAATACAATCACGCAAAAAGCCCGATAAAGAATTTTTATGTTCCTTTTGTAGCTTCATTAAACTATTGTTTTTGTACAAAGAAAATTAAAGTACTTTTTTTTAATTCCAGGTGTAGAAAACGCCCATAAATTTGTAATGAATGATACATTTTTTACATCGGTAAAATGTAATTGTTTTGCTTAAAACATCAACAAAAAACTAAATTTGAAAAACGCAAATTCTTTACTTTTTTACTTGTGGATATTTAAGTTTAGAAACGATTAGAATGTAATATAATGACAAATTTATGTAATTTGTTTAAAGTTTACCTTGCTTTCTTAAACTATTACTTTCCAAAAAATTTCAACTAATTCATTTTCTTGTATTTTAGTATAGGAATAATTGAATTTTGAAGGATCATTATTGTTATCACTATTACTTTTTAAACAGACAATTTACTTTGAATTTTTTAAGTATGTTATATAAATTTGGATAAATGATATAAGAATCTATATAGAGAAGCTGAAAATATTTAAATGCTTTGCTAATCAGCACAAAATCATTCAAGAAAAGTTTTGCATTTTTTTTCTTTTAATTTATTAACTCAAAACAATAACTCTAAAATAGGTTTTCGACAACCTTTAAGAATTCATTGTGTTTTAAGAATCGTTCGAAAAGTTCAAAAGTTGTAATTTTTTTAACTTAGTACAATTGTTTGCATTCACATATTATTATTTTGAAGTCCATTTGAGAATACAAAAACAATTGAATAAACATTTGCGAACAAAAGAACATTTGAATGGAGAATCAACAAGAATAACTTATTTGTACGACCTTTTTCATTATGAATGCACATAACAATCTGTTCGCTATTTTAATGAAATGCGGTATTTAGTATTCAACAGTACTACCTAATTTTTCCAGTTTGGCTCCCTTCCAGATTAACGCTAGTTAACAAGTCATAACAATTTTCTTCTTTCTCGTTAAACAAATAGGTTCTCTCACTTCATATGATGTTTAATCTCTTGGGAAACCATTCACATCATTAAAATGTTATAAAAAATAATTTAATTACCATTAAATGAAATAGTGTCTTCAAAGTCTCAGACAAAACATGTGGTAATGGAAGAGGTTTAATGAATTACTTTTTGCTGAATTAGTATGTAGAAGTCAGAATTAGTTTTAAAAATAAGTATTCTTTATTAACTCATTCTAAGGTAGTGGTATGTGTACTTTACACCAACTTTTGGGATTTCAAGTCCAACTACCAATGCCGTTTCAAAAAATACCTGTACAATAAGAGAGGTGGCACCATAAAGGTAAACTCTTGTTACCATTAAGTACTGAAGAGTTTGCTTAGTTAAGTAATAATCTCTGATGTCAAATCTTTCTGTTTGGCAATCTCTTTTCCGAATTAATTGCTGACATAAGAGTTTTTGGAATTGGCTCACTTTTCCCACCAGTGCACCAGATATTTTGTTGTGGACGCGTTGATCCAAGTCCCATCCCATCAACGCACGACACTTCTAATTTTACCCGATATTGAGACAAGACAGAAGAACCAATTTTATAAAGGTGTGATAGTAAACAGGTTGTCGCAAGACATTCCGGGGGCTGTCCAGAAGTGTTATATCCGGATTGATAAAGGGAGGAACAGCCTTCGAGGAACAATAGGTATCTGACCTCCTCGTGGTGTTCCTCGGGCAACGTTGCGTTTCATGCTAGGAAAACAATTGCTGACTGGCTGCATTATATTTTAATAGATATGTATGAAAGTAATATGCTTGAGGGCTAACACTTTAAATATACAATAATAATAAACAATTTATGATGACATATTTTTCATTAAGATCCCGAAATAAATTATAAGTGCTTTTTGATTGTTGATGTTATAATAAAATAACGATTTACAGTAATAAACGTTATTTAAATTTTACAAAAAGTCCAAATTATGAAATTCTAAATTCCATAAAATTAAGGTTATTCGAGTTAATGATTTTAAATTAAGGTAGTTGTTTTAATAACCCTTGGTACCGTAGATATGTTTTCAAAATTCCTATTTCTTTATGGACTTCAATATTCGGAACGAACCTACAGAAAAATGCAATACCTCTTAATAAATAGTCGCATTGAAAGAGGATACATATAACAAGCAAAGCGAATTGTCATGAGTTATTCAGAATTATTTTCTTTTAATTTGAATAATTTATTATGAGTAATATAATTAATAAAATATACAGATTTTTTTTTGTAAAATTAATTTTCCTCTTTTAATAATTAGAGTTAATATAAGAGCTGAATTAATGTTTTTGAACTAATTCCTGTGTTCCTTTCCTGTGTTATAAATTGAAAAAAATAATGATTATACCCGCGTATTCTACGTAGAAATGCATTCTTCTGATTTCGTTCTCTGTCCTGATATACGGCATTGGTGTATTTCCTATGTTAGTAAGAGTAGGAGTATATTTTTATGAGCATTCGTTATGTATAATAATGTTACTATGCATACGATACTCATATATAATTTTATAAATCTTTATTAATGGAATTGATTACATTATTTTCATGATTCTAAATTTTTGCTTTCCTTTCATTGGGCTTTCACTTACAATTTTTCAGTTTTGAGTTGAGATTTTTTTTGTTTTTAAGCTTTAATTTCAGTATGAATAATTAATTATAATAATTTTATATGAAATGTATTAACTTTAGTCTTTTAATGATTCCTTTAATTATGTAGTTTTTTACTCATTAAATAATGAATTTATGATTGATATGTGTGTGTTGAATTTGTTTATGTGATGGGATATTTAATGAATTTTAATTTTGATGTTTTTTCATACACAAACACACACATATACACACACACACACACACTCTCTCTCTCTCACACACACATACACACACACATATATATATATATACATACATATACATACGCACACACACACACACACACACATATATATATATATGTGTGTGTGTGTGTGTGTGTGTATTATATATCTGTAGAGATCTAAAGATAGTCCACTAGTGCTTCAGAGTCTAAGGTTTGTGGTCTTATCGGCGGGGTCTATGGTGATATTGACTTTTGCGTTAACAGATTAGGCAGCATTGGGGAAAAAACCTATTTACTTGCTGGTGATCGAATTACTGCTATATACAGAGTTTCTATTTACAGGGGAATTTCTATTTAAAAAACTAGCTCTTCAAATACTATTGATAGCAGTTTATCGTAGTTTCATTTCGTCGATGCGTTTTGAACGCGCTCGGGCATTCGAGGTAAGACTTTTCTGTGATTCATACCAGGAGTGAAAACGCGGTTCAGTGCTGCTGAGGAAATGAGCGCTGATGGCCTGAAATCGAAAAATAGGGAAGAGAGGTAAAGAAGCGAAGCAGAGAGAGAGATACAGAGATAGAGGGTTAAGAGCTCTGTAATTTTGTTCAAAAATAGCAGGCGCTGCATGAGCTAACACGTGATGCTGATTTGTGGTGCCATATATCGAGCAAATGGGGAATTAGTTTTACAATATCATTGAAAATGCAGTTAAGAAATAATAATTAGCAGGAAAATCCGACAGGTATATTATTATATATTACGGGTGTCAAAATCAAAGGCCGACACATGGGGTGAATTAGGAAGGTTTAAATATATGTAAGCCTTAAGAAAGAAAAAACTTCAAAGACAATTTTCAGAGAAAAAAATTAATTCAAAAATATGCTTGAAGAAAAAAAGAGAACAAAGACAATTTTACCGGTTTTTTTGCCTTCTGACACTTGAAATCTCTTCTTTGTTACCGTATTTTCTTCGGGAGATTTTTTTTTTTTTTTTTGCATTAAATACTTTCAAAACTGATCCAAGGTAATTGTGAAAAATTTTGCATCTGATATGAGACTCATTTTTTGTCACAAATGAAAATAACTTCTCGCATTCATAAATACTAGAAATTATCTTATAATCAAGTTCTTGAACGTTCTCAAACCTCGCAGGTAAATATTTATAAAATACTGGTACGCCAAATTCGCTGAATTTTACCTATAATTCTGAATCACATTGCATCTCAATTACCTGTATTTGCATCTCATTAGATACTGATTCTATATATATTGAATAATTTGAAGAGAGCAAAGAAGAGCAAAGATATTTTCTAATAATTTAAAATCAGAAAATCTTGTTTGAAATCGATTTCAATGCAAGAATTACACATTTTTTCAAACGACGCGATTTCACTTAATGCTATTTTGTTCAGTTTACATCTCGAAAAGTGCGTTAAATTTTCGAGTTTTAATCACTTTTTCCATAAAACTAACTTACATTTGAATGCATTAATTTTGACACACATATTTGTAATAATCTGATCTTTTCCTTGTAGTTATAATTTGAATGATATAGATATTTTGTTTAATCGACCGTGAAAGATAAATCTTGTGACTTTGTTCTATCTAAAATAGGCTTGTACCTTGATTTTCAATACCAGAATTGCTTAAGAACAATAGAACGAGACAGTCAACGTACCTCGGTATAATAAAACAAACTGAAATAATGTGTATTGGATTCACTTACGAATGCAGATAACTACAACTGATTTAAGCCTCGAGATTTTATAAAATTAATGATTTTTGATAGGTGTTGATAGGTGGTTTTATTAACGTCTCACTAGAGGCAATGGACTATTGGCGACGGACCTTAAAATTTATTTAGTAGAAAATGATAAGATATAACAGTACATGTTAAAACAAAGAACATAAGATATTACATAATTTTGAAATTCAAAATTGATTAAAAGCTAACAATGTGATTACAGAGTGTGATGTCATAGTTTTTATACTTCCCATTTTTCTTTTGGAATGCGTATCAATCTGTATTCTCTTATTTGTCCGTCATAGTGACCAACGACGGACCTCTTAATTTTCCTCTTATTTTTCCTCTTAATCTTCTTAATTCGCCATGCCTAGAGACAAGGACGACATCTGAGCTGGTACAGTTCTTCCCAAACTTCTACACGCCTCCTCTGGAGGACTTAGGACCTCTTTAGGTGTAACGTGCATCAGCCACCTGTTTATATGGTGGGTCTTTAGTGTCATCAGAACTCGAACCCACAATTTGATAAAAATAACATGGGTCTCAGTTTTGCAACCATAACCTCTAGGCTACTGCAGCCTCTAGATTAGACGGAGTAGGAATGTTACGAGGTAGTATTTAACTGTAATTTCGAAACAATTTTATGATTATAAGGAAAAAAGCATATCAATAAATTATCGAAAAGAGCATTATGGGAAGAATAATAATGTTTCTAATTATTGTGAAGTAAAGATGGTCACCCAATAGTTAAATTGTCTTGCCAAAGTGTAAGTAAAACGACATCACTTATCTAGAAATCTCTGATATAATGAAAACAGATTTGTACAGGACCAAAAGAATATTAGTTAGCTGTCGCGTCATTAAATGCATCAGATATGCTTTTCAATTTCAAAAAGTTTCGACGGGTCAATGTTCTTACTGTCGCATTGAAGAGGATTTATGTTTGCCTTAAGTGCCGGTGGAACTTCGAACCTTCAATCTTTGGGTCCAATTAAAAGTTGTTCGGTCGCTTTTTGCAGTACTGTTAACAACTAGACTGAAATTTGTTTCCTCTATGGCTAGTTATTAAAGTATTTTAACTTCTGTATCATCGTTTAAGAAAGTCACCGCATACTAGACCTCCAGTATCATCATGATGATTACGAATTGGATCATTTTGAATCATATTTAAGAGAAAAGTATTTTTTCCAGCCATTACTGCAGTTGATACGCATCATCTTCTTGTTGTTCTGAATTTTGCTTTGAACAGATTCCATTTGACGTCCTTAGTTTTCTTGAGTTAAAATGGCGGGTGTAATTGTTGCATGCACCGTAATTGGTAAATCACTAATTGTGATTTATAAAACGACCGCATGTGACAATTTCTCCGATACTTTAAATTCAACCAATCATTTTTAATATCAGAGCTATTATAATTGAAAATTTGCTTTTGTTAGTTTCTGTTAAATAGCTGAATAGCATTTATTCAGACATCAGCCATTTAGCTTCCTAGTTATTTTGGAAGCCAAAAATGAAATATGATTTAGTAGATATTTCGCATTCGTACAAAAATAGTATGCAAGTGAAATATATAGTTGACTTCATCACACTGGAGCACCGAAGTGTTATGCTCTTCTTAATCTCCATGTCTGGTACAGAATTTTAAAAAAGAGCTTTACTTCGGCTTTTCCTGCCCAGAACTGCGTTTGTGAATTTAATAAATTTAATATTGTATAAAATTCGGAAAAAGAAATTAATGAATTTAATTAAAAAAGCATTTAGTTGTGTAATAATATGATGCAATGTTACTCAGAGGCTGGAAGCTTTCTGAGTGAGGGGAGTAAGGGTATATATCTGACTTATCAGACGACCAATGGGGAGGCTGCCATTCAGTGTGTGTATGTGGTTTACTCGAAGTAGGAGTTTCTTGCATAGATAGAGACATATGGTGGTTGAAAACATAAATAAATGAGTGAAAATTAAAGTGTTTGCGTGAGGAGACTGGTGTTTGTTAGTTACAGGTTTAATAGAATGTTTTTTGGTCTTTTAATTTTTAAATCAGGATGTGCAAGTGAAATCAGTCTAATAAGGAAGATAATCTCAAATGGCACTTTGTTCATAAATATTTTGAAAAAGACGATACGCCAAATAACAAAACAGCCCTAATAGAAACACAGCACTTGTATAGATGAGTGACACAGGAACAAAAATTATAATTTTAATGACAGTAAATATTGTATCAGCAACGCTCAGCTCTCCAGCTTATTAGTTCACACTACGGACAAATCTCCACAATATTACTTAGTTCTTGAAAGGCTGACTCCAAAGAAAAACTTCTCTGGCTCAGGCTCTCGGCGTATTTACTCATCTTCCAGGCAAGTGTAATGTCTCAGGGAAAATTCAGAGTTAGTGCGTAACTTTCATATAAGCCCATAGATCCCAGCACTTTCGGGAATCTTTGATTTGTCACCAAAGTCACCATGCTCCATAACAAGTCACCAAAGTAGTTGCCAGGTTCCACAACAAGTCGCCAAGGTTAAGAGATAATTGCTTAATTTTCTTGGCTGACTGATGAAGTCTCTGTAAATGCTTCTTTTACTTCTTTTTTTCGAAATGCTACAGAGAAGTTTCATCTCGGGTTAGTAACAGTATACTCGTAAACATGCTTTGTAACTGGTAACTTTTCCACATACTATTTTAAACAGAAAACAAGCGAAGATCTGCATGGAAAATTTGTAAATCTGAAACATTATACTTTTTTGTGCAAAGTTGTCAATCAAAGATTACGTTATAAGCATTTAAAATGTCACACAGATAATTCCATTTATAGGTAACAACTTATTAATATTGGCTAATAAATCGGGCAAAACTTTTATTTTCCCCTCCACTTTAAAGAATATATTTTTATAACATGTATATGTTAAGAGTTTATTAATACATTTTCAAAAACATTATTATATTTACGTTGATTTTAAGGAAAAGAAAAATTACCTTATCTAAAAGAGTTACGCACAATATTCGATCCTTTATCGCTCAGTCACAGTAATTTTTTTCTCTCTTTTAAAACATCAAATACATCTCCAAGTTATTCCTCTGAGCTTACATAACTGAAGAACAAGGGAAAGATTTTCATCTTCTTTACGAACAAATAAATCCTTGATTGTCTTACTCCACGCTTTCGTTTCCATAAATCCATATATCATTTTCCCTGTTTTCCTGAAGGCTTTTTTGATTTATTACAGATATCCGGAATCGAAGAAATAAATAAAGTGATGGAAAGAAGAATAATGATAAAATATTGATGATGATGACGAAACAAGAGACAGAAGGAAAATTAGAATTAATAATGATATTTTATATTCTTATTTTTAGGGAAGTGGTAACAGTTAATATACTCCTTTTTGTCAATGAAGAACAAATCAGCTGTTATTTCGAATACTTGTTTTCTGCTTATTCAATTCGCTTCTCTTTGTACCTTCATTGCTTCCAGAGAGAAGTGAAGTGAATTAATAAACTGATGCATTCCAATTTGTCGAAAGGAAAAGAACACTATCACAAATTACGACCTTCCGCTTAGGTTTATTGGGTCTTGTCAATAGTCCTATAATTTAACTTCTTTTATAATTAAACTTATTTTTATTATTTATTTGTTATTACTATTTGATTTATTGATTTTCATTTTTAGCTTAATGTGATTTAAATATTTATTTATTTTATCATTATTATTATTATCTGTATTACTAATATTATTTAATAATTTTAACGAGTAATTATATTCTAATAATCACATTATTTAATAATATTAATTTTTACTTCTTATCAATTTCCTCTTCTTATTTATTTTTGCTATTTATTTATTATTAATATTTTATTTTTATTAAAATGGGTTTTTTTTGGTAATTTATATAAATAAAACTATTTTAACTTATTTTTATGGTTAGACTTATTATTATTTGTTTAAAGATTTTTATTTTTCGTTCACTGTCACTTAATTTTTATTTATTTATTTGTGTAATTTTTATAACTTGTTTATTAATTTTAATAATTTGTATTATTTATTTATTATTATGATTTTATTTTTCAATAATATAGTAATTATTATTTATGTAATTAATGTTTATGATTAAATTAAAACGTTAGTGACCCAAATTGTTATATATATATATATATATAATTTACGTAAAATATGGGTAAATAAGTTGGAGAAACATTAATGAAAGAGGGAGGCTTTCTGAATATTTCATCTTTCACAATTTTATAAGGGCATTTTTTTTTTGTCTCAAAACATACATAAATAAAGATTCATTCAGACACTATCAAATAAATAAAAATCATAAGTCTGTTTTGTAGTTTTATTCTACTTTAATTTAACTATGAATAAATTTAAAATAATTTCAAAAGTAAACAGAAATATATTCATGTCGTTAAAAAGAATACAATTATACAGAGGACAAAGAAATTTCTGTGGATAACAATATAAATATATTTTGTCTTTTTTTTTCGAGAGAAATACAACGTTGACTATTTTTTCTGTTTAGCATTTCATGTTTATATTATTTTGATTCTGAAGAGATATTTGAAGTAAATTGTTTTTCTTATTATTCACATTTTTCTGAGGATATTGCAAAACGTCTTAATACATTTTTAGAAAAATAATATAGATAATACAGAAATTTCAGTGTATCACAATGTAATTTTTAGCAGCCTAATCAGTTTATTATATGCATAAAAGTAACCTTTGTTAGTGATATGAAATTAGTTACAATCTTTAATAAATATAAATATTAAGAAAAGAAAATGTGTTATAACTCATTAGTATGGTAATATATATATATATATATATATATATATACATATACACACGCCCTCACACACATATATATGTGTGTGGATGAGGCAAAATGGGAATATGTGCATGTTATTAAGATGTACATATATAAATGGGAATATGAGGCAAAACAAAACATAGTAACATTTTTCAAATATACCTTTAATTAATTTTTGTGTTTTTTTTTTTCAAAATCAATGCAAGTAATAAAGACTGTTGTATTGACTTATTGTAAAATTTGAATGTTAAAGTTGCTTTCAAAAAATATGTGGACTTTCACTAATAGTTAATTTCTCTTTATTTTCCAATAAATTTCCGTTATACGAAAAAATATTATTGACTTATTTTTCTCCAAATTTTCAAATCTTCAATTGGAGTACAGAATCCTTTCCTATATTTAAAACGTACTTTAATAAGTTCGTTAATAGAAAAAAATTATTATGATTAATATTAGTCATTTGAAATTTTTTGCATATCAGTGTTTTTAACCTCCTTTCATCCTCCAAAACAATTTATATTATATTTCAAGTGTCTATATCTATTTTACCTTCACAACAACAATTGAAGATTAAATACATTTTAATTTGTATTTCACATATCAAAACTTTAATCGTTGTCATTTTATTTAAAATTATAATAAGTAATCTTAAAAATATTTAAATTATCTAGGTTCTGTTTCACACGCGTATATATATATATATATATATATATATATATATATATAACTTTATTATACTCTCGTTTATTCATTTAGACAAAAATAATACATACCAACTAAAAATGTCTTAAGTTTATTTTCTCTTCTATTGTTTTTGAACATATTTTGGTCCTATTTTTCTGTTCTAAATTTATTAAGAAATTCAAAATTAATAGTTTGAAATTATTGAAATACAAAGGTTCTATTTCTCAGAACAAAAACAATACAAAATTCCTTAATAACGTGTAGCAATCCATCATTACCAAATAAAGATGTAAAACAAATTTGGTGGAAATCCTGTAAATTTTTTTTTGTTATCAAAATAAAAATCCAATTCATAAGAACTTCTCTTAAATAAATATTTCGAGATTTATATTCAATGAATACATTACATTTTACGTATAATAAAGTAGTTCTGATATTGATAACGTATCTATAAGTTACCCATACTGATAATATGTCTGTAAAGCTTCGTATACTGATAATATATGTCTGTAAAGCTCCGTATACTGATGATATGTCTATAAAAATCCACATATTGATAATATGTCTACAAGAATCTACATTCTAATAATATGTCTACAAGAATCTACATTCTAATAATATGTCTACAAGAATCTATATTCTGATAATATGTCTATATATATATCCACATATTGTTAATATGTATATATATTTGCACATAATAATATGTCTATAAAGTTGTACATCTTAATAACATGTACATAAAGATCTCAATGTGGATATGCACTACGAGGAACACACTCAAGCAACCCTTATGTGAGGCAAGATTTTTATAGTGAAGACGATCATCTTACCTTATTTATCAAGTGAGGTCCATGTCTTAGAAAAGTTCTCGCGAAACAGTTGCGCGAGCTGTTGCATATAACGTAAGCTTGTATTCATGCAAATAATATTTCTTACTTATAATGTTTTATATAGTTATAATAATTCTACTATATATGTGCATTTCAAATATTAATACTACGCCTAAACACTACAAACATTAGTTTATAAAATTTTAAATAACATCCTAATTTACAACAGTTTGAAGTAAGAATTGATACCACAGTATTCTAATCCATCATTTACAATAACTTTTGCTTTATAAAAAACCCCTTTCGAATAAAATTAAAGCAACACATTTCCTTCAATCGTGTATTTCAAGTACTTCGAATCTCCACTTTGTATGAAAAGAAAGAAGTTACAGTCATGTCCACGAGATCGGTATTATTTGAGATAAAAACAAGGTATACTTTTACGGTTTTGATGCCGAAAGCGCTTACGAGTTCCATCTTTCTCTTATAAAACTTCATATATATCCAGCTCTAGAGTGAATCTTGGTAAAAGATATGAGTAGTTCTTGCTTTCACTTGTTCTCGTGTTTCGAAGAGAAAATTTCCCGGTAATCCTTTTTTGGATCCTCATGGTTCATGCAAAATGAATAATTGCCACAGAAAAAGTCATTTAGTTGATATTTCTGTATTATCTAAAATTAATTTGGGTTTGTTGAGCTAATTTAAAGATAGATTTTATAAGAATAAAGGATAATATATGGTTAATCATAACATGTGGGGATAAATAAATTTGTACATCACATTGCAAAAAATAAAGCAAAATTTATTGTTTCTCTTATATGTTGTTCAACATGAAGATTGAAATATTTCAAATTGCTATAAACAAGCAAATGTTAGCAAAACATCTCTCCTCGTGTTTTTAGTTTTATACTAACTTTATATTTGTAAAAATTATTTAATACCACCAGATGGAAAATCCTGAAAGGAATTTATTATTAAAACACTTCTGTTTTTTGAACATGAACTAACACGTTAATGTGTTGAGAAAATGATGTCAACAGAAACGTGTGAACATAAAATAAAGGGTATATGGAGTAAGGTTAAAACGATTAACATTATAATTCATTACGATTAACATTATAATTCATTACGATTACATTAATTATATTTAGTTTGCTAAAGGTATATTTAATTTAATATTTTATTGTTTGTTTTTTAATATCCGAACACTATATTACTTCTGCTTTAATAATTTATCCGATTGCGTTTACTTTAATGTTTAATTTGTTAATTGATTTTTGTGACAGAATGTCTGTTTTAATTTTTTTGTTATTAACATTGGCAATGAATATTAGAATGTTTTGCAGGAGGAAATAAAAATGCATTAGGAAATTGAAAAATATTTTTCCTTTTCCTGATAGTAATTTCGTCTGTGGAGCCTGGGGTATGCTAGTACGCTGACTTTAAGCTAATTAATATAAATTTTGACTTATTCTAATTTTTCGAGAACTAACAGGAAAAAAAACCGGTGCAACACGTTAAAATAAAATTAGCTAAATTAATTTTGATTTTTTTGGATGGATAAATCATCCACCAATTCCTTTTCGTTCACTCGGAATCTTTATTTGCAAATCCATATTGACATTTAAATTTCAAAACATATCTTGTTGATTAACTGTATAGTAATTATTTCATTATTGTGAAATAAATAATTATTTGGAAGATTTTTATTTAAATATCAATTAAAATCATATTTAAGTCAAAAATAAAAGTTCTAATACACAAATATAAATTGTAAAGAAATCGTTATGTCGGCATGCACTCTTTAAAGTGACAAAAAATTTCTTTTCATTTATTATATACATAAAACCTCATATGAGAAATAAAAAAAAAACAACGTGGACTGTTACTTATCAATGTTTAAGCTCTATCTTAATTTGCCTTTCTCAGAAATTAGGATAATACGCTTTATATTCGTTGTATATGTGTGAAATATATTTTAAATTTCGTATTAATTTCGATTTTCTTATTTATATAAATATGTTGATTATTGAACACTTGTAGTTTCTGTATACTCAAAGTAAAATCAAAATATTGATATTGATGTCATTTGTAATATTAATCTATAGGAACAAATTTCAAGTATGTTTTCGAGTATTTTCAAGTAAATCACTATTTATTTTTGAAAGTAATGCCTAACAAATTTTAATGAGCAAAATTATTGTCTTCGTAAATGCGTAAAGTACATTTGAATTTTCAGATTAATTTCTATTGTTCATTCATATAAACATATTTTTGTGTTTTATATGACTATAGTTTTAATTATTGAACACACTTATAGTTTTGTTAAACTGAAATCATAATAAATAAATAAAAATAAAAATTCTGATATTCATACTAATATTCTTAATAATCTTAATCTTTAGGAATAAAAATGCAAGTATATTCTTGAAGTCATTATTTAATTTTTGAGAATAAAACCTAATAAATATTGATAAGTAAAATTTATTTTCCAAATTTTAAGAACTTAAAGATTTTTACAATTAAATTATATGAATGCATTTTCAATAAATAAAGACATTTATGAATTAATATAATTAAAAATATAATACAAATCAGAAAAGGGTAAAGTGATCAAATTATCAGAAAATTCTACGGTTTAAATGTTAAATTTATTCTTTAATTGCATATTCGCGAAATAAATTAGATATATTTCAAATATTACTCACTGCCAATATTTCCTTTTAAAACAGATAATATATTTTTATATAGACTTCGGAGTAACAAGATTAGCGTGTCAGAGGATTCATCATGCGCCGTGAATTAACTTTAAAATTTACAGGCAAGTACATTGGACATAACAGTAAAATTTCTTCTAAGAGTTTTATTGAAAAAAAAAGTTTATTTTGAAACTCATTTTAGTTATAACAGTATTTTATGTACATATTGTAGTATACTAACTTATTGGCATTTGTACATGTTGTGTTATATCTATCTGTAATTCACCACGCGTTTCAGAAGAACTTTTAAAAGTGAGTGTGTGGGATGTTGACGAAAGTATTCTTTACAATCACATTTCTCTCACTGAAAAATATTAAATATACACGCATTATATATCTATAACATACAACATACAGAAAATACTTCTACGTTTCTTTGTCAACATCAGTTTTTATTGAAGTTGCAATTAGAACCTTTTAAAATTAGTATAAATTATACGTTTTATTCTCTTTATTAGATTATTTAGAATTAGTATAATTTCTGCTGTGTAATAGTAAAGTATTTGATTTTCTTCTCCGCTTACAATTCGAAAGGTTCATAATGTTCGGTGTAGGTTCAATAGATTTGAAAAAAAGTGTTGCTATTTCGTTTAAACTGGATGTCACAAAAATACGATTACCCTTATAAAATAATCATAATATTTTAGAATAAATCACGCTTATTTTTTTATTCAAGTTATAAGATTGATCTATGTATTTCACCAACATAAGAAATACATTTTGTAAATTAATATTTAAGTAAGAAAAGAGGGTTTTTTTTATAAATCACCTTCTAGTAAAACAAAATTTTTCGAGCTTGATAAATCAATAAATTGTGTCATAAAATGTGCCATTGTGTCATAAAATGAAAAACAAAATAGCCGTAGGACATAGGCGAAATCATTTTGGTGAAACAACGAAACTTTTTACTGTCCTAAAATTCGATGCAATTATTTTAATATCTTCACCAAAAACCTTAATGTACGATATTTATATGTTAATATTAACTATTTAACTGAATAAATAGATATTTGAAAATACAAAAATTACCAAAATAATTAACTGTAAATCAAGACAAAATCGATATTCTCTAGTATATCTTTAAATAATTCTTATAATGAATGAATACCTTCATGAAAAACCTTTATCTACGATATGTATTTAGGATATTTATTCTTAATTTATAAACTATTTTAACTAAATAGATCTTCGAATAAAAATATTAACTGTAAATGAATGAGAAAACAAATATTTTTCAGTATAACCTTAAATAATTCTTACTACGAAACTATAGCGGATTCCCCCTTCTTCTGGTGACAGAAAGTGATTAGTGAATTGAGACTGAACCAGTCTTTCTTAGCCTTGACTCTCGAATCCCTCGCCTGATGAATAGTTTCGTGACGAAAGCAAATTTACTTTGATTAGGCTTTAGAAGATCTTACTTCGAAGTCTGTTCACACCATTTCTCAACGTTGGCAGTCTTCGGTATGAAGATAAAACACTTGCCGTGTTTGTTGAATTTTATTCCCCGCTCGAACAAATGACGAACACCATTTTGTGGCCATTGGATAGCCAGAAATAAAATTTAGAAATGTGGGAACGATTATTTTTGTCTTCTTAGCAAAAGTCAAAATAAAATAGTCTCTTTTTCTTAAATTCCCTTATTATTTCAGATTTTATCTTGACGTTACCGCCAATTGATTTGCTGAGTCGAAAATGGTTCTGCAGAGGAAGTACTTACAATGGGTTCGCGCGCACTTTTTACCTCAATTAAAATCTGGGTTTGCTTTACTTCGATGAATTTCGTACGAAACTTCACCTTCAGAAAGAACTGGGTCGGCCGCGGCAGCCCATAGGATATGGTCCCAAGCTTGTCCCTAGTGTTTTTTCCATCGTTCGTGGATTGGAAATGTGAGGCTATAACGAGAATGATACACGTAAAATATGTAAAGGCTTCAAGTCCTCTGTTGGTCTAGTTTGGAAGTTCAGGGGGGGGGGTTACGCCAGCTTGTGTGTCGTCCTAATCATTTGATGAAGGATTTAAATTATGAGGTCCCACTCTAATGGCCTTTGCATCATTCTAAATGTGACCGTAATAACACAATCGTTAAAGAAACATGATATATGTAAATGAGTCTTTCAATTTAAGAAGTGCATGGAATGTTAACGAGGAAGATAGATGAATTAAAGGGAGTTATAGGAATATTACAGAAGTTAGAGCAACTGTAAGAAGATATTTAGTGGAAGTCTGATCCCATCATTAGAAAACAAGTATTTGTAGTTCACAAAATAAGTGGATTATATTATAATAATTATTTGTTAGAATCAGGTTATGCAAGCTTCACCAAATAATTTCTTTGATTATTAATATATCAAGGATTTGAATAAACTGGCTACAGATTAAGAATGATCGTTAATATGTGAATATGATTTCCCCCTGCAACAAAGTTAAACAGTTGCGCATTTTTCACTTACGATTTGGAGAATTTTGGCCATGAGGACTGGAATTATGAGATTATGTGAAGTTTAGCAGAAAAACCAGTTTTTTTTTAACATGACCTGAATATCTTTCATATGCTTAAATGCTTTGTGTACGAGTTTTTATTTGGATCCCCATTTTATTTGGATTATATACTTTGTGTACGAGTTTTTATTTGGATCTCCATTTTATTTGG